>JAKKPZ010000117.1:0-180352 GCA_022814885.1 Ditylenchus destructor | reverse complement strand
AGACTTAAATCTCGAGAACCTTGAATCTTGTACCAATCGGTAGCGCAGAGTCTTACAAGGAAACCTTTCCTTGTTAGCTCTGATTTGAGCCATTACTCGACCTACTAGAATGTTCCAGAAAAAAGTTACAACGATAAATGGTTTCGGGGAGAGGTTTGATCGGTACACAGACTGTATCCTTATTTGGACATGCTATTCTATTATTGGACATGCTTACCATTGCTCATTCGTTCACTAAAAGTAAAATGTATTTTCTCACCTAGTTTTGTACTAGCACTGTCTAAGAATTGTATTCTCGTTAGTATATTGCTGTTAAGGCTTTAGACCTACAAACTTATTCAATGGTATTGCCGATGGATTTCTTGGTAAATCTTTCTTCTTACTTTCTACGGAGAATCTTTCATCAGAATTCCTCACGCAGGAGAATCTATTATTTATCTTTTATAATTTTTATGTCATATATAATTTCTATGTCTGTTCGTCCGTCATAAAATTCTCCGTAACGCTTTTTGACTACAAACTACAAATTCCCCGTAACGCTTTTTGACTACAAACTACAAATTCCCCGTAACGCCTTTTGACTACAAACTACAAATTTTCTCCGTAACGCTTTCAACAAACTCTTAGGCTTCTGACAATTAGAGGGGGTAAAACAAGAGGGCGGGGGTTAAATTAGAGAGTTTACGGTATGTAGATTTGAATTGTTTGATGTTACCTCCAATTTACCTGTACTTTACCTATGCATTATGGGGTACGGTAAAAACCCCCCCGGTAAAAACCGGTGGTCGTTCTGGCCTCCGATTGCGGATCTACAACGGAAAAAGTTTAAAAATTGATTTGGAGACATTACTTTTCGATTATCTCATTTTTTTCTACAATACAGAAGATGGAACTTAAAGATGTGTTACCTTTATAATCGGCTCTCATCTTATAAACTTGGTCCCAATATTGCTGGCTTCGCATCACGGCAGCTGGACTTTCCATTGAAATTTCTTTCGAGTATCCATTCCGAATGACCCATTCGTTATACAGTCGTCCCTCTCTAATCCGACCCTATCCGTTTTGGCCGAAAAGGGTCGGATTAGAGAGGGTGACGGATTAGAGAGGGAATTTCCATACAAAAAAATCCATCTCGGCCAAAATGGGTCGGATTAGAGAGGGTGATTTTTCGCCAAAAAATCCATAGGGGGGACCCTATGGATTTTCTTCACAAATTTTCAGAAAATGATTTTTCAATCAATAGGGTCCCCCCTATGGATTTTTTGGCGAAAAATGTAGGATGGGGGGAACTAAAGAAAAATGCCTTATAAGCGTGAATAAGCATAAAAATTCTCTTGTATAATTTTTTATGTTTTTTTGGTCTATGTTTTTTAATTTTAAGCAAATTTCTGGTAAAATAAGTAAGTAACCTAACTAGATCGACTATTTAAATCGTGAATAAGCGTTCTAGATGGGTCCCATTTTAACTAAAAAATTTCCCAAAAAATAAAAAATTTGCTTAAATCCAAAAAATGGAAATTTTTAAAAGTTAAGATAGGCCCCATCTAGAACGTTTATTCACGACTTAGATAGTCGATTTAGCTAAAAAAAATTTCTCTCAAAAATTTTAAGTTTATAAGGTTTAAGCTTATGCTTATAATTTATTCTTACTAAAAAGTTTTCCAAGAAAGAGTCCAAAATGAAAATTTTTGTAGTTAAAAAACACTTTGCAAAAAATGGTCAAAAACACACCAGTTGCGTATAAATAAGCCTTTAATCCGGCACCATTTGGCCGGAGCAGAGAAGTAAGAGAGGATGAAACTCAAAACTGGTCAAAAATACACAAAATATGCTTGCCAAATTTTGAAGAAAATTTTAAATTTAGATAAAGTTTTACTTGAAAATTTGAAATTTGGATGTGAAATTCAGAAATTTTCTCCGGCCGCCGCCAATGGCAGCGGCCGGAGAAAATTTCTGAAAAACAAAAGGAGGGACCCTTTTGTCTTTTTTCTGCCCTGACCCCCAAAATGGGTCGGATTAGAGAGGGAATTTCCATACAAAAAAATCCGTCTCGGCCAAAATGGGTCGGATTAGGGAGGGTGACGGATTAGAGAGGGTCGGATTAGAGAGGGACGACTGTATTCTCCGGGAGAGAGCTCTATGCCGAACATTTCGATGGGAGTGGGATTTTGGATATCCTCAGTCTGTAAGAAATTCTAATATATCTTGATTTTATTATAATTTTGCTTAAAAGTTTAAAAATATAGGAAATATTGTTGTAAGGGTATGTTGTTGAGACTGGTATCGGAAGAGGTAAATCTGTAAAATTTAAGGTAAAATGGGAAAAATCAGAAGATCTGTTCATCAAAATTGCGGATGTGCAATGCGCTCCGGTCATTAAAAAATCAAGCACCTCTTCATCGAAATTTGTATCGCTGTCGTGGGATACTCGAAATTCCTTACAGAGCACATGATTTTTTATCCAACCGATGAACTTATGAATATTGTCCTCGATATTATCACGTCGTCCTTCCGATAATAGCACCATTTTAGCACACTGTATGCGGCTAGAATCCAGGTTCAGTGCTCCGGCCAATAAATTCATAAAGGAGATGTCAATTCGAGGAGTCAATTTCAAATAATTGATGTAAATGAACGGGTCGGACAGAAGACGCACAAAATGTTGAAATAACGGCCAATTGTAATTGTTGAGTTCCACACGTGCATTGAGTACGGTCGTTCTGGCCTCCGAACATTTTGAATCTAAAATGGAAAAGTTTAAAAATTGATTTGGAGACATTACTTTTCGATTACCTCATTTTTCTACAATACAGAAGATGAAACTTAAAGATGTCTTACCTTTATAATCGGCTCTCATCTTATAAACTTGGCCCCAATATTGCTTGCTTCGCATCTCGGCAGCTGGACTTTCCATTGAAATTTCTTTCGAGTATCCATTCCGAATGACCCATTCGTTATATTCTCCGGGAGAGAGCTCTTTACCGTACATTTTAATGCAAGTGAGATTGTGAGTACTCTCAATCTGTAAGAAATTCTAATAAATAGCTTTAGTATATTTTTGCCCAAAGGTTCACACGTGAACCTTGGTTAAATGAGTATTTTCTAAACAAAATTCCTAACCAAGTGGAGAAACAAGTAACATATTCAGAATCTACAGGAAAAACTGACATAAGACCGTCGGTACTATCGGCTTATCGGGGGGAAAAGGGTTATCGGGGGGCGGGGGGAAAATTTTCATTTTCTTACCAAAATTACTTATCAAGTGGAGAAACAAATAACATATTCAGAATCTACACAAAAAAACTGACATAAGACCGTCTACAACAGATTTTAGTTATCAAGCCAAAAAATGGGCTAAACCGATGGGTCAATTCAATAAGGTCAACAATGTGAACCTATGTGAACCAGGGGTCACACAAGGTTCACATTGCACACATCTACAAAAAGTCAAATTGCCCGAGGGCAAAATTTACTCTTGTGCCCATTTTGGGGACAAGCCTCAAAAAGGGAAAGGGCAAACATTTTCAAAAAAAAATTAAATGATTTGCCGTTTACATTGCACATCCCTAGGCACGTCCAGTAAAGTTTCAAAATTCTCACCATTCGAATTTCATCGACGTAAAGAAGTGCTAAGCGATGTCGGTTGTTGCGAATCAGAGTGGAAAATCTCTTTGAAACAAGACTGCTCTTTGCCAGCTGCATATAGTTCAAATATTTGAACGATTCCACCATTGTCCCGTTATCCAATGTTGCGATGTTTGAGGTACTGAAATATAAAAAACTTTATACGTACTTGTAAAATGAATCATATTCCGCAGAAATAACTTTGTATAGCAGAGCTTAGAATTTAGTCATGAGAATGTTCTAGAATGTATTATTCCAGCTATTCTTAGCTACTTTGCAAAAGTTTTTATACTATATAAAGACGAGCAATTTTATAGAAAAAACTCACTCGTCGTCCGATTTCTGCGCTTCATTCGCGGGCTTTGTCTGGTTCTCTGCTAGTCGAAAAGATCTGTGCATTTTCTTTGCTCCAGGAAACGAAATGTCTAAACTTTACTGAAATTAAAGATGAATCCAAGTGAGAAGTATCCATATAAGTGCATTGTTGTAAGGCTTTTTATTTAAAAAGCAAAGCTTCGATGAATACATATCAGAGAGTTTGGATGAGGAGAAATGATTTTATTATTATACGAGACACAACACCAGCGGACTTAATTTCGCGCCAATTCAAACACTTTTTTAAAAGGAAACCTGCTTCCTTCCTGAGCTTTCCTTGGTGAGATATGACTCACATATATTAGATATGACTCACACAAATTTTCAAAGACAAAATGTTTATTATATCAAAAAGACATCTCAAAACCTATATGAATGTTTGAAACACCTAATAAAAGGATTCACTATATTATCAAAAATATTTGGAGTCATAGGCTTTTACATTTCAAATTTCAAATGTCATGCCACGAAAACTTTGCATTAGACGCTAATCCAAAGTTCTAATGACTTACATTTTACAATTTCCTCATTTTCTCATTTTGTTAGGCAATCATACGTTTCATACCCCTTAAGAATGTGTTGCATTTGCATCTATGTTAGGATCTACTGATGAGTCTCGACTAACATAGTATTATCTTATTTCTAACCGTCTACGATTCAGAGACGAAACGGTTAGTCCAATCAAGTCTTTTAATCATTCTTTCGTAACACCCTTCTCATTGTATTCATTGTATTTACT
Source organism: Ditylenchus destructor (assembly GCA_022814885.1). Classification (NCBI taxonomy): domain Eukaryota; kingdom Metazoa; phylum Nematoda; class Chromadorea; order Rhabditida; family Anguinidae; genus Ditylenchus; species Ditylenchus destructor. The sequence continues at coordinate 175,614 of JAKKPZ010000117.1, read as the reverse complement.
AGGTTTCTCACTGTAAACGATAAATAAAACATTTCTCTAATAAACATTTCCATGTTCGAACATTGATCGGTCACAAGTCTTGTCAGGCAAATTATCGTTTTCGTTTCAAAATTCTTGAAACATTTCTATTGTTGCCATTGGGGCCTGTAAAAACAAAAATTCCTTTTACAACTTGCACTTTCTTTGTCAAGACAGCGGGACGCTCTTTCTGTAATTTTTCCATATTCCGATCGAGCATCAAAACATCTTGTGACATTTGGAATTCGATGTGACTTTCGATAAAAATTCGTACATAAGAGTGTCGCAGTTGAACTTTTCACTCCAACATTGAGTACTAAAAATGAAGGCTTGTTTCTTGACCGCTCTGCTTATTTGCGCTTTGATGGCAGGTAAGAATCGTTATTTTTGCTCTAAGCTTTTTTTAATTGACATGGTTAAGGTGTGCTTATGGGACAGGAGGTGCCGCCGGAAGCACTCGAGTACTGCAGCAAGTAGGTCGCTTTGAAAAACTTTTCAGATTACTGATGAGGGAGGTATAATACTATAGTCCACGCCCCCTCCCCCGGATCGATTGTATATTCAAACTCGCGATAAAAATTTAAATGTTGGTGTAAAAATTAAAAGGCTCCTCCAATACGCTTTTCATATTACTCTTGGTCATGGCCACATGTTTTCATGTCCCAAAAAGCGTATGGCCAGAAAATATAATAATTTTCTGAAAAATGAACTCCTTTCGAATGCTACCCCAGAAACTATCTTTCAGATAATCATTTATTTTCACGAAAAAATAACAATGGCTGTGACTATTCGTCACATAGTTAGTCTAACTTAGACGATTTTTTAGACTAATTTAGACTTTTTTGGACTACTTTAAACACTTTTTAGAGTAATACAGACAAAATTTTGACATTCTTTGTTTAATTTAGACGCTTTTTTAGACTAATTTAGACAACTTTTAGACTAATTTAGCCATTTTTTAGACTCATTTGGACAACTTTACACTCTTTTCGACTAACCTAGACAATTTTTCAGAAAGATATTTTCTGGGGTAGCATTCGAAAGGAGTTCCAAATGGTAATACTATTTTCAAACTTCCGCTAAATATTTAAACTGTGGGGCGAAAATAATTGCACAATTCGTTCAAGGATGAACCGTAACGCTTAGTAACATTTTTGTAATTTTTTAGCAAGCGAGGTTACGGATTTCTTAAGGGTTGTGCTAGTGGAATTATTAATTTTCAGTTGCCCGAAAGGAGAAGGTTCAAAAGTGCTTCTACAGGGACGATGAGGGGAACCATGGGTGGAAGTGCGATACTACCTCGAACTGCATCGCTTGTCCTGGCTGCCCAACCGTTTGCGTAATTCTGCCATCTGGACGTGTCTGTCTTCAAAAATGATAAATAAATATCATATCGGGTCCCTCTAAGTCGCAAGGTGACAGTCTTCCGCCCGCAATAGAATAACCCACTTTTTGGGGGTCCCGGACCCCAAACTCGCGAGTACCACCCAAAAACCCATGATTTTAGGGGGGGTTATCAATGTCAGATTTGGGGTGGTCCCGCCACGAAAAGCGAGAAAACGCCATTTTTTCAGCTTTTGGGGGGTTTTTACAAAGGAAACTTTTCGGGATCAGCTCCTTTCTGGACGCATGATACGTCAAAATGCTCCCCAGACAATGCCAAGAACGAATCTGCAAAAATTTTTTTACGGAGATCTCAAAAAGTGGCATTTTTGGCCAAAAAAGTGCCAAAAATGCCACTTTTTTGCGCTACAAAGAAAACTTTTCGGGATCAGCTCCTTTCTGGACGCATGATACGTCAAAATGCTCCCCTTAGAATTCTAAGAACGAATCTGCAAAAATTTTTTTACGGCGATCTCAAAAAGTGGCATTTTGGCCAAAAACGTGCCAAAAATGGCACTTTTTTGCGCTACAAAGGAAACTTTTCGGGATCAGCTCCTTTCTGGACGCATGATACGTCAAAATGCTCCCCTTAGAATTCTAAGAACGAATCTGCAAAAATTTTTTTGCGGCGACCCCCCTGTGGCCCCCTTTACCCCCGGGGGCCAGAAAATGCAACTTTTCACGCCCCACTCGGATTTGGGCGTGTGATACGTCAATCGCTTCGTCTCGACGAGAGAAGACGATTGGTACCATTTTCAGCCCCCAGACGACCCCCTGTGGCCCCCTACGACCCCCTTTACCCCCCGTGGATGATCATGGGCGCCGCCATGCGGCGTAGCCGCTGGGTGGTCCTATGGAATTATTTTCTAATAAATTAAATAAGTACTGCAATATTTAAATGAAATAAATCACTTTGCATATTTTATAACACTTCTGTGATCTTCCCTATATGAACGAGCCTTGCTGAGGAGGGAAACATAAGCGTTGATCCCGAGAAGATCGAGCTGATCCCGAAAAGTTTTCTTAGTAGCGAAAAAAGTGCCAAAAAGCGACTTTTTGGGCCAAAATTCACTGGCCAAATAATAAATACTAGAGAAAGCCCCACAGCTTCGCTGCTAAATATAGATTTCTAAACAAATTTGAAAAAAATTTTCGTACCCCGGTGGTGCTCCTATAATTTTTCTGACCCCAGATTCCAATTCCCCGCACCCGAAAAAACCACTCGGACGGGATCAAACCTTCGTCGGCGGGCTGGTGCCTGTGCCCTTCTTTAAATCGAGTATTATAAGGCGCTTAAAATAGAAACTAGCTGGAATAAAGAAATGAACGTTCGCGAGAACAATTTAAATAATAGTTTCCTTTGTCTTTCTCTTTGAAGAGTGACTAATCCAAAAAAATTAGTCATTGATTACGGTATATTTACAAAACGCATATAACATTTATTTCTACGCATGAATCCAAAATTCCCATTCTGAACCAGGCATTACAATTCAGCTGAAACATTCTGCCTTGTTAAAACATTTGAAAGCCTGTTTTACACAAAATACTAAATGTTTTATCGTAACCATCAACAAAATAAACTGTTTACTATAGTTCCACTACTTTATTCAATTAATTCCCCACTCGGTAGTTCTTTTCCTGTGGCAGCGTGAATAAAGTGTTATATAATTCCATGTCGTGTTCAGCGCCCATCAGGTGACCCATTTCAAGACTCATAACATAATATTAGTATCTTTCCGGAAAAATATTCAAACTTAATTACATGCCATGTTCCGTCATCATACTAAGTTTGAAATCCTTGTCAGTATTTCACATCGACTATTGACGTAACATTTATTTCGTTATATTTTCGTACAGAATCGCATACGTTTATTTTTACACATCATCCGAAATTTCCAATCTCATTAATCTGATCACTGCATTATAATTCCCTGAAACATTGCCTTGTTTAATTTGTATCAGGGATGAGAAATTACTTCAAAATTGCTCCTGGGGATCGGCATCAGAGTGTTACTTAAATCAAACTGCAGGTTAAGTGTGGTGCAACTTAAGTCAGTGTTGATTTTAGTTAGTAAGGTAAGAGATAAACAGTGCGCACTGATCCATAATCGTATCTAAACAATTTTTTGCGGCTACTATTCCGTTAGCCCATCACTGCCTATGTGTTTGGCCAAGTGATCACTTTTTTGACGAGTTGGTAGCATAAAAAATAATTTCATGTCATGCTTCCATCCAAGAATCCATGGCCAACCCCATTTAGATTAGTTCTTATACACTCGAATTTAATTAAGTATTCAGCGAAAATGAATAACTTTTCCATTATGAGCGCAGATAAATCACAAACTTAATTACATGTCATGTTTCGTATAGTATAATGCAATTTACGTGTACTAATATGTCATAATCATGTCCGAACATACAAGTCAGAAGATCATTGTCCGAAGATACAAAGACCGTTTTTGCAATTCGATTCTATTTTTCGTAAGCTGCCAACTTATCGTCGAATAAATAGATATGTAGTAGGCTGTTAAAAGCATTTCATAATTCAGCTTCAAGAATAAAGTACCTAACATTTTTAGAGATATGCTCATTCAAGTCTTGAATCGTTACTTTCTTGGGGCTATAATTCCATTAAGTCCACTGTTTTTTATCTGAAGATTAAAATGTGAAATAATTTAATCCAAATATTTATGAATTTGATATTATTCATTTGATATATTACAAAGTAATTCCTATAATCGTTACATATTCCTGTACAATGTAGAATTTAAAAAATAATGTCCGAGAATGGAAACGTTTCATCGCAAGTTATTATCACCTAAATACGGAATACACTTTCGTTACTCATAGCAACAATAATTCTCTTTTTTATCTCCCTTGTTATTTATCGTGGGCTTGATTTGCATAGTTAAGTTATCAAGACTGTTCACGTTTTCCTTATAAAGGTATAGTTTCACGCAGGTATAGTTTCATGTGATGATTTGGGCTGACTTTGTGGCCTACTTCTCTACACAAAAATTTTCATATAAAAGCAGTTAAACCTTTGAAATCAAAACTCACAAAAATAGTGTCAAGTCGTGTTTTCTTGCCGAATGATGATCTATTTCATTAATATAAAATGATTTTATTGTTCATTTATTCGAAATTCTTCATGTAATTACCAATAATTCGTGCGTTTATAAAAAACATTTGCATCCCGATTTGGTTTTGGGGAATACAATCGTTGTCGGAATATAAATGCTACAGTAAATATTCATTTAATTTCAGAGTTTGTTTTATAATTTGAGAGTCGAAACTGAGAATCTTTGATTGTCTTTAAGAATTTTTTACAATTTGAACAATAATTGTGGTAAAAATTGAAAATATAAAACCGCCGCTTTATTTCGTTTGCTCTCTAGAGCAAATTTGTAATTGAAAGGAATCAATTTCTGGCCGGTGTGTCATAAAAGAAATGCTTGCTCCCGCAGCATTTTTGTATAGGGATAGGCGAGAACATTACAAATAAGGGAGCGAAGGAATGAATCATAAGCCGTATCTTGTTGCATCTTATATTGAAAGTGCAACCATGCTATATGCATTTGGTTGGACGTTTTGGTAGTTCTTCACGTGAAAATAAAAAAAAAACGTTGTAAGAGATAGGGTTTGATAACAGCGATAATACAAATTTTCGTTATGGTGAGAATCACAATTTATAACTGTTATGTAGTAAATAAGACAATACATGATCAATGGAATTGTATGACCGAGTATACATATCACTGAGTACACGATAAACTAAGGAGCGGTGTCGCCCTCACTCTATAACTCAAGAAAACAGTTCTTTATGCAATATTTTACCTTACTTGGGCTTCCATATTCTTTCGTTTGCGCCTGATTGTCGGAGAAGATCGGTAGCACGAAGATGGCCTAAATAATGTGGCACATGATCTAAATAATCATTTCTCTCTCCTCTCCCTGGAAATTTTTGAAACAGCTCCCATACAAATCGCGCCGATGTGTTTTCATTTGATTTGCTCTAATAATTAGTCTAAAATTCATTCATCAATCGAAATTTGTAGTTTTTTAACTTTTAGAATATAAATTAATCAGCTATTATTAATAAATAGTTCATTATCCAAAAACAAACTGTATTCTGTTATGTAACGAGAGTCAAATTCTTCAATCCATCATGCCATCTTATTGGTATTTGATCTTCGTGACTAAACAACATAGCTAGTTCTCTTTTAAAATTTCATCATACCATAAAAAACCATTTATATAAAATTGCTCATTCTGCTACAGGTCAAAACAAAACAAAGCAAATAAAGATTGTTTCATCTTTTAAAACTGTAGAATATAAATATCATGTAGCTTATTATTTTCATAGTCATCATACATGGTAGGATTACCGTCGTATTTAGGGATATTTGACCTGATCACCATCACAGGCATATAACTACCTCTAGGTACTCTTAGGTAAGGGGGATCGGTAGCACGAAGATGGCGCTGGCCTAAATAATGTGGCACCTGATCTAAATAATCACGTCTCTCTCCTGTCCCTGGAAACCATCTACGCGCACAACGGTATCATGTCATGTTCCTTAGAAATTTAATAGAATCACGAAGTCTGAATATTTAACTTGTTGATCAATTATTCCATAAAGTATATCATTACCATTATTCAGTAAATTAAAAAAAATATTAATAAAGATGAAATGTTAACTTCAAGTATAAGTTATTATTGGTAGTTTCATGACTCGGACAGATATTAGGTGAATTTCCTCCGTTATGGCGAAAGTCATGTCCAGGTGATGCAAAATAGATTAAACTAGACCCAATAGATTAAATAAGCCCATAAACATAAGGTCCAATGTGTATTTGTGTTGTTAGCCACGATATCTTCGTTAGTCTCGAAAAATGGGTTAGCAATACATTAGAAAATATAGGCATCTAATATAAGTTGTATAATACGGTTTTTAAAGATTTAGATTAAGTGTAGAGTCTGCCAATAATAAAATGAGGAAATATATAGATTTACTGTACGATAAAAAACAATATCCTTTCATTGTGTATGGAACATAAAGAAATAGACTTTTAGACGGTGTTTTTACTCAAACTTATCTATAAAGATAAATAATAATGTGAATCATGGTTGAAATTAATTATTATTTTAGCATTATTTTATTTAATAATTTTTATTTGTAATACAACCGATTCAAAAAATAGATTTAAGAAAGTTTATTGTTGAGTAGTTAATAGCTTTATAAATCCTTATAATAAGTTAGTGACGATCCTCCGCCGCACGTTTATTCGAATTTGAATTCCCGCCTTTTGGCATTCTGTATTTTTCGTGTCAGTTACGGTTTTCTCTGGAGGGCCATTCTATCCAGTGCTTAATTTTGGTGTCAGTTAGCGAATGCAATACGAATGACATCAGTATATTTTGTTTGGCTAAAATCAGTTTAATATTACGTGACAATTACGTAATCCACAAAAATAAGTTCTAAGAGCCACACTCCCCTCAATTTCATAGTGCGTTTTATAATTTAGAAAATAATCAATCTAATTGTGTGGCCTCCGCTTTATTTCCTTTTTCTCTGCACAACAAATTTGTAATTGCAATGAATCAATTTCTGGCCGGTGTGTCATAAAAGAAATGCTTGTTCCCGCACCGACGCACCATTTTTGCATAAGAATGGGGAGAACGTTACAAATAAGGAGCTTATAATTTGTAGGGGCCATATAATTTTTAAGGACATATTTCGCTCATTCAAGTCTTAAATCGATAATTTCCGGAGGTTAATTAATTAAAATAATAAATTAATCAAAAATGAAATCGCGTCGGAATATTTTATTTATACAAAAATTCTGGGACAAATCTTTTTTTTGTATTTCTGTAATGGTTATGGCGATAGCGAGAAGCGCCTATCAGCGTCTATGCCTAAAATGTGTGGTTAAAATACAATGTTTTAGTCACCGTAATCCGCAAGAATTTTCGGTCCCAAATTCTGTACCCCAAGTATTGTTTTTGGTTTCTTTTAATAACTTCAGTTGTAAAAACATCTAAACTTTTGCGGAAAGATGGTGCTTACAGTAAAGGTCGAGCCCAACCACGTACGTTTTACGGAACAAAACGTCATGTTTTACGGAACAAAAGGTCATGTTCTGGGATATATGATTGTTTGAAGTTGAGGCATTAACCGAACATTTAAAATCGGAACTGAATCTGAACACAAAAAATCGGAAATTTCAGTGAGCTTAAAACAACCACCGAACGAAAAAATGCTTTGTAAAAGGTATCTATTCTATTAGCACACATGTCACACTATCTTAGTCGGTTTTCTTTTACACCAGAAAATGATTTGCAAAGTTGAATGCACATCCTCGGAATTTCTCACGTTTAAGTGATAACTATAAACGATAATTTAACGTTTAAGTGATAAACTAAAAATAAAATATACATTGGTACAAATAATACCAGAAATTATGTTTTGCACATAGAATTCACATGCTTAAATTGGTCGCATGTTCGGTTTCTTTTATAGTTTTTTTTATTCTTATGTTCGGTTTCTATTGTTCCAATTTTATTTTCAATATCACTGAGAGTTAGAAGGATTCGGCAGAAACTAGAGCAAAAATTTTATCCTTGTATCATCATCATATGTAGTTTAATTAATTAAGCAGGTAGTACATCATGAAAGACAGAAATGATTTTTAATGATATTTAATTATAATTATAGTATTATAATTATAGTAGTAGTATAATAATAGTAATAGTGCTATAATTATAGATTAAGTGTGGAGTTCAATCGACCAGTAATAAAACGAGAAAATAGAAATTCTCCGGATTTCAGTGTAGGTTTTCTCTTGTATTTCACTCAGGATTATATTGTTCACTGGCTAGCCCTTCACTAGTATTCAAATAATTACATGTGATACATAGTGAGATTTCGAAAAAAATTCTAAAAAACGGAAATTACAATGAGCTTAAAAATATGCGTATAAAATACGCTTCTACTATTAAAACGGTCATATATCATCAACCGCCAAATGAAAAAATGTTCTGTTAAAGGTATCTACCGTAAATCCTCCAATAAGTCCCCCCCTCAATTAAGTCCCCCCCTCAAATAAGTCCCCCCTAGGCCCTCAACGAAAAAATAAGTCCCCCCTCAAATAAGTCCCCCCCAAAATGGGTATTTTTCCAAATTTTTCCAAATTTCAAATTTTTGGCGCAATTTCAAATTTTTTAGCGCAAATTTGAATTTTTATTGCAAATTTTGCTATTTTTTACAAAATTTTGAGAAAAAATTGAAAAATTTGCTAAAAATTGGCGAAAAATTGATCAAAAATCCAACAAATTCAAATTTTTGGGCAAAATTTTTCGGCGCCAATTCAAAATTGGTTTAACTTTTCAAAAATTTTCCCAAATTTTGCCAAAAAGTCCCAAAATTTTTCCCCGCGCCTTCGGCGGGGCCACGAAAATATAAGTCCCCTCCCTCAATTAAGTCCCCCCCTTTAACCCCTACGAAACAATAAGTCCCCGGGGGGACTTATTAGAGGATTTACGGTATTAGCACACATGTCACACTATCTTATTTGGACATCTTTTACACCAGAAAATGATTTGCAAAGTTGAATGCACATCCTCGGAATTTCTCACATCCACGAAAATTTTCGTTTCCAATTTTCATTTCGATTGGCAGACTGTAAACTTGAACTCTTTCGTTCCTCTGGATGAGTTACTCCCTTCTTCCCAATGCCATATTCTCTTCTTCCCAATACGTTCTAGATGAGTTATTCCCATCTTGCCAATGCCGGATGAGTTACTTCTAAAGACCCCAAAAATATTTTTTTTAATTCCGGTTTTAATTAATTAAAATATTTAAAAAAATCGCAAAATATTTAATAAAAATATTTTTTTAAAGTAGCTATTTTTTGCCGATTCTAGACTTTAATTCTGCTTTTTAGCCTTCATTGTTACTTCAGACTAAATTAAAAGCTAAAATTCAACAAAATATAACAAATTTTGGAAAAAAACGGCAAAATAAAAAAAAAATTTTTTGAAAAATTTCGTAAAAAAAATTTTTCGGCAAAATTTTTTGGTAAAATTTCTCCGCCAAAAAAATTTCGCGGCGGCCGAAGGCCGCCGCGAAAATTTTGCCAAAAAATCACAAAATTTGTCCAAAAATGCCAAAATATTTACTAAAATTTAAGTAAAATTCCCAAAATATGCAAAATATTTTTAAAATTAAAAAAATATTTTAAAAATATTTTAGTTAAAAAAAGTCCAAAATATTTTTTAAATATTTTTTTTATTTTAAAAATATTTTTGGGGTCTTTAGTTACTTCCCATGCGTGCATGACGAGTTTTTCCCGCCCAATTTAATATGATCTGCGATGAGTGACGCCGTCATTTGTGTTGAAATAATTTGTGTTACTTATGGATGCGAGCGGATATCTTTTGTCTTGTATATATATCGCTCACAGACTAGCGACCGTTGTTTTTCCATTAATTCCATATGGGTCATCCTACGGTTTTAAACACTTTCTTTGCTTTAAACACTTTCTTTGTGGTATAGTTCAATATACTGTAGTGTTATTCGAAAGTTTTATATTCCACAAATGGTTCTGATCATCCTAACTTTGAAAATAACACTTCTCAAATTATTTTCTGTTGAAAATTCTCACTTGCGTTTACGCAATTTAAACGTTGACGTTAAAAACCCCGCGAAAATTATTTCAAATATTCAAAATGTTTAAGTTCATTCATTGCGGATATTATATTATATATACTTCGGTGACCTATCTAACTGTTCTACTTGATTCGTCTACCCGATAATAATGGCCAATAAATTAAGATCAAAGTTCCAAATACCCCTATTTGAAGGATGTCCTCAACTTGGAATGACTTGAGTAAGTTCTTGCTCATCCGGGAGTTTCTAATGCGGCCGTATTTATACGAGAATGGACACAACTCTCGCATTGAACGACAGCGGGGCATCAATGAAATAGCCGATGTGTTGCCTATATGTCTTGGCTAAAGCTGGAAATCGGCTAATCCTAGGATTAGCCGGCTAAAGCTTTGGCCTTGACATATACAGCCCAACAGCAATGAAAATCGAAAAGACGAAATTTTGTTTCTTAGAAAAATATCTTTTCAGACGCTTTATCATTGGAACCTCAGATTAACGCGGGTTAACACAAAGAACAAAAATATGCAGACAATGTTCTTTGTGTTAACCCGCGTTAATCTGAGGTTCCAACGATAAAGCGTCTGAAAAGATATTTTTCTAACAAAGGAAATAGTGTGCAAACAAAGGAGACGCTGTGTTTAAGCATAGAGACGTAAAATAAATCCGCGTTAATCTGAGGTTCGACTGTAATCGAATGAGTGCGAGCACTTGACAAAATTGGATGTTAGGAGCTTGGAGCAACATTCTCTGCTTAAAAAATAGAAACACTTTGATTTCGGTAATTTGAGGTTATAAATTTTTAGTTAAACTTTGATTTTGCCCCTTCTAATTTTGACCCCCTTCGAGGTCATTTTTACAAAAATAGCAGTAGGTCAAATTTTCTGCAATCAATTTGAATTGTTTGCCACCAGTTTGAATTTTTACACAAATATTTCCGATTTTTGACCAAATTTTCCGAAATTTTTGAAAAATTTTGCGCAACTTTACACAAAATTCAAAAACTTTTACGATATAAATAAACAATTTTTACTCTAAAAACTGTTTTTATGAAAGTAACTGATGGATATAGTTAAAATATAACGTTTTGCAGAATCTGAGACGACGAAATCCGTTCAGGAAAATAAAGCCTGCCTCAAAATTGAGACGGTGGCTCAATGCTCAAATTACGAGTACACACATGAACACAGCACCTATGATTTTGAGGAGACGCCTCAAGATCAGAAGATGCCACGCTGCACTGTGTCTCTAAATCCCGCTTCTGAAAACGATGAAAATATTGCAACCGAAGGTGACGACGATGAAGCCGATGATGTGGCCGTCGCAGACGATCCGGAAGATGACCTCGAGTTCAAAAATTTTGGTTTGTTTTATTATTAGAACCTTGCGAAATAACCGGGATTCTAATCACCGAAGCCAATTTTCTCGAAATTATTTGAAAAAAAAATATTGAATTGGGCAATATATCCAATTTTTGCCGCAAATTTAAATTTTTAATTTTCACCCTTATTTTTGCCATTTTTGGTGATATTCTAAAAATTGTGAAAAAGCTCAACATTTGGAAAAATTTCTTTACTTCTTTCTGTGTCTTACAAGCCAAATATTTAAATCGTTTATCTACTAATTATTCAACTTCAGGTGCGTTTGTGACGAAGACTTTAAAGCGTTTGTCGACAAGTTTCGATCAAAGTATGGCCAAGCGCGCTCGCACAAACATCAAGGATATGCTTTTCCGCGTTGAATTTGTCCGGATGAGGAGCGATTATGCTTCTGTATAATTTTTTTACTTTATTTGCATAATTTGTTACATTTTCACCACTTACAATTTGTATATTTTGAGAATAAGATTTGAGTTTTATAAAAGCTTTAAAACCTTTTAAGATAAAGTAATGCATGAAATTTCTAATTTCTACTAGAAATATATACACAATGCAAATTTAAAATAGGATTTTAAATCGCAACGTTATGCTGACTAAAATATGAAAAGGTTAATTCCAGTTTGATGCGAGTAAATGCACCTTAATGATATACTCTAACATTATTATCTTTGGCAGTACATATTTAATTTTTATTAATTCTCATGCCCAGAAATTCGTACAAATCGTTAGGGTGGTATTTTGAATTGAAAATTTGAAAAAATATGAAATTTATGCAACGTTATGCTGACTAAAATATGATGAAATATTAATTTGCCAGTAGTAAAATGAGATCACGCAATAAATTACAAAATAGTTTCAAATCCATGGTTGACATTTGTCCGTATTGTAGAATAATTAACAGAGAATAATTAACTCTCTGACGATCATTGACGCAATGGAAACTTTCCGAGAATATTTTTAATACTCAATTGATCTGATACTATTAGAAAGGTTAATTTGTTTTCGCATCTTTTTCGTAACGGTTCAGAAATATATTGTTTAAAAAATTAATTGATAACCACTGATAGCTAATTAGTAAACACAATCAAAATTGTGCCCACGGGGTATGAGATGTTATTTATTATGTCAATTTCGAAAAATTTTAAATCCATGTACGTACATTTTGTCTCGCTCACCTTACCAGTCTTCAGTGCCGCACTTTGGGCATTTTTGAACCCCGGGGAAACCTATGAACCAGTCTTCTACCAAATGATTCGAAAGTACAATATAAATAGTACAAGACTAATATTGTACACGTTAGCTTGTTGTGATAATCATAATAAAATAGTCATAGAAATGATATAGTATAATAAATTGCGGGTTTACATTCGCATTCGTTATTTGCGTCCTTTTTAATCAATATCAATAAAGTAAAAACAGTACATAATATTATATAATAATATCATATTAATAATTATCATGACGACACATTCCTTCCTTTCCAAGCCCTTTCATTTAAATGGAATCGATATTGGAACAGCTCCAGATATTACAATACACATGAGTGGTTTATGATCGGTGAAAATTGTTAGATAAGTTTTATAGATAATATGGTAAAATTTTATGTAAGCTCTAGCATGGAATTTGTCGTTAGTCCTTTTTGCATGAGTTCGGCTGGTGAGTCATATATGAATCATGAATACGTGCCGATACTAACGTAGTACTAAAGAAGCATAATTTACAGTTCACAGTCAAAATTCCATTCTACTCTCATTCTCTTTTTCACTTTCATTTACTTATTACACAAAAAATAATTACTTTTCGCTCAAAACCATCAATAAATTTTCTAAAATAGGAAGCCAGGAAAAGTAAAAGGTTTGTTGCAACTTATTCATGCCCGGTACTTTTCGATCGTTTCCATGTGCGAAGTGGTAGGGTAATAGTCTACTTAATCATGTCAATGTCTAAGGAACTTGACCGATTTTCTTGCAAATTAGCATCAGTTTATCCTCAATTTTAATCCACCGTTTTTGTTGTGTGGTCGTTTTATGTTATTTGTAAGCAAACAAGAAAGAGTTGGTTAACTTTATTTATTAACGACAAAGGTAAAAGTATAGAAAAACATCAAAGGTAGGATAACGCAAATTGGTTTCTGCAGATAAGTATTTGCTTCGGTAAGACCACGGTGCACGAAAAAGATAAAAAATAACTATTCAGTCGACGACATTCTTCACACTGTAGAGAAAATGGCTATGGATTGATTGCCCTACATAGTAGTAATTGTGTTTTAAATTAAATTTATATTACAGTGCCAATGATTTACAACTTCTAAATGTTGCAGTCAATCCTGGTTCTGAGGATGTTAATTATTGGTAAACAAGTTCCAACCAAATCATGGACAGGCGGCTACACACGTCTACGCCGCAAGTGACACCGTCACTTGCGGTCATGTAAGTTTAGATAAATTTAAGTAATTTACTTGCACTTGACCGATTTTCTTGCAAATTCGCATTTACTTACCCTCAATTTTAATCCATCGTTTCTTCGAAGTAATAACAAATAAGTAATTTCGGGGCCAACTTCATCGCGCACATCCTGCTATGCATAGTGGTAATGAATGATGAATGACTACGATAGCATTAGTAGAAAATAAATTCAGAGTTTTTACTGATAGTAAAAAAGTAAATATGTTATGGTTAAGTTTTGTCATCAATTTAATCGATTTATCTGAATAATTCTATAAATCATTTTATTCTCAAAATGTCTAAATAATTTAAACGAAAGTGAATTTTTAATAAGAGTCTACTATGATAAGAATCTACTATGACTAATCAGCTAAATCCATAGCAAATGCTGTTTATTGTATTATTGTATTCTTCATGTAAGGAAGTATCCACAAGTTTGATTAATGCTTTTGAATTCAATAACCTTTTCAAGCATCTGGATCAATAAATTAACATCGTTGATTCTGTTAAAGGATCATTGATCCCAGTCTGGTTTCGTATATTTTATTTACCTTTGAACATATTTTTAGTAGACTATTTCTCAATATCATCGGCAAGCACAATGACTTTCTTAAGCCATAACGACAAGAAAGTATTAAGCTTGTTAAAGCGGTTGTATAAAGTTAAGATAGTAATTGTTCCATATAAAAACGCCAGCGTTTCAATAAATAATCATGAGCACGGTGCACTAATCAATGGGCACACATACTTATACGAGGAATTTTTGGTACTGATGCGAATAGTACTAATAGCTAAACACTTTTTAGTCACTTTCTTTAAACAGTTTAGTAGATGCTAACGCTTCATATGTTTCACTTTATGCTAATTTTAAAGTATACTTCATGTTGGTACAACATTATTGTGTTTTTTCAGTTTCTATTTATATTCCAGTGCCAATGATCAACAACTTCTATGTATGTGGACTACAACATGCTGACAGACTACAACATTCTGACAGCAACACATCTGAATGTGAGGATGTTAATAATGGAAACTTACAAACCAAATCATGAACAGGCGGCTACACACGCCCAGTATGCTGAGGTGATAATTTGTTAAGTATACAAATAGATAAAAATATATGTTTAGTAGTTTTGTACAGCTTATTAGTTCTATGTTTACGATTCATCATACACTCCTGATATAAAAACGGTGGAAGCAACTGCAGATAGTAACATAATATTTTCTGCACTATATTGTATCTCCATAAATACTAAGATCTAAGAAAGTGATAAGGCGTTATCCGATAAAAAGTTTATACATGCAACTTAGATTATTGTGGTGTATGTATAATGATTAGGGTGAGGATTCTTAGGTCCGAACCTAAAAAAACCTAAAAAACCTAAAAAGACCTATTTTGGCCTTTTTTGGGAAATTTTAGGTCCCAAAATCAATAGGGTCCCCTCTTTGGAATTTTTTTCCGGCGCCGCCGAAGGCGGTGCCGAAAAAAAATAGTTGAAAAAAATTTCAAAATTTTTTTTAAAAATTTTGAAAAAATTTTGGAAAAATTTCTCGAAAAATATTTGAATTTTTATAAAAATTTTTAAAAATTTGGCAAATTTTGATCAAAATCTCCCACAAATACGGTCCTAAAATGACCTTTTTGGGGAATTTTGGGGAAATTTCATCCTAAAATGACCATTTTGGTGGGACCTAAAAGTGACCTAAAATGGCCTTTTTTTGGGACCTTTTTAGGTACCTAAAATGCGATTTTTGGGACCTAAAAATCCTCACCCTAATAATGATATAAATAATAATGATATGATAAAAATACTGTGTTCAAATAGTGCCCGTAACAATTTCTCACACTCTCACTAGAGACGTCCCTGTTTTGATTTGGCATATAACTTTCATTGAGCACATTTGAATTTGACGTTAGAAAAGACAAAAATAAACAGATCCTGATCACGAAATCACAGTAGAACTTTTTTGGGACACTCTGTTCACGCCCAGTACTGAGGTGATAATTTGTTTAGTATACAAATAAATAAAAATATATGTTTAGTAAACACAGCCACGTTTTACTAAAACCTTTGATCGTTTTTGTTGTTTTTATACTAATGACTAAGTTGGTAACTTGAAATAGTTCTTGAGGAATAAATAATATTCAGAAATAATAGTCAATATAAATCTGCAGTCGAAAATTCTCCAATTAATCACCCCTCAATTAAGTCCCCTATGTAGTAAAAGACAGAAAAGGCTCTTTCGTCTGCAAAGCATTTTACAGTGGTGTCACCTGCGGACGTGTATGTATTAATATAATGATAAAATACTGTGTTCAAAAAGTGACTCGGACCGCCCGTAACAATTTCTCACACTCTCACTAGAGACGTGATTTTTCCGCGTTTTTATTAAGGTTCATTTATGATAAACTTTGGCTGAGATTGTTTTATTCGACTAGCATAGATTTACATGTCGAAGTCATGTGTATACACGTTGCAGTATCGGATCATATTGGTGGTAGGAAAATAATGGCGTACAATGTCATTTTAGAAAAACAGTCAACAAAGTAATAATCCACCAAACAAGAAAATTACAAATGAGGAGCACAACACTGGAGGCACTTCTGTTAGTGCCTCTCATAACGAAGTATGATCGCCGGTGTGTAAAATATGGATAAAATAATGATGTCATTAATTACTTAAATTTATATAAACTTATATGACTGCAAGTGATAGTGACCAGTCATGTGCTATCTCAGAGGCTCAGCAGCTTGAATATTTCATACAAAACACGCCACCTGCTCAAAATAATCATGTCCTCTTCATGCGCACACGTTTGTGTACTCAACATGTTTATTATTTGAGCATTTTTGGTACAAGTTAATCACATAATAATAATAGTAATAATAAAATCTAATTTATTGTGTAATAACAACACACATTGAACAATTAATTTGAGCAATGGAAACTCCGTAACAAAATTTGTTTGTTTTAGTTTGTATAATTACTTACAGGTACCCACTTTTATTAAAGCAGATACATCATAACAAAGACGTGAAGGTTTTTCCTGCTACAGAGTTGTTTTTTACAACAGATTTGTGGATGTCACAGATTTGGGGTTTGTATGTAATATTTTTTGAGTAATAAATAATATGCATAAATAACAGTCAATGTGAATCTGCAACCGTAAATCTGGAAATAAAACCGCAAAATACAAAAATGGACTGTAACAAATATTATCAATAGAGATTGAAAGATCCATTTTCAATTAAACGGCAAATCTTGGTAGCATCTAATAACACTTACTCAAAAATCATATGATATCTTCCAGCATTATATAATATACGTGCTCATTTCGGAGGCTTTCCTGTTAATACCTTTCATAACGAGGAAATTTTTAAGGGGTCATGTACAGAAAACGCAGGCATAGACAGAGAAGTTGGCTAATAATCACTTATAAAATGGCGTAAATAAGAGTTCCGCGTAGGCAAATGGCGATTTGAATTTGCGCCAAAACATAATTGCATGCCAAAGGGGTTAAAAGGGGCCGCTGGAAATTTTTAATGAGGGGGGATTACTCGGCTGGGGTTTCCTCTAGAGATTGGTAAAAAAATTGGAGTGGGGCCTTATTAGAGTAAAAATTTTTACAGTCAACACTTTTCCTTATTAGAGGAGACTCTGTTCAGCATCAGGAAAAGAGTCTCCTCTAATAGAGAAAAGTGTTGACTGTGAAAATTTTTACTCTAATTAGGCCCCCTCAAATTTTTTTACCAATCTCTAGAGGAGACCCCTGCCGAGTAATCCCCTCATTAAATATTTTCAGCGGCCCCTTTTAACCCCTTTGGCATACAATTATGTTTTGGCGCAAATTCAAATCGCCATTTGCCTACGCGGAACTCTTATCTACGGCATTTTATCGAGTTGTTAAAAAACTATTAAATTGTAGGAATGAGTTAAAATGTTCCCGTTTTATAGTTTCAAGTGACAAAGAAGTTGATTTGAAGAAGTGTCGCTATAGATTCTTTATGTTATAACTCTGGATGCTCATATTTGGATAGAAACTTGTACAAAACTCTTTTTCATGTCCGGGAGTAATGTAATAATTTTAAAAAGTTTTTAGATCGAATAGTCAGAAGCATATAACTATTGTGTAAAATGACAGTGTAAAAACACAACTTAAGTTCATTTGTAAATAGTTTTAGAGATTAATAATGAAGCAATTTGGGAACGTTTTATAAGTGCCTTCAATAAAACTTTTTCTCATGATAAATTTCGTTTCTGTAGGTTATCCAGTGCTTTTGGAGCATAAATAAAGGCTAATCTTAGCCTAAAACTTAAATAATAGCGCAATATCCAAAAAATGGACAGTAACAAATGTTATGATTCGTCACAGAAATATAAGTTTTCAATTAAATTTAATACATTTTCAATCTTGGTAGCACCTTATAACACATTTTTATCTCGGAAACATGACTTTCTATTACATCATTCAAGAGTGTAATGTAAGGATTCATAAGAACTATGTGAGACCCAGAAGCTAATTAGCGCCCAAAGCAAACCTAAGATTGCTGGCGCCGACGCGCTCAAGCATTCGAATAATGGAATACTACAGGGTGGCCCAAAAAAAATTCCACCTGTTGAGGCCTCTGTATTTCGTCTGTTGTGAAGAAACCCGAATGTTGTTAATATCTTAAAAACTGCTACTATCTGAGATCTTTGTGTCAAATTGTCTCAAAGAAAACCTATACTTACCTGAAAGATTTATCCAAACGGATTTTGCATAGGATCGTATCCTCTAAATCCAGGCGTTTGCTGACTGTCCCTCCAGATTTGGGGCAACAATTAGTCAGATACAGTCATAAGCACTTTAATCAAACGTCATGACCTCCTTCTCAAACAGTTATTCCTCTCAAAGTTATATGCGAAGCTTTTCTCGCTTCTACGACTAATTTAATTAATTAAATAATCAGGGACCACCCCTGCTTTGCGTATATTCAAGAAACCAAAGTCGCGTAAAGTATTTGGAATCTACTTAAGTAACGAGGCTAACATTGCTGCAATACACTCTCGTTTGGTTGTGCTTTGTGTTTATTTTACTATGGAAATTTGTATTATCTGTCGTAATGGTACTTATATAGTTCCGTCCCCCGCCGGACGGGGGACGGAACTATATTTTTTTGAATGGCATTTTATATACCGTAAATCCTCCAATAAGTCCCCACCCTCAATTAAGTCCCCCCTCAAATAAGTCCCCCCTCAAACAGAATGCCAAACGTACTTGCGGTCTCGCCCAAAAAAAACTAAGTCCATATTCATGTAGATCTCGTCGAGTTACGTAAGAAAAACCCCAATGCCAAAACTTTGTCATTGAAAATATCGGAGAAAATTGACTTTGAAATTTGAAAATTTTTTTGAAAACCCTTACGAAACAATAAGTCCCCCGGGGGACGTATTGGAGGATTTACGGTAGTTCGGTCCCCCGTCCCACAATTTTCGCCGAAAAATCCATTTTTTTGACAAATTTTTCAGAAAATGATTTTTCAATCCATAGGGTCCCCCCTATGGATATATAAAATTCCATTCAATTTTCCAAAATTTTTTTGGAAAATTATCCAATTTTTGCCAAAATATCCCACTTGATTTCATATGTGGGACGGGGAACGGAACTATATAAAATTCCATTCAAAAAAATATAGTTCCGTCCCCCGTCCGGCGGGGGACGGAACTATATAAGTACCGTCGTAATAAATTGCTGTTGCAAAATCAATGCCAAATCAAACTGTTCCATCACATGAGTCAAGTTTTGTCAAAGTCTCAGACAAATCCTTGTCACAGTTTACCTTGAGGTCATTTCTTTGCCTTACTGCCCATATGGGACAAAGGGGTGTGTCAAAAAAATTGGCGCCTTTTTTCTTTGTCTTGGAGGCCAGTCGTCAAACAGAGTGAGAAAGGACTATTTAGTTGTCAGAGAAGGTATCATATTTGACCTAACTATTGATAATCATTACTATACAAAATTTTGCAAATATATTCGTAATGTCGACTACAGATGTTTATAAAATTCCTAACGTTTCCACACAGGTTATGAAAATGGCATTTTTTCCTATCAAGTTTCAATGGCGCATTGAAAATGTATGTACTTTTATTAATTTGGAAGGTAACTCTGGAGGATATAATAATACTCATAAATATATTAAATTTAAGAATAACAGTTAAAATTTCAGTTCCAAAAGGCCAAGCGATTCTACCATTACGGTGGGATTTTAAAATCTCAATTGAGGAAATTCAAAATAATTTTTTTCTAAAAGTGTTTAGATCAGTCGATTTCCAGCAAAACGTTCGTGGAGCCACGTCTACAAACTGTATGGCAACTTGATTTATATCCAGCTGGAAAATTCGGAACCAGTCAAGCATTTTTTTATCTTCGTTTAAATGGATTCCAAACACCTGATAGCTCTGTTTCCGCGGATAAAGCAAAGGTTGCAAAATTACTTTTACACTGGTAATCCCCAAAAACAATTGTTCAAAAAATAAACGCAAAACGTTTCGAACAATTGCAGTAAATAACTTCTGGTACATTCGGAAAAGATGCTTTAAATGCCTCCAAATTGCCGTAAAAAGGTCAGGTCGACATGCTCGCTGCGACCCAAACGGGCGAGATAGGATGAAAACCGTTCGATTTTACCAGCTTGGATCGTAGCCTCCCGTGAAATATATTTTCTGATTGGCATATCTCCTTGGCATATCCAGTAAAAATAATTTTAAAATACCGTTAGTTTTAAATTAAGAGTAACTTTTGATTTCTCTATTTTTTGCCAAAATGATATTTTTAAAAATAAAAAATAGCAGTATTTTCAAATTGGTTGGTTCTTAATTATGTTCAACATTTTTAGCAAACATTCAAATATTAGAAATCAAATACTATATAGGATTTAGAGTATAAAGGCCGAATACAAAATATATCTCCTGGATAGTGCAAATGAGAAAGGAATAGTGACAAACGGAGTTACTGAATTCAAAATTGGCACCGTAGCAGGTTCATGTGATTATAATAACGCAATCAACAAGTTCCTTCACCCGGATGGATCGCTCTTGGTGATTTGTGAAGTCGAAAGTTTGTCGACCGGGGAAACATTCTCTACAGAACCAACTCCCAATCTTCAAATAACCAACCATTTCAAGGAAATGTGGAAGTCTCAATTATTCACTGATTGTACTATGAAGGTACTTTACTATTTCTGAATCTAGAGATGGATTGAAAAAGAGCAACAAGCAAACCTTTTTGGAATAGGATATAGAGAGATAGAGGTAGAGAAATAGAGTGTATAGCGGTTCAATAACATTTTAAGATTAGAAAATAGAAGTTCTATTCCACCCCTCGCCATCAGTATTCAGATCGTGCTGGGACCCCATCTCGATTTGAAGTACATTTGGCTTGGAGAAAGTTGACCGAAGTCCAGTATTTGCCGGATTTCCGGAAGCCATATCTCGGGATTGGCTGATTTGGGAAAGCTGAAATTTGGGCAGTGGCTTTGTCTCACCGAGAGCTACCGTTTGACGTGTAACACGCACAGAACGGAGGCGCGACTGGGAAATTTCCTTTGTAAAAACCCCCAAAAACTGAAAAATGGCGTTTTCTCAACTTTCGTGGCGGGACTACCCCAATTCTGACATTGACAACCCCCCTAAAATCATGGGTTTTAGGGGGTTCTCGTGAGTTGGGGTCCGGGATCCCCAAAAAGTGGAAGATCCTAGCGAGGGCGGACACAGAGTGCGCCTTAGAGGGACTCGATTGAGCTTTGGGTGCAGTAGTTTGAAAACGTAGCTTGCTAACTTTCATATTGCAAAACTATATTCAAATTTTTAGGTTGGCGCAAAAAGTTTCCTAGCTCATAAGTGCATTCTCGGCCAATGGAGCGAAGTGTTTCGAAAAATGTTTTCATTACCGACAGAGGAGGCCAAGAGCGGAATTGTCGAAATAGAGGATTTTAGCCCGGAAGCGGTAATGGTTTTGTTGCAATATAATAGGAGAAAACATAGTAAAATTCTATACGTGGAAAAGGGCGGAAGGAAAAAATCTGCACAGTTTGAAATTTCAGATCTGATTTCGTACAAAATAAAATCTTGACTTAGAAAATAGTCTTGAAAGGTTTAGAAAGCTTTTGATCTTAATCTAGAAAGCATTTACTAAGTAAAATGTTTCAGATCAGCGCTATGTTGGAATATATGTACACTGGAGTGGTCGAGAATGAAGTGATGGAGAAACTGGCTCTTGCACTTTTGGCACTGGCGGACAAATACGCCGTTATTCCTCTCAAGGACATGTGCGAAGTTTCCTTGGCTTTTAAACTTACCGCGACGAATGTTCTGCGAGCGGCTGTGTTCGCAGATCGCTATTCGGCTTCTAAGCTCAAAAAGGTAGGATAAATTCTCAGAAACAGCTAAAAATATTTCAACATATTTCGCTTCAGGCCACTGTGAGATCGCGTCTCTGAGCCACTATCATGATAAGATGGTGATAAAAAGTTGCACACTCTCGGAAACGTGGGGTACGCGACACTTCGTCCCCAGGCTGAATATCGGGTTCTATGATGTATAAAATTCATTGTGCTCATTAAAGTAATTGGACACTTACCAAGATTTCTTAGATACTAAATAACTAGCTTAGTATAAGTCGGCTTATACATTAAAAAAGCCGAACATTAATTTGTACATAAAACATTTATTTTATGTGTCAGGTATTACTAATTCATGTAGCAGAGATTAAGAAGCGTGCATAGAGTTTTAATTAAGCTTATTATATTTTATTAGCAAAGCTTTATAAATTGTCAAGTTTGATTGTTAATTTGATTAATTAGAAATATTTTGTAGTATGATTAGGATATAAATAAATATATACACTTGCAATTGCTAAAGTTAGGAATATGACATTTGTTTTGTATTTTGGGGAGGGTGGACTTATTTAAGGGGACTTATTTTTACGTAAGGGTCCAGAGGGAGGACTTATTACAGGAGGGACTTAATTGAGGGGACGAGAGGATAATAATTAGACGATCTACGGTATGTTTTATACGTTGGCAATGGTATTTCCTCTTAGTTCATTGGTTATTACCGCTGGAGAAGACAATACTTGTGCTTGTGTTTTGTGATTGTGTGTACAAGTTCAGTTTGTCATTAGTATAGATATAAGAAGTAATAAGAAATAACTTATTCTTAAATTGTCACATAAAAGTTTAAAAACTGTTACTTGTCATTGTTGTTATGTAATTAATTTTACGCTATATTGTAAATCGGGACTGAGCGATCCAAGAATAGCTTAAATAGAAGTTGGACCAGGTGGATAAATAACTCGATAGGTTATTATTTAAATCAATTATTTAACAATCAGTTAATGATTTCAGTAAAATTCATAAAAGGTCACTTGTGTGGTTATTACATGTCAGCGGGAGGACTAAAGATTGAATTACCACCACATTGAGAAATAGAGAACAACACCTGACAGGAAAGAGTGGATAGGCTCTATGGGCACTAACATGATCTGGGGGCTAGATAAATGGGTTTCTACTGCTAACTAGCTAGATAGCTAGAGGGATAGATCTCTCTAAGCTTTCTTTAACTGAAACCACAGCGTTGAATTTTAATAGCGTTTAATATTAGTACTACGTTTCGGCGGAGATGGAGCACGTCGGTTCCGCACATTCTATAAAATAATCCACTATTATAATCTCGGAAAAGCAGCGTTACGTGATAGCTATTTAAAACGTTTCTTAAATATTTCATGCTTCTTTCAGTACACGCTAACAGTTGCAGAATTTAAGCTATTTGAAAATTATTTAACAATCAGATACACATATTTCATCACGATATACATCATAAAGATAAAGTTGTAATTAATTTCAGTCGCTGTCTTATATATTGGGTTAATTCAAAATTTAAAAATACGTTATTCTCTTTATTAATACAGTCAATCAAGGTCCAATATAACGAGATATGTTATCTCGGATTTCGACAGTTCGATTGTAGATTACAAACACGGCATTCAATATTTTTGCAAATTTCATCATTACGGTATATCATATTAACAGACGATCATAATTACCGCTCCACAAACAATGTTGGATGCTATTAAGGAACTACTATAATTAACATGTACCGTCAATTTCTTGAATTATGATTGCCCATTTATTAAATACCGCTCTGTAAATATATGTCCCAAATCGTGTTAGTCGCTGGGAATCATTCAAAGTAACTGTAGCACAGATACTTTAATTTATTTAAAAGAAATTATATTTATAATATTATTTCCTTAACAAACCAATAAATTAAATAAAATATATTTATGCTAGCAGTTTGTGAACGTATCTTGTTTTCTTTAAAAAAAATAACCCATGAAATTAACTAAAAATGAAAACCAACCATAATTGAATAATAAATTAGTTACTTCAAATCCGTAATCTATATTTCGATTGATTTCCTTTAATCAACTTAGAGGGATCCGATTGGAAATTTGATCTTAATCTTAAATCATGATCTTAATCATCATATCCTTGTGTGAACAAATGCCCACAGTAATATCAAATAGACATAAGCCAAATACTTAAACCAAGTTTAGAGGAATCTCGTAGGAAAAATTGTATCGTTGTTTATAGTTGCAATAATTACCTTAAGATATGTCGATGACACGCTTGTAAGTGTAAGTAATGTCTTATATAGAGAAGGTCAGATATAAATATATACCAAAAGAAGACCATCTTCTCTATCATAGTTGCCATTTTAGATCCATAATTTATTTTTCGGCTGGTTTGCTTTTAAGAACTTCATGTTGGATATTGCGTGTTAACCATTATACTCATGCGCGTAACATGTTCGCCGTATCCTTGTGCGAACAATTGTCCGCAGTTAGAATAAATAGAAATAAACGTAAGCCTGATAGTTAAAAAAACACGCTTAGCGGATATTATTACATGGCTATACATCGCTCCGACGAAAGGAACTTGTCCTGAATTAGAAACACATTTAAAGATAGAGAAATGTCCTCAATTGCTTTTAAGACAACATCGTTTAACTTTTTACTTGAGTACGTTAGTTTGAGAGGGGGCTGGATCGTCATTTTCTTGCGTATTTCGCTTAGGTCCACTGTGTGGATGGAGTTACTGAGCCACTATAATAATGAGAAGGAGATAAAAAATCTCGGAAATGTGGCGTTATGTGATAGGTATTTAAAAGGTTTATTAAATATTTAATGATTCTTTTACCGCACGCTAAGTATTCCGAAGATTGGGCACATTTTTTAGCAAATAGACTAAAATCAACAAACAACGTAATATCTATTTACATGTAGAGAAGCAAAGAATAGTCTACATTCTCATTAAAGCTAATTAGACGAGCGATTAAATTATTATTCTACACACAAGTTTACATTTTTTCATGAGTCCTATAGATTACAGTGGATAGAAATCAGTTATTGTGAACAAGAATAATATAGCATTACCTTAAATGGATATAAAGGATTGTTAGATGGGTAGAAATTTTTATAATTTAATATATTTATATTGGTAAAAGTTTAATTTGGGACTGAGTAGGATAATAATTGCAATAATAACATGGTTCAGATGTTTAAATTAAGCCAATTGATTAACCGTTTATTCTCTTTGCCATACATGACAAGTTTCATTGTTTTAGCATATAGTACTATAAGTACTAAAACTAGTGTATAGTAAATCTTGCAACACTGAAGCTACTAAACTGTGTGTTTGTAATAAAATAGAGATAAATATATATACGTAAACATTTTTAGTCCAGTAATTTGGCTGAAAGCTGTCTGAAGTGATTAAAAACCACATAGTGAAGTCAATATGGAAGATGCTGTTAATCTACTACTGTAATTAACATATACCATCTATTTCTTGAACTATGATTGCTGCTGGAGTTTGGTGTTCACTTGATATTTCATGCTTCTTTCAACATTCCATTGAAGGGCACATTTTTTTAAATCAACAGATTGAGAACAGCAAAATTTAATCTATTTATTAATCAAGGATATATATTTTATCACGATATACACAAAAAATGCAAGTTTACTATTACTTGAGTTTTCGACATTAGTAGGTGAATCGATGTTACCATGGCGAATAAGAATAATAACTAAGCCATACCCTAAAGGGGATTTAAAGTAATGTTAGATTAATTGCAAGTTTTATAATTTAGTTTATTTATATTTGTATAATGCTAATTTGGACTGAGTGGGATAATAATTGTAATAATAACATGCTTGGGCCCGCAATTTAGCACAATATTTTAGGAGCAGCATAATTTAACGCATATACCGTAAATCCTCCAATAAGTCTCCCCTCAATTAAGTCCCCCTTAAATAAGTCCCCCCTCTGGACCCCTTACGAAAAAACAAGTCCGCCCCGCCCTCAAATAAGCCCCCCCCTAAAATGGGTATTTTTCCAAGTTTCAAATTTTTGGCGCTATTTCCAACTTTTTGGCACAAATTTGAATATTTATTGCAAATTTTACTATTTTTTACAAAATTTTGTCAAAAAATAGAAAAATTTGCTAAAAATTGGCGAAAAATCGATCAAAAATCCAAAAAAAATTTAATTTTTTACTTTTTTTCCCATTTGTGCAAATTTTCCCCAAATTTTAAAAAATTTGAAAATTTTAAAAAAAATGGCAAAAATTTAAAAAACCCAAAATTTTTGGGGGGGAATTTCAAATTTTAATTTTTTAAAAAATTGTAAAAAATGAATCAAAAGATAATACAAATACTAAAAAAAAAAAAAAAGAAATTTTTATAAAAAAATGGCGGGAAAAAAAATAAAATTTAAATCGGGCCGAAGGGGGCTTGGCCGGCTTTATTCGACCCGATCTCCTAGCTCCCCCAATAATCCAATAGTCCCCCCTGGATTCACCAAGGGGGGCCGCCTTTTTTGCCCCCTAAAATGTATAGTAATGGAATTCAACTTTTGCACAATGGTTATTGCTATTTTTTTCATTGTCAATGATTTTAAGCAATCCTAAAAAATATTTTTTCCAAATTTTTAAAAAGCCAATTCAATTTTAAATTCTAATTTCGCTTGCAAAAATCCATTTGCGCGCAAATTAAAAAAATTTATTCCCTTTTTCTCTTTAAAAATTTAAAAAAACCGGGATAAACATAAGCCAGTTTTAATTAAAGATTGGGTAAATATGAAAAAAAATTGGCAATCAAACCTTTACCCCAAATCAGATATTTTTAGACATGGCCCGCGGAAAAGGAATTGATGCGTGATCTTTTTTCAAATAATAAATAAAATTTGAAAGTTAACATTCCTTGTTTAGCAAAATTTTGGGAAATTCCATATTAATCCAGAACGAAGTTTTTTATTAAAAGAAAGTTTTATTGCTCTGTTAAAATTATTCAAGCATTTTTGCTTGTTTTAATTATTCTTGTTCTTGTTTTATTTTTTAAATTTTAAATAAAATAGTGCTTAATAAAATTAAATTAAAAGGAAGAAAAACCCTACAAATATAAATTATTTTATTTACATTAAATTTTAAATTGAACTGCTTGGTATTGCAAAAAAAATCAAAGAAAATTAAGCATAAAAAATAAATATAAATTAATTTGAACTTTTGTTTTTTTTCAGAAAATTTTGGGGTCCACCGAAAAGGAATGGTTAAAAAATGAAAACCCATAAGAATTTTAATAAAGTACTAAAGAAATTTTAGACTAATTTTATTGATTTAAATAAAATAAAATTTTTCTTGTTTTATATTTTAACTGTTTTTTCCAACCCCTTTTTTTTTCCCTTTAATTTTCATCCACAGTAAGATCCATTCATATCTCACCCTGGTTAAAAATTGTTCAGGAATAAAAAAGAATTTTGGTAATAAGTCAAACATGGTTCTTTGTTTTTAGCTAAAATCTTTTTATTTCCCGGAATAAAAAAAACATTATCACGCTTTTTCTCTTATAATTTAAAAAAAAAATAAATAAACAAAAACCCACACTGTTAATTTTGTTTAAAATAATGTTAAAAAATTGGCTAAATCAAATTTACCAAAACCAAAGTATTGAATCCTTTCAGAATGGCCCCGGAAATAGGAATTTGATGCTAGTCTTTTTAAATCATAATAATCACATGAAATCGAAAGTAAAAGTTCTTGGTTAGATTCTAAAGAAGGGATTTTCAATTATTTGAATCACATGTACAAAAAATTTTTTTTATTAAAAAACGTGAACGTTTTTTGCTCCTAGTACATATATCCAACAGTTTTTTGCTTGTTTATAATTATCTGCAAAGTACCTGGTAATTTTTAAATGTTAAATAAAAATTTATGTTCGGGGTTTTTAGTTTTCAAAAATAATTGTACAAATCTAACAGGATTTAACTGAGCTTTCATTTAATTGGGAAAAAATGGTATCAAAAATTAATGAAGACGAATAAGGGGCCCCCACCGGGGCCGCAAGTTGGGAACAAAAAAACCGCTTCATATGAAAAACCCTTTAAAATTGGTTTTTTAGTTTTGGAAAACTAATTTTAAACCAAACTAAAAGTTTAATTTTAACTTTCTAAGACCTTTTAATTTTTGTATATCACCCTGTAGGGGTTGGAAACGCAATTATCCATCCCTCGGAATTTATATATAACTCTTCGAAAAACGAATTTCCCAATTAAGGTGATAGGCCTCAAATTCTGTTTTAATTGGGAAAATTACTTTCGTAGTCAATTCTAGAACGGATATTCTGAAGGAAAATTCTAGCGGAAATTCGTAAAAATTTTATTTCGCAAAAATCGAGGGGTTTAGGGTGAAATTTGACCCTTTAAGGTTTAAACCATTGGCCGAATTGAAGCGGTTTTGGCGGGAATTGAGCCACTTTCGGCATTGGCCCTTTTATTTTAAACTCGGAGGGGTTTAAAATGCGTGAAATCGTTCCCGGATTTCTGGGCGATACCCCCTAAATCGACCCGGGACAAATCCGGGCTAATTTAGCTTGGTCCCGCCACAAAGTAAAATGCATTTTTGATAAAAAAAAAAAAGGCCAAAAAAGCCTTTTTGACCCTAGTTAAAATTGATTGCAATTATGATCAGCGTATTTTTTAAAACCCCAAAAACCTTTTTGGGGGTTTTCCGAAAAAATTTATTTTTGGCCATTTTTGACCATAGGGGGTACCACATGGATTTTAAAAAATCGATTTTTTGAAAATGTGGAAAATTCTTCTGCAATGAGGTTTTTAGGGTAATTCGATGCGCTGATTCCGAATATGCAGTTAGTTTAACGTAACGCGTCAAAAATTGAATTTTTTTTGCAGTTTTTCATCTCAAGTTCGAATCCCAGGTCGGGTAATCAATTTTTTTATCGCGAAAATACTGTGTTACGTTTAAAAAACTCCAAATTCTTGTTCCCCGATCGAAACTGATAAAAAATGTGGACTCGCCATACTCGTAAACGAGTTAAGCTTCAAATGGTGTAATTTACGGCCATTTCTAGCCGAAAAACGTCAAAAATGCAATTTTCCTAATTTAGGTTGCGGGTCTACCCCTGATATGAACTCAAATTCGGACTCTCCGCATTCGAAAAGGGTATACAACCGAAAATCACGACGTTTTATCGACAATAAATTTGCATTTTCTGAAAAACACAAAAATTACCATTTTTCGGCACAAAAATCTTTAAAAATTTCATAATTCAAAAATCTCTGAGAAGTTTGAGTTTTGATTAAAAAGTAAAAATTATGGACTTTGCCTACACTATAGTATAAGTGAAATTTAGATGCTATCGTAATTTTTCAAAATATGGAACCACAAAGTTGACATATTTTTATAGAAAAACGTAAAGTATGTCAACTTTGAGGTTCCAATATTTCGAAAAATTACGATTGAATTTTAATTTCATTCGTCTAATTTGTATTCTCCGCATCTGAAAATGGTACAATACAAAATTCTCGACATTTCATCAACAATAACACGCATTTTCTCAGAAATACCATCAATATGGACATTTTGCAAAAATCTAAAAACAAATTTTTGTAAAAAAATTTTCGGTGAGTATGTCAGTTTTTAAAGTAAAAATTAGGACCTGCCCAACATTTGGTTATCGATGAAATTTTAAGGAAACCTTTTTTATTCAAAATCTGGAGTCCCAAAATTAGACATTTTTTGTATGGCAAAACGCGAAGTATCCCTATTTCGGAACCCGAAATTTCGAATAAAAAGGGGTTCCTTAAAATTTCATTGATATCCAAATGTTGGGCAGGTCCTAGATTTTTACGTTTTCAAAAAAACTGACAAACAAAGTTGCGATTTCGCAACAAAGATGCAATTTGGCAAAAAAAAGATAAAAATCCTAGAGTTTATGAAATTCTCGCACAATAATATGTTAAAATATGAAAAAACTTCGGAAAACTGATATACCGTACCCGTATCATGGTATAGCGTACTGCCCGGTTATAAAATTTCTTCGGATTTGTGATCAGCGGACCAAAAACTTCAGAATTCCAAATATCAGCCCATGATCACGTGAGCAACTACGAAAAACAGCATACCGTACCCGTATCATGCCATAGCTTAGTGTCGGGGTAAAAAATTTATTCGGATTCGTGATCAGCGCCTCAAAAAACCCCAGAATACCAAAAATCAGGGCAAGGTCGTGTAAAAAACCTTGAAAAACAGCATACCGTACCCCGTATCATGCATTTTTTTGTATCTCGGGATCAAAACTAACTCCAGATTCGGACTCAGCGTGGTCGAAAACCTATATAGGGTTGAAAATCTGGACCAGGAACCTTCAATTTTAGCGAAATTCCAATAAGCCATCAATTTCCCTAAGCAAAAATGGGGCACAATGCCAGAAAGTGGTACTACAGTATACTCCACGCCAAAACCGACTTCAGATTCGGACTCAGCATGGTCGAAAACCTATATAGGGTCAAAAATCTGAGTCTTTTTTTTCAATTTTCGCGAAATAGAAATTTTCTACGAATTTACCGTTCTACGAATATGGCGTTCTACGAATTTACCGTTCTACGAATATGCATTCTACGAATATGCGTTCTACGAATATGTAGAGAGCCGTCGATATTTTTGTTATCACTCGTCAAGGGCATTCGTTTGAGCTATCACTCGCTTGTGCTTATATTTGTTGGACCGATCCGATCCAACCTAAAATCGGTTTTGCACCATATTCTTTTGTACCAAAGTGGTTTTTCTTGCACCAAAACTTTAAATTCTCTATAATGGGCGCATACGCCCAAGGTTAAGTATAAACAAGTCTAAACTAAGCCTAAACAAAATACAAGTTAAATAACTCCTAACTATTTCACCTTTGCAGATTATCGTCCACTTCAGCTCTTCTATTGATTCTACTCTACACGTCAAGAGTCACGTGGACGGTATGTTTTTGTGCAAACATCACATTTTCAATTCGTGTTCTGATGATTTTATATGAGTGTTATGATATTTTCGTTATCTACTGGTCAAGGGTTATCGTTTGAGCTATCACTCGCCCCAAACGAATGGAGGAATCGAATGGGAGGGACGGCGAAAACAGCGCTTTAATAAATGGGAAATAAAATAATTCGTACTTGTTATTTAATAATCGTATACCGAATATTATCGTTTAGGTTGTATTTTAATAATGTGTTTTAATAAGATCAATTATTTTTCATATTGCTATATTAGAATAATTAAATAAGCTACAGCAAATATTTTTCATGGGCTCTCCTGGAAGCCAGTTATGATATGACGTAATGCAGTGTAATAGAATTTTTGTTTCGCTCTGCATTTTTTGTTAGCAGACAAAGACGAATTTTTGACACACTTACGTTGCAATATTGATTTGTTCTTTATCTATCCTTTTACTGTTGCTAAGATTGAATAATATAATAACTTCTATTAATAGAAACATTCGAAATCAACATTCCCATACCCAGACGAATATTTAAAGACCAAACTTGGCCCAAACGGGTTGGCGCAAGAGTATAACAGAAAGTGAGCACAGACATCTCTCCAATACTTTGTAGGAGATGTTATCGACTCTGAATACAAAAACTGAATTTCCAATAAGTTTCAATAAATTATTGGCAATGTTCATAAATGAGGACAATTTATAATATTATTGAAAGTTGCCAATAGTGGCCAATAATGCGTGGTGTACAGAATAGGATGTTTACTATATCAATTTGTACTTCGATATCTGAAAAATAACTTGTAAATTTAAGTGAAATTTAAATATTAAATTTAATTAATTATTTAAATTTAATTAATTTAATTATTAGTTTAGAGCAAGCAAATATTTGAAAAATAAGTAGTCATTGAATTTAATAATGGGTAGATTAAGTTCATTCATGTACCGGTCACATATCATCGGTTTACTTACTATAAGTAAATTTATAAGTTAGTAGTAATGGTAGTAGTGCATAACAGCGTTTTCGTACATTTGACATCCATTCTGTGGACGTTACTTTATAACATTATTCTTTTGTAATAATAGGCAGGGCTTTACGAATAAAATATATCAATAAGATGGGAGGTTCCGGTTTCGTATTAGCGCAGAATATGTTCATATTTAGCTCTCCATAATCAGAAACCATAATTCATCTATGTTTTGTGATGTTATAACGAGAAAAATTGTTTAAGCGTAGCCATTACAAATGGTTGTTTACGCATATGCCTCATCTCAATAGATAACGGACCTAAATATATTTACGCTATTATCGTTAAAAACAGTTGGAAACTGGTAACAATCGTGTAACAAATATTGTATAACTAAATATTGTATAACTAAATTATTATTTTACACACAAGTTTACACTTTTTCATGAGCCGATTATATATAATTATTATTTATTAAAACTAGTATACAGTAAGAAACATTATTTTTGGCCGATTATATATAGTTTTTATTCATTTCCATGCAATGATATTTGTCGAAAATTCGAATTGTGTTTCGAATTGAAAATTTTTAACGAATATGAAATCACAAGAATTTATGGTGAAAAATAAGGTTCAATATTAATATGTCGGTAATAAAATAAGATCACGCAAAATAATTTCCAATCCATAATCACATTTTTTCATACCGGACGATAATTCTGACGCTAACAATATCGGGAATAATGAACTCTCTGACAATAATTGCCCCATTGAAATCTTTCAAAGAATATTTCGGATACTTAACCTGATCTCATACCTTTAGAAAGGTAAATTTGTTTTGTGTCCTTTTCATACTTCAAACGATATTTTGTCAATGTCCCTCAATCAAATTTGACTCTGTTGAAAAGTAAATATCAAATAATGATTAAATAAAAATTTTCTCTGATAATGTTATAATAATCGTAGTTGTAATGAAAACTAATGTGTGCAATAAATATATAATTTTGGACGCATTTTTTAACTTATTTCGCTCTCTTTATTTCATTGGACTAACAGTATTAGTAATTCCTTGTAAAATAAAGTATATCCACGGCATTCTCATGCAGCGGCACATTTGGCTGTCATGTTGACCATAATATCTGTATGTTTAACTCGTATTCGATAGTTTTTGTTTCGGAATTCATTTTCAAATTCACCATTTTGAAATGTGAAAAAATGGGCTGACAATACTAATATCCGGATTGGCAATTGC
This sequence comes from Ditylenchus destructor, assembly GCA_022814885.1. Classification (NCBI taxonomy): domain Eukaryota; kingdom Metazoa; phylum Nematoda; class Chromadorea; order Rhabditida; family Anguinidae; genus Ditylenchus; species Ditylenchus destructor. Next base: position 142,125 of record JAKKPZ010000117.1, on the reverse strand, counting down.
CGCGTTTGAATTCGCGGGTTGTTAGAGCAGGCGCAGTAGTGAGAAGAGTACCCTTGGCATGGAGACCTAGAGGCTTTTTAAGACATTTGGAGACAATACGATGGAACCTATTAAGAGTAAAACAACCCCGCTGAACCCAAATCCTGGACCAGATTTGAACTTTGATCTTTGAATTTTGAACTTTTTCCTCTAATGGGATTTTCCATATTTGCTTCATTTTGTTTAGATAGTCATCAGATTTAGACGTACTTCTTTTATTTATTTCGTTGTCTTTTATTAACTCATTTGAATACAAATAATGGATTTAATTCAATTAAACGGAACGAATTTTTGCACTCAAATTATGGAATTCTTTTGCATTTACATTCAATCCTTAATATGAACTGTGTTGGCATTTACAAAATAATCGATAAGTAATATTAATTGCATCAATAAAGGAATATAAATAATTTGTGCATTTTGTTTAATAATCATGTTGCAGCTAATAGCATTCCATTCAAACGGAGCTATGATTAAAAATTATATAATCGTAGGTGAGATAGATGTGAAGTTCAATCATGTTTTGCACGGGAGCGTAGGATATTTTTTCATGCCACCGTTAGCATGATATTTTGATTCTCAAATGTGAAATTTGTAATTGTAATAAAAACAACTGGATAAACATAAGCCAGCTTACTAATTAAATGTAGTTGGGTAAATAATGTTAAAAAATATGGCTAAATCAAACCTTTACCAAAACCAAAGTCATTGATATGCCTTTTCAGACATGGCACCGCGGAAATAGTGAATTTGATGCGTGAGTCTTTTTAAATCATAATAATCACATGAAATTTGAAAGTTAACATTCCTTGTTTAGAATCATAAATTAATGGAAATTCACATTACTTGAATCACATGAACGAAAGTATTTTTATTCTCAAACATGAAAGTTTTATTGCTCCTAGTTACATATATCTCTAAGCACGTTTTTGCTTGTTTATAATTATCTGCTTAAGTATCATTAGTAATTTATTTAGTTTCCAACATGCTTAAATACCAAATAGTTAAGCTTAATACCAAATTAAATTAAACGGAACGAATAATCCATACAAATCATGAAATTCATTTGTATTTACATTCAATCCTTAATATGAACTGTCTTGGTACTTGCAAAATAATCGATAAGTAATATTAATTGCATCAATAAATGAATATAAATAATTTGAACTTTGTGTTTAATTATCATGAAACATTTAATGGCGGTCCACCGAAAAGGAATGCGTGTAAAGAAATGAAATGATACCATAAGTAATTTTAATCAAATTGTTACTAATAGCATATTACGTATATAATTATCTATTGCACTTTAAATAAAACTAAATATTTTTACTTGATTTATATTTGCCCTATATCGGGTTGTTTGTCCAACTTTCCTCATTTTTCCTTAATTTTCAATCCACATCGTAAGATCCATTCATATCTGCAGCCTGGTTAAAAATGTGTTCAGGTAATAAACAATTGTAAATTTGGTAGATATAGTCAACACATGGTTTCTGTTGTTTTGTATGCATATAAATCTCAGTTTAGTTTCGCGCAATATTAAAAAAAACATTATTCATTCGCTTTTCTCATTATAATTGTAATAAAAATAAATAAATAAACATAAACCAGCTTACTAGTTAATTGTTGTTGGGTAAATAATGTTAAAAAATATGGCTAAATCAAACCTTTACCAAAACCAAAGTCATTGATATGCCTTTTCAGACATGGCACCGCGGAAATAGTGAATTTGATGCGTGAGTCTTTTTAAATCATAATAATCACATGAAATTCGAAAGTTAACAGTTCTTGTTTAGATTCATAAATGAATGGATATTCACATTATTTGAATCACATGTACAAAAAATTTTTTTTATTATCAAACGTGAACGTTTTATTGCTCCTAGTTACATATATCTCTAAGCACGTTTTTGCTTGTTTATAATTATCTGCTTAAGTATCACTGGTAATTTGGTTTCCAACATGCTTAAATAAAATATTATCGTTCTGGCGGTATTTATTGTTTTCAAAAATAATTGTACAATATCTAACAGGATTGTAACTGCAGCTTTCATTTATATTAGGAAAAATGGTATACAACTAATATTAATGAATGTACGAATAACGGGCCGCGGCCAGCCGCGGCTTCGCATACGTTTGGGAACATAAAAACACCGCTTCATATGACCAAAACCTTTAAAATTGGCTTTTTTAGTTTTGGAGTAAATTCTAATTTTCAAATTTCCAAACTAAAAGTTTCTAAGTTCCTAACTTTCTAAGACCTTTAATTCTTGCTATCACTCACCCTGTACTGACGTGGGAAACGCGAATTATGGCCCATGCCCTCAGGCAACTTTGATGACTCATAACTCTTCGAAAAACGAATTTCCCGAACTTAAGGTCGATATTTTTGTTATCACTCGTCAAGGGCATTCGTTTGAGCTATCACTCGCTTGTGCTTATATTTGTTGGACCGATCCGATCCAACCTAAAATCGGTTTTGCACCATATTCTTTTGTACCAAAGTGGTTTTTCTTGCACCAAAACTTTAAATTCTCTATAATGGGCGCATACGCCCAAGGTTAAGTATAAACAAGTCTAAACTAAGCCTAAACAAAATATAAGTTAAATAACTCCTAACTATTTCACCTTTGCAGATTATCGTCCACTTCAGCTCTTCTATTGATTATACTCTACACGTCAAGAGTCACGTGGACGGTATGTTTTTGTGCAAACATCACATTTTCAATTCGTGTTCTGATGATTTTATATGAGTGTTATGATATTTTCGTTATCTACTGGTCAAGGGTTATCGTTTGACGGTCGCCCCAAACGAATGGAGGAATCGAATGGGAGGGACGGCGAAAACAGCGCTTTAATAAATGGGAAATAAAATAATTCGTACTTGTTATTTAATAATCGTATACCGAATATTATCGTTTAGGTTGTATTTTAATAATATGTTTTAATAAGATCAATTATTTTTCATATTGCTATATTAGAATAATTAAATAAGCTACAGCAAATATTTTTCATGGGCTCTCCTGGAAGCCAGTTATGATATGACGTAATGCAGTGTAATAGAATTTTTGTTTCGCTCTGCATTTTTTGTTAGCAGACAAAGACGAATTTTTGACACACTTACGTTGCAATATTGATTTGTTCTTTATCTATCCTTTTACTGTTGCTAAGATTGAATAATATAATAACTTCTATTAATAGAAACATTCGAAATCAACATTCCCATACCCAGACGAATATTTAAAGACCAAACTTGGCCCAAACGGGTTGGCGCAAGAGTATAACAGAAAGTGAGCACAGACATCTCTCCAATACTTTGTAGGAGATGTTATCGACTTCTGAATACAAAAACTGAATTTCCAATAAGTTTCAATAAATTATTGGCAATGTTCATAAATGAGGACAATTTATAATATTATTGAAAGTTGCCAATAGTGGCCAATAATGCGTGGTGTACAGAATAGGATGTTTACTATATCAATTTGTACTTCGTATATCTGAAAAATAACTTGTAAATTTAAGTGAAATTTAAATATTAAATTTAATTAATTATTTAAATTTAATTAATTTAATTATTAGTTTAGAGCAAGCAAATATTTGAAAAATAAGTAGTCATTGAATTTAATAATGGGTAGATTAAGTTCATTCATGTACCGGTCACATATCATCGGTTTACTTACTATAAGTAAATTTATAAGTTAGTAGTAATGGTAGTAGTGCATAACAGCGTTTTCGTACATTTGACATCCATTCTGTGGACGTTACTTTATAACATTATTCTTTTGTAATAATAGGCAGGGCTTTACGAATAAAATATATCAATAAGATGGGAGGTTCCGTTTCGTATTAGCGCAGAATATGTTCATAATTAGCTCTCCATAATCAGAAATCATAATTCATCTATGTTTTGTGATGTTATAACGAGAAAAATTGTTTAAGCGTAGCCATTACAAATGGTTGTTTACGCATATGCCTCATCTCAATAGATAACGGACCTAAATATATTTACGCTATTATCGTTAAAAACAGTTGGAAACTGGTAACAATCGTGTAACAAATATTGTATAACTAAATATTGTATAACTAAATTATTATTTTACACACAAGTTTACACTTTTTCATGAGCCGATTATATATAATTATTATTTATTAAAACTAGTATACAGTAAGAAACATTATTTTTTGGCCGATCATATATAATTTTTATTTATTACCATGCAATGATATTTGTCGAAAATTCGAATTGTGTTTCGAATTGAAAATTTTTAACGAATATGAAATCACAAGAATTTATGGTGAAAAATAAGTTTCAATATTAATATGTCGGTAATAAAATAAGATCACGCAAAATAATTTCCAATCCATAATCACATTTTTTCATACCGGACGATAATTCTGACGCTAACAATATCGGGAATAATGAACTCTCTGACAATAATTGCCCCATTGAAATCTTTCAAAGAATATTTCGGATACTTAACCTGATCTCATACCTTTAGAAAGGTAAATTTGTTTTGTGTCCTTTTCATACTTCAAACGATATTTTGTCAATGTCCCTCAATCAAATTTGACTCTGTTGAAAAGTAAATATCAAATAATGATTAAATAAAAATTTTCTCTGATAATGTTATAATAATCGTAGTTGTAATGAAAACTAACGTGTGCAATAAATATATAATTTTGGACGCATTTTTTAACTTATTTCGCTCTCTTTATTTCATTGGACTAACAGTATTAGTAATTCCTTGTAAAATAAAGTATATCCACGGCATTCTCATGCAGCGGCACATTTGGCTGTCATGTTGACCATAATATCTGTATGTTTAACTCGTATTCGATAGTTTTTGTTTCGGAATTCATTTTCAAATTCACCATTTTGAAATGTGAAAAAATGGGCTGACAATACTAATATCCGGATTGGCAATTGCCGCGTTTGAATTCGCGGGTTGTTAGAGCAGGCGCAGTAGTGGAGAAGAGTACCCTTGGCATGGAGACCTAGAGGCTTTTTAAGGCATTTGGAGACAATACGATGGAACCTATTAAGAGTAAATCGACCCCGCTGAACCCAAATCCTGGATCAGATTTGAACTTTGATCTTTGATTTTTGAACTTTTTCCTCTAAATGGGATTTTTCCATATTTGCTTCATTTTGTTTAGATAGTCATCAGATTTAGACGTACTTCTTTTATTTATTTCGTTGTCTTTTATTAACTCATTTGAATACAAATAATGGATTTAATTCAATTAAACGGAACGAATTTTTGCACTCAAATTATGGAATTCTTTTGCATTTACATTCAATCCTTAATATGAACTGTGTTGGCATTTACAAAATAATCGATAAGTAATATTAATTGCATCAATAAAGGAATATAAATAATTTGCGCATTTTGTTTAATAATCATGTTGCAGCTAATTGCATTCCATTCAAACGGAGGTATTATTAAAAATTATAAAATCGTTGGTGAGATAGATGTGAAATTCAATCATGTTTGCACAGGAGCGTAGGATATTTTTTCATGCCACCGTTAGCATGATATTTTGATTCTCAAATGTGAAATTTGTAATTGTAATAAAAACAACTGGATAAACATAAGCCAGCTTACTAATTAAATGTAGTTGGGTAAATAATGTTAAAAAATATGGCTAAATCAAACCTTTACCAAAACCAAAGTCATTGATATGCCTTTTCAGACATGGCACCGCGGAAATAGTGAATTTGATGCGTGAGTCTTTTTAAATCATAATAATCACATGAAATTTGAAAGTTAACATTCCTTGTTTAGAATCATAAATTAATGGAAATTCACATTACTTGAATCACATGAACGAAAGTATTTTTATTCTCAAACATGAAAGTTTTATTGCTCCTAGTTACATATATCTCTAAGCACGTTTTTGCTTGTTTATAATTATCTGCTTAAGTATCATTAGTAATTTATTTAGTTTCCAACATGCTTAAATACCAAATAGTTAAGCTTAATACCAAATTAAATTAAACGGAACGAATAATCCATACAAATCATGAAATTCATTTGTATTTACATTCAATCCTTAATATGAACTGTCTTGGTACTTGCAAAATAATCGATAAGTAATATTAATTGCATCAATAAATGAATATAAATAATTTGAACTTTGTGTTTAATTATCATGAAACATTTAATGGCGGTCCACCGAAAAGGAATGCGTGTAAAGAAATGAAATGATACCATAAGTAATTTTAATCAAATTGTTACTAATAGCATATTACGTACATAATTATCTATTGCACTTTAAATAAAACTAAATATTTTTACTTGATTTATATTTGCCCTATATCGTGTTGTTTGTCCAACTTTCCTCATTTTTCCTTAATTTTCAATCCACATCGTAAGATCCATTCATATCTGCAGCCTGGTTAAAAATGTGTTCAGGTAATAAACAATTGTAAATTTGGTAGATATAGTCAACACATGGTTTCTGTTGTTTCATTCTTACGAAAAAGCTTTTCATCCTTAGAAAAATTATGCCACCGTAATTTTTGGCTAATGATAAGTGCTGTGAAGGTTGAAATTGTGGAATACCTAGAAGAGAAAGGAAAAAATTGTATTCTATAGATAATAAAATAATTGCTAGTAAATTTAGTACCGAATATTGTTTATGCAGCGTTGCGAGTATAAGTATATAAAACATGTGTCGCTTATGACTGTCAAATCAATTAAATTTTTTTGCAATACCGATACTATCATATTTAGTGATAGCATTAACTAATTGATTAATAATAATAATTGTATAATCATATAATGATTGTATAATGGTTAATAAACAATTAACTAGAACTGATACTGATACTGAGCAATTTCTCATGTTAAGTTGGTAATCCTTTCGTTTTTCCGTGATTTTCTATTCTATTTCTCGCATTTACATGATAAATTAAAAATCAACGCGTTAAATAATAAATCATAATCTAGTGTCTGTCTAGCGCAACATAATGCAGGGACACGGGCATCTTTTGGTGCTAGCAAAATATGCAAACAGTATTTTGACAGATCTCGCGCACATGCGCATCTCACAAGGTGCGTCTTGTGATTAAAGGGCAAAGTTGGTTTAGGCATGCACTCATTAGTATGCACTCAAGAAAACGATAGCGTAGAAGCTATAAGCTCTAATATAAGCCCCGGGGCTTATATTAGAGAAAATACGGTAAATAAAAAAATCGTTAAACTTTAAGCCATTAAATTTCATGCCTTTAAACGCCATCCCAGAGCTGTCAAACAATTTCACAGCGATCTCTCTAACGGAACCAATGATTTTAATAATGAACGGAGTAATACATTTTGTTGCTCTTTTTATAAATTTTACTATAACTTTACATAATAAATTAGCATTAAAAATAGGAGCTATAACACTTAATATTAGTTCTTTCTAGAATATATATTGCCTTGAACCATCCCATAAAGCAAATCGTATGATGAACGTCTAATGTACTGCAAAAAATACAGTTCCATATTGTTGGACAAATACCAGTAAAACTGAGTGGCCAAATCAAACCTTTATCTAAATCCGACACATTGTATGGCTTAAATAAAATCGATAATGGAAGAAATAAAAATCGTTTGGCAGAGGTGAAAATAGGTGCGTAAAAGTGTAATTTTAACTGGAAAAAAATAATTAAAGAAACTAATATAAATTTAATTAATTAACCATATTTAACAAGCGTATTTTCTAAACAAATAATTGACGGTTCTGCAACATCAACATGAGTGGTCGATCCAAAACCAATATCAGTGGTCTGGAAATTGTCCAGAATCTTGTTTGTGTATACGGAAACAGACAGCTCTAAATTGCTTCGGTAATATTAAAAAATGATTTAAGATTACTAAATAGATTACACTCTAATCTACTCCTAATAAACGACTAAATGGCTCAAAATAAACGCTTGTTTTCTAAATCCTTGTCTTTCTAAGCAACGTATTATTAATGGTGCGGATTACAATACAGTTACTTCATACTATCCTGAAAAAATAGTAAAAAGCTTCGAAAAGTCATTGGAAAAATCCTTAGAAAATACATCAGCGTGAGCCATTCCGTTCAGAAGTGATGTCGCTAATATATCAGTTAAACGAAATTGTAAGTAGATTCATAAATAAAACTAAAGAAATGTCTAAATATGATATAGTTTCGAGTTATAACGGAAATGGTTAATAACGAAATGGTTAATAACGAAAAACCCCCCGGTCCGGTCCGGTCTACAAAAGGTCAAAAAATTTTTCGCGGCGCTACCTTCGGTAGCGCCAAATTTTTTCGCATATTAGCATCTAAATGTGATTTTAGGGTATTTTGATGCGCTGATTACGAATCTGCAATCAGTTTTTTCATATCCAGTCGAGAATTTCAATTTTTTGGGCTAAAATAACCAATTATGGCCAAAAATTCGCAGTTTTCGCCCAAAACGGCAGTTTTTTGCGCTACGATGGAACCGATTTGCCTAAAAACGCCCTTTTTCTAACTCCCACACTTGGGATATTGTTTTCTAAGAAATAGAGGTCGAAGTTTATTTTCGAAACCGAATTTCATCAGAGAAAAGAACATACAAACAGCAAAAATGCGGCGCAAGCGAAAATTTTGGAAAATTAGCAAAATGCAATAGAAAATGGAAGGAAAATAGCGCCGCAGGCAAATTTTTTATATTTATAATTATTATTAATAATAAATAATTATGGCTAGTGATACAATTAAGTTTTATAATTCTGTTAATGTTTTATCTTGTTAACGTTTTCTCAACTATGAAAAATCTGCTGCCCATATCCAGGTGCTATATGTAAAAACACGGAAATTAGAATTTTTGGATTTTTGTATGAGATGTGATCCCAGAGGCTTAGATACGCTTTTTCCGTGAGCACTTTTCCTTCCTATCTCATCGGGAATCATATTATTGGGTGATTGACATAGGGTTCGATTTTAATTGGAGCATTAATCGTTGAAACATTGGAACATTACGCCGAAGTGAAACATTATGGTAATGTTTCACTTTGGCATAATGTTTAGTTACGCTAGTTATGCCATTATAAGCACGATGCATTTTCTGAACTTGATTTCATTGCTATATTATTTATTTCCTTTTGATAAAATATTATAAATTATTGTCTGAAACCCTCTCTATTTATAATAATCATGCTTGACATTCTCCGGTCCTGTGAAGGGCACATATCTAGAAACATCTGTATGATAACTTATTTATAACATTATGTAGCATTCAACTAATCTAATAATATTATCAAATTATTAATTATACATTTGCTGGAATTAGTAAAAAGTAATTTGTTGTTATTAAGCATAATTTTAACCATATAGATTATGCTACTAACAAAACTTTATTCGTGAAAACTAGTTCTTCCATGATCGTTTCGCCAATGCGTTTACAAACTTCTCATCGCAAGTGATTGCAACGGATTGGTTGTATGTGAAGGTCCAATTCCTAACCGCTGTCCCAATTTCCATACATGACTCACAAATATCTGAAATTGACATAAAGCGAAAAATTAGAAGTAAAATTATACATTTAAAAGTAAAATTATACTTATAAAAAATAGCTATATAATGCATGGACGACGCAGAGTAAAGGCTTAAGAATAATAGCCGTATGATCATCATGCCCCATGGGCTCGAATATGTGCGTCATTTGTGGTACGTACCTGTAAATAAATTGTGATGCGTTCCTATTTAACATAAAATTCAGACTTGGTTTGGCGATAAAGTGTTAAATGAGAAAACGCTGACATGCGATCGCGAACATCGTGTTTGGATTCGTGATCATTGTAAGGGAACAATCGGAGTAAAAGAAAAAAGTCGAAAATTCTGTCAACATCGTCAGAACGATAAAAGGTTATAAAGAATTTTATGTTTCACATACGCTTTCATTTGGCGGCCCTATCCTAATATAAGGGACCCCGACTTCACAGGCAAAAAACATGGTTTGAAAAATTGTTTTTCTGAAAACGCTGTCAAAAAATCACTAGGGTACTCCCTATGGTTTTTGTGGAAAAAGGTTTTTTAGAAATTTTTTGGCAAAAAATACATAGAGGGTACCCTGTGGTTTGAAAAATCATTTTCTGCAAAATTTGTCAAAAATATCAATAGGGTACCCCCTATAGTTTTTTGCCTGTAAAATCGGGGGCCCCTTATAATAATATTTTGTAATCATTATCATCGATCCTTCGGTAAAATAATAGATCTCCATGCCATTCTCAATAGGTCATATAATGTTATAGCCCGCTGTTGCTAATGAATAATGGTTAGTACAAAACATTATATATTTTTGAGGATCTGGTTTCTCTGGTGTCTGGTATTTGACTGTGGTTGCTGGCGTACAACTATCATGGATCAGATGGTTTCGGGCGAATTGGTATTGGTTGCAATGGTTTTTCGTGAACTTTCTGGAATGTGATGGACGTTTTTATTCTTTAAGCAGTAGATGTTTGCTTCAAAAATATTGATATCAAATTTAATAACTACAATAATATGTACTAACAACAAATAAATGCATGCAACGTTGTAATCATTTGGTATTCATATGTCAATTACTGTATTGAATGAATTATCCTTTCTTTTAAGCATTACGCTTGTGTGTATCTCTTTGTCACATCCATATCTCATGATCCAATGGGTATTTTTCCATGATCTTTTTTAAAAATGAACCTCATGAAATTCTGGTGGGAAGAAAAATGTGAAATGATTTTTTTGAATATTTGAATTCGCGCCAAAATGCATTTTTCGATTTTCAAGGCTTTTTAAAAGTGTAAAAATTCCAATTCTATTTTTATAAAATTTTTAAGGCTATGACGGACATCTTTGCTTTTTACATTTTTGAAAATGGACATTTTTTAAATTTTTTATGCTAAAAAGCCACTTTTTAGCATAAAAAGTGATTTTTCGTTCCAATGCACCTGAGAAGCTGAAAATTGGTATAGAGGGGTTTTCGAGTATGCTGAATCCGAATCCGAAGTCAGATTTGAAAAATCTGACTTCAATTCGAATTCAAAAAATTATCTTCCAGTATTTTCTAATACTTGCTATACATAAAAATGGCTATACATGCCTTATAGAAGCTATATGTGCCTTCTTAAGTGAAAATATATCTGTACACGTCAAACTTGTAAAATGTAATGTAAAAGGTTGTTATATTTCAATCACCGTTATTCTGTAGCGGAATAGATGCTAGAAATAGTTTCATGTCCGAGTAATACTCTTTGTTCACGTATTCTTTTTAAATAATTTTAACGGTAAAAAGCATGTAACTATTGTGTAAACATAGTTGGATATATAAGATCGCTATTTCAAAATTGGTTTAAAATTTTTATTTTTATGCCCTACCACATAGCTTATATCTAAGAATTAAGTAATAAATAATTTTCTCATGAATTTCCTCTCTATCATCGGAAGAAAAAAGTTCTGAAATTCTAGGCAAATAATTTTTACATGCATTTACAACACCACGAATCCTCTGCTATAATAAGGTGAACATTTACCGGGTAATGCTAAAGATGCAGCAAAGCAATGATAGAGTTAATGGGTTAATTTTTGCAATTGATTTAAAAATATTGATTCGGTAATTAATTTATTTAAATAAAGCCAACTTTACAGAGCCATAATGCAACCGGATTTTTGTACATAAACTAATATACCGTATTTTCTCTAATTGAGCCCCCGGGGGCTTAATTATTTCAATACCCCTCTAGAGGGGGGGTCTATTTCAGGGAGGGGCTCTATTATAGGGAGGGGCTTAATTATTTGGATCGCGCCCAAGGCGCGATCCCATAAATTTTTGCGCCCCGCCTTCGGCTGGGCGCGAAAATTTTTGAGACTTTTTACAAAATATTCGGATTTTTGGCCAGTTTTTTACAAAATTTCGAGAATTTAAACCGATTTTGAATTGGCGCCAAACCTTTTTTGGCGAACATTTGAATTTTTGTCGGTATTTTTTACACTTTACGGAAAACTTTTCATTTTTTGCTAAAATTTGGTAAAAAAATTGCAAGTTTTGGTAAAAAATGGCAAAATTTATAATTATTTTTCGTATAGCGCGTCAAAAATGACGATTTTGTATCCTTTGGAAATACATTCACTTTTTACTATTTCTAGAAAAAAGTGTCATTTTCCATTCCATTTTTCATTCATACCAAAAATTTGTAGAAATGCCAAAAATTTTATTAGTCAAAACGGGCGCATCTAGAACGCTTATTGAGATGAGATCATGAATAGTTGATCTACACAGGTCCATTCAACATTTCTTAGTTAGAATGGGATCTTTTGAAAATACATATTTTTGGCCCGTTTGTGACAAAAGTGACCTTTGGAGCCGTTTATTCCGTTTCCTGAAGACATCTTTTCCTTCCAAAATTAAAGAAAAAAAATTAGTGAAAATTTTTACTTTTTGTTATTTTTATGCTAAAAATACTTTTTATATTATATTCTTTTCTATTTTTAGCAACAATTTATAAAAATGCATAATCCTAAAACCCTATTTTGTGATCCTAAAATGGCAAAAAATCTGGGCCCTAATCATTTCTTTTAATTAGAGGAAATAAGAATTTTGATTAAAGTTTAAAGAATTGACAAAACTTGGTAACAATAGCATTAAAAAGCTATAACATGAAAAATACAGTTAAAATTGACATGTAAAAAACCTAAAAAATAGCTAAATTGGACAAAATTGTCCAAATTGATCTAAAAAATAATATAATAATAATCTAAAACATTAGCTCAAAATTGGCTAAACTGTCTATTACGGAATACAGTCAAACCTCGATATACCGCACACATCGGGTCTGGCGATTTTGTGCGGTATATCGAAAGTGCGGTTAATCGGGTGTGCGGTATATCGAGAGAATTTTGTATGCAAAAAATCCGTTCCAGCCAGATTTGTGCGGTAAATCGAAAGTGCGGCTTATCGTGTGTGCGGTATATCGAGGTTCGACTGTACTAGCAAAAAAGCAGCAATAAATTGCGAAAAACACGTGTAAAATTTGTCTTTATATGTAAATACCTTTAAAATTGAAAAATATCTTAAAACACCTAAAAATTAGCTAAAAATTGGCTAAACTATCTAATTTTTGTCTATTTATATTGGACATACGAAATACTAGCAAAAAACAGCAAAAAATTAGGAAGAAACCCATTTTGGGGGGGGGGGCTCAATTATAGGGAGGGGCTTAATTATTTCAATACCCCTCCAGAGGGGGGGTTAATTATAGGGAGGGGCTCAATTATAGAGGGGGGCTCAATTAAAGAAAATACGGTAGTTAACTATTAGTTAACCCTTCATTGCCGGAGCCATAGACAAAAGGCAGAATGTCTGCATTACCATTAGCTTTCCTTTTGGTGAGCTGTCTTGCTGAGTGTATCCGATCGGATACACTCTTCAATGAAGGGTTAATTATCGCAATAATATAGTAATGGCCATAGACCTATTTCGAAAAGAACAAGTTAAATATGAGCCGCAAGATTGTAATATCAAGATGGCATCTAATTACCGTTTAGCAATATAACAATGATAATGTTTGGATTCTGTTGACACGTGCTCTAAAACATGATCCAATATAACAAATACGGTCTACGTGGAATTTTTATAATAATAAGTGCTACTAATTTTTTGTTAAGTTAACAACAAAGTTGTGTCCCCACTTCTCAGTTTTCTGTCATGTTGTTCGGGTTCTGAAAAATTTTGATAGGGATAATGCCTGGATAAAAGTAGTAATACATTAATGAATGGTATAATTTTATGATGAGTAATGACAATATCTGTCATTTTTATTAACCAAAATCCCACGCCGAGCAAATTATTTCAATAATTAAGGAACGTAACAACGACAACATGGCATTGAGTTCATTTACTCCAAGCAGAAGTAATGCTTCCTGTTAATCAATTTCCAATCAAATCATGTGCCACCAACGCACGAGGAGTATTCCAGTGTAATCGAATTAAAGAATTGATCAAGCAAGTCACAGCAAGAACCTGCTAACTGTAAACAAATAATTCAGCGCGCATTCTCTGCCACTGATACATTAGTTCAGAACACTTGGGGTGTCATAACCTCAGCTAGCTTATACTTATACTCAGTTCTCAAAGATGATCTTATTGATGATATAAATGTTTGATCTAAACCAACATGTCATGATTCTAGAGTATTGGTTTCCAACACCTCAATTGAACACTTTATGTGTAGCAAGTAATTGTTAAAGAGACAGAGCCATCCGTCTAAAGGAACATGGCCCAAGACCGCTGCAGTGGCCCAAGACCGCTGGACTGACAAGATTGGACATCGGTAGGACGAAAGACCTTTTCTATGGAAAGGGATAGGTGAAGGGATATAGGAAAGGGATAAGAGATATGTGCGATGACTATTACCCGGTGTTCACAATAGCGAGACCGAGACCGAGACCGAGTCCGAGACCGAGACCGAGACCGACGGACCGACGTGTTCACAATCAACGACCGAGACCGAGACCGACGGCGCGACCGAGACCGAGACCGAGACCGACGTGTTCACAATCAACTTTTTCAAATTTTTGTACATTTTTTCAAATTTTTTTGTACTAATGTCTGAAAATGTATTCTAGAATGTTTTAGAATGCTCTATAGCGTAAAAAAACAAAATATGGCAATTTTTTATAACAAAATATGGCATTTTTGGGCTTTCTCAGAAAATGCCTTACCGAGACCGATAGCGATGTGCTCATAATCAACTTTTTCAGAATTTTGTGTGGTAAATTATTCTAGAATGCTCTAGAATACCTTAAAAACCATTTTTTGAGCCGGATTAAGCGGATTTGAGCTGATTTTGAGTGGATTAAGCTACATTTTATTCATATTACGTCGATTTGATGAAATTTAGAAGCAGATTTATATGGTTTTGAGCTGGATTGAGCTGCAATCGATTCATATTAACTGGATTTTATGACAAGTTAAGTGAGATTAAGTAGATCTGAGCTGGTTTTCAGTGGGATTAAGCGGAATTGAGCTGGTTTCGAGTGGTATTTAGCGGGTTTGGGCAGGTTTTCAGCGGGATTAAGCAGAGATTAAGCAAGATGGTTTTGAGCTGGATTGAGCTTCAATCGATTCATATTAAGTGGATTTCATGAGAAGTTGAGTGAGATTAAGCGGATTTGAGCTGTTTTTAAGCGAGATTAAGATGGATTTAAGCCGGATTACGCGGTTTTGAGCTGATTTTGTGCTAGATTAAGGTGTTTCGACTGGATTGAGATCGATTTAAGCTGGTTCTCAGCGGGATTAAGCGGATTTGAGCTGGTTTTCAGTGGGATTAAGCGGATTTGAGCTGTTTTTAAGCGAGATTAAGATGGATTTAAGCCGGATTACGCTATTTTGAGCTGATTTTGTGCTGGATTAAGGTGTTTCGACTGGATTGAGATCGATTTGAGCTGGTTCTCAGTGGGAATAAGCGGATTTGAGCTGTTTTTAAGCGAGATTATGATAGATTTGAGCTAGTTTCGAGGGGATTAAGGTGAATTAAGCTATATTTTATTCATATTACGTCGATTTGATGAGATTTAGAAGCAGATTAAGATGGTTTGGTGCTGCATTGAGCTGCACCTGATTCATATTAACTGGATTTCATGAAAAACTGAGTGAGATAAAGCGGATTTGAGCTGGTTTCGAGCGGGATAAAGGGGATTTGAGCTGTTTTCAAGCGGATTTGAGCTGGTTTTGAGTGGGATTTAGCGGGTTTGGACAGGTTTTCAGTGGGATTAAGCGGTTTTGAGCTGGTTTTGTGAGGTTTTAAATAATTTTAAATAATGAAAATATAAAATTTTCTCGTTTCTGTAGCTCACGGGCTTTCAAATGAGCTATTACTCATAAAAAACGGCTGACAGGATCCTAAGATAAAAAATCTCGAATTTTGGT
The DNA here is from genome assembly GCA_022814885.1 of Ditylenchus destructor. Lineage (NCBI taxonomy): Eukaryota > Metazoa > Nematoda > Chromadorea > Rhabditida > Anguinidae > Ditylenchus > Ditylenchus destructor. The sequence goes on along the minus strand of JAKKPZ010000117.1, from coordinate 126,182 downwards.
CAAATAATAGGGGAAATATGTGCGTTTTCTGCATTTGGGCAGAATGCCAGAAAAAGTCAAAAATGTGATATTTTGTAAAATATAATGTCATATTCGGATCAGCACAAAAAATTGCCCCTAGAAGATATTTGTGGGAGACTTCTTCGATTTTGGCAAAAATCCGAAAATGACCATATTTGGGCATAATGCCAAAAACCGCCAAAAAATTTAAAATTGGTGTGAATCTGACAGAAAATCTGAATTCCCGTGGCCGATAACCCTAATAGTAGTCTTGCCACTTTTCCACTACTTATTTCCTCTCAGTTTTGGGAATTGCTGAAAATGGGCGAGACCGATACCGGTACCGATGAAATTGGCAAATTGAAAATCGAAAATTTTCGACATTTTTTAAAACTCGAGACTGCGATGTTATTTCATAAAATGGAGTCCAGGACATGTGCGACCATATGCAAAAAACCGGGTTTTGGTCGGATCGCGTCAAAAAAATACCGAGTACCGATGGCTTTAAAATGATTTCAAATGAATTTGAATTTTTGTGAAAAAAAATCAGCATTTTTTTCACATGCGCCCCTCTCGACATTTAATTGTCGAGATTCAGCAAAAGGTTATTCTATAAGAACCGTAAGGGTCTCCCCTACAGTTTTGTATTGGTCGCACTTTAGCCATATCTGAAAGAATTTATAGAAAAATGCGATTTTTGGCGAAGGTCAATTTCATCGGTCTCGGTCTCGGTCGCGTTGATTGTGAACACGTCGGTCTCGGTCTCGGTCTCGGACTCGGTCTCGGTCTCGGTCTCGGTCGCTATTGTGAACACATCGGTCGGTCCGTCGGTCTCGGTCTCGGTCTCGGTCTCGCTATTGTGAACAGGCCTTTAGTGGCCAAGCAGAAAGCTTTCCATTTTGGGCGTTCCTTTATTATATGTTCATATTGAATAGTACTCACAATGAGAAATAACTCAGCAATCTCCTCTAGGGGCGATAGCTATCAAGTGCTCAGATGCTCAGAATCTCTAACCAAAAAATGTCTGGCTCTCTCATAAATAGCGTGCTCTCTCTCACAGTGTTTGTCTCTTTGACTAGAAAGGAAAAGAAGGGAACCGAGAGGCGTGGAAATAACGGGCAGACACATATCTTCTCTGCGCTCTGTTTCTGCAATGTCTTTTGGGCGCCCCCACAATAGCCCCAAATCGACCCACAAAAAAAAATAAAGGCGGACTTCCGCGACGATTGTTCGGTTTAATACCCAACGGAGAACTTAAATGTTTCTCTTAAAATTTGGAAAATCTCTGAGCATATGCTCAGACGAAAATACGTGTGAAATTAAACAAAGCATTTTCTGAGCATTCTGTGCCAAACACAAATAAGAAAAGAATGTGAGAGAAAAATAGTGACGCAGCTCGAATATTTCTTCGATAAGCTATTCAAAAGAGTACATATTATTTCGCTGTCTGGCGTCATTAAAACGAATGTTTCTGTTAGTTAATTCAGATAGAATAATAGAATTTATTATGAAAGAATGGCGACTGCATATTATTTAGAAAAATGAGTCATTTTCCTCTGAGCATATCTAATTTTGAAAAATTTTTCGCCTGCGGCGCTTTTTTTCTCTCCCCTTTGTATTACGTCTCATTTTTTTTCCAAAATTTTTGGGTCAGAAATTTGTGGAATATAGACAAAAGTTTCAATGTTATATTTATGATTTATTACAGTCAATTTTTAAAGAAAAAGCCAATTTTTTTCAAAAACTTTTGCCTGCGGCGCTTTATTTGTTGCAGCTTTTCTCTATAATTTTTCGAAAAAATGACGGAAAATGTGGAAAATGGTCTAAATTAGAAAAAAGTAAACAAAACCATGAAAAAGTGGCCGAGAATTGCGAAAAATTGAACAAAAACAGTAAAAATTGATCAAAATTGAGAAAAAGTGATCAAAGACATGAAAAAATTCTAAAAAATGAACAAAAACATGAAAAAAATAACCAAAAAGTGCAAAAGAATGAACTAAAAACCCCAAAAAATGACAAAATAAGGGCAAAAAATTTTAAAAAATGGGCAAAAAATGTGAAAAAATTGAAAAAAAGCCCATTTCCCCGTATTTCCCCGGGGATCCCCGTCCCCGCCAATGCCGTTCCCCGGAGATCCCCGTCCCCGCCGATGCCGTTCCCCGGGGATCCCCGTCCCCGCCGATGCTGATCCCCGTGATTCCCGTTCCCCGCCTCCGGCGGGGGGGGGGGGATCCAACCCTAATGTATACCAGGTCTACAACCAGTTATACAGGAGTGTATAGCCGGATAGTTGAAAGCACGTAAATACTTAATGGATGCTGTCTTGCATCTGGCATTAACTCAAATCAATTAACTTATCAATAACATTAGCATTAACGGTTTCAAAATATATTCATGCATATGGGCAACTGAAATGCACGGTATTCCAATTAACCAAACTTTATTTAATTCAGACTAGTCAATAGATAAAGTACATATCTCAGATAAAATGACTTAAAAATTGGTAATAAATTGCGAATGTTCTATAGGAATAATAACAACTTTTCATGAAGCAGATATTTTAAATTCATTTTCTGGTATAAAATAATAATAATTCAAAAATAAGTACTGAATTTCTTAGATATTAATAACAGCTAAAATTATTTTGTAGGGCATTAAAGAAACAGTACTTGTGTAGTTCAAAATAGTTAGTTCCAAAAATGAAAAAGTTCATACAAACCCTTAATACAAAGCTCAATCGTCGAATCTTGCAACTAGATATATGTATAAATTAAGCCATCATCAATTCTAAAGTAAATTCTTGAATAAAAGTCATAATAAATGTAATAAGAACACATGCTCTTGAGACAAATTTAGTTGACGAACATGTAACAATGTTTTGCTAAGATATTCGCTTTTTCTTGGATATTATAACACTAGCTCCAGGTTCTCCCTCAGAGAATCTCATGAAAAATTTTCTCTATATTTACTTATATCCGATACGATACAAATATTGGATAGTGGTCTTGACCATCTTCAAACCAGAATCCAGAGCTCGGATTCCAGTTCCTGGTTTCCAGATCACCTTGTGTTACGTTCATGATTCGTCTTTCACCGCCTGAACTAATACAGATTACTTATAATTAAGGTATCTTATAGGTAAATTATAATGTAGGTAACTTATAATGAGAGATAGTAAGTCAAGATTAGAAACCATTTTTGGATTAGTTTCATAAAACATCATGTTTTCTCATTGCATTCGGATTTGTGCTCAATATTTTGATGAATGAATGACATTATTATTTAACTGTAAAAAATAATACTCCTGCGCTACGCTCTAATTTTAAAAATGTACGTGACGCTATTTTCATACATTTTTAACGTAACATATAACATTTAACATATTACATACTATTGCTGTAACAACGAAAACGTTAAGTTTTATATATATATACAGTCAAGTCTCTATATAAAAACCCGCGGATATAAGTGTATGTGGTATTAGGTATTATTATTATTATTATTATTATTATTATCTAACGGTAAATGTTTAGTCACATTGATTTCAAAATAAATTTCGAAAACATTTATATGATGTTTGATATTATCGTAAATTATAATGTAGGTAACTTATAATGAGTGATAGTAAGTTAAGATTAGAAACCATTCTATGATTAGTTTCATAAAACATCATGTCTTCTCATTCCATTCGTATTTGTGCCGTATTCCTATTTTCGCCAACAAATTATACACATGTTCCCGCTCGGAATTTCGGAAAAACTTCTACTGTTTTTTTTAGACAAATGAGATCGTGTCTTAAGCCATACAGATGATTTGCACAGTTTTTCAGTCAGGTACACGGAAACAATACGCAAATTCGAACGCTATACACAGTTCAGAAATAACTGTAAATTCTGGGTAGTTTATTTAAACAAAATAGCGATAGAGCTAAACTGTTGGTTCACATAATTAGTATGGTAATCACTTTCTTGTCCCATTGCGAAATTACAATAAATTACTTCTGAAGAAAGAATTACTTTCATGATATTCAATATAGAAATGTAATATAGCAACGTCAGATCATAGACGGTCTAATTGACTTTGATACCAGGCAGGGACACCGACAGTAGTATACATACTGGCGGTGCTGTAGTAAAGTAAAAATTCCATCCATTCAAAAAAGCTTTTCTAATTCAGGCCTGAGTAGGATAATTGCAATAATAACATGCTATAGGCCACCCTTACCCATTTACTTTAACTACACGGATAATAATTAATGCAATGATAAATAATGGTATTAGTTTAACATGAGAAAAATAAACTGATGGACAGCAGATATTATAGCTAAGAATACCGTTGTATCACATAACTTATATAGTAATTTCTTTCCTGTACCATTACGAAATCACAATAAAATATTTTGAAGAAAGAATTACTCTCATGATATTCAATATACCAGGTAGGAATGTAATATAGGAACGTCTGATCATAGACGGTCTAATTGAGTAGTATATACCATGACGGTACATATATTCGCGGAATGAGATCCTTATTATGGTTCAGGGACATATCAATGCTTGAAACAATCCTAAGGACTATAAAATATATCAGGATGCGCGACGGTGGCATACTTATAGTCATACAGTGATGTCAATATCTAAAGAAAATCTATAAAATAATTGAAAATATAGTAGTTTTTTAAGTTGATTTGCTTCTGATCACAGCTTCTAGAACATTTTAGAAGACGAGTAATGGCTCAATCGGTTACCTTTTGTTGAATGATAAACATAGTTCATAAATAACTGTAAATTTTGGGCTTGGAAATATAAAGTTCAGAACTTAACGAGTAGTAAACTTTGTAAAGTATATTTCATTCTAATGCATGGTCGTGTTAATAGGACAATGTGTTGTTGCACTATTTTACACACTCTTTATTACAAAGACTGTCTTTATGGATATTTTAGTTGTTAGGTAGTAAATAAGTAATTTTCATGCCCATTTTTTGTCGGATGATGTTGATATAATAAATGGTGCTATTTTTTATAAAGCAGCAAGAAAAATTAGCGTGTTTTTAAAGGATTATTTAGTAAATCACGAATACGGTTGGAGGTTAGTTAATACGGTTGGAGATTATTGGATTGTTGCTGGGCTCTTGGAGTAGTCGAAGTAACTAACGTACCAACTAACTGCAGTACTAAAGTTATATTTCTATTACTGAAAATTTAGTTGTGGTTGCTAATATAGTTTTCTAATTTCGGATTGACTATGATAATTGCAATAATAATAAGCAATCTATAAACAAGACATATATCTTGCCTACATTATACAGTCAACTCTCGTTAAAACTCCCCGGATAAAGCCCACCCTGCCGAAAGTGTAACAATTGCAACAATAACATGATATAGGCCACGCTTAGCCATTTACTTTGACTACATTGATACTAATTAATCCGATTATAGCAACATAATTGAAAAAATAAAGTAAAAATAAATAAAGACGGACTGGAGATATTATAGCTAAACAATAGTGTTATTCCACATAATTATTATGGAAATGTCTTTCCTGTACTATTACTAGATCAAAATAAAAATATTTTTTTTGAAAGAATTACTCTCAAAGTAATGAAATTTTCGTAAGTCCATATTTTTTGAAATGTGGAAGCTATGAAGTTCCAAAATTGACAGATTTGGTCTCCGAACTGTCAAGGCATTGTTACCGGCAGTTAGTAATTGTAATCAGTTAACACAGTGAATATAAGCGATAGATTATATTAGAACTATCCAATATTGAGTCGTGCCATGGTGTTGCTAAGTGTATAACATTTCTTTTTATAATATTTATAATTTTTTAAATAATGGAAGTGAACGTTTCCGCATAATTTATATTGTACATTTTCATGCACAGTTTCGTGCAAAACGTGTTATTCCACATAATTACTATGGAAATGTCTTTCCTGTACTATTACTAGATCAAAATAAAAATATTTTTTAGAAAGAAATACTCTCATGATATTGAATGTAGGAATGTAAAAAATAAGAATACGTCTAATCATAGACCAATCATAGAATTAATAATGGATATTCATGTTCACATCGGCTTTATTAGTTCTTTTATAATATTCATGAATTTTCGATAATGGAAGTCGACTTTTACGTATAACATGCATTGTACTTTATAAACTTTTCTACGCAACTGGTAATAAAATATATTATGTGTAGTGCAATCATTAGACGGGAAGAATTCAGGCAAATGATATTTCCTTTAAAACATGATTCGAAGAATAGAAAAAGAAACGGAGGTCATGCCAAATATAATTGACATGCAAGCGAAAAAAATAAGTTATTAATAGAAGTTATTAATTGAAGTAGTTGTGAGTTATAGATATTTTTTAGTGATAAAGTTGGTTAAATTTCGAAAGACAAATTGAAAAACTTGAATTGAATGAAAGATTTACGATTTACTGTAATCTCTGTCAATGAATTTGTCGTTGAAAAGTAATGAAATTGTCGAAGTCCATATTTTTTGAAATGTGGAAGCTATGAAGTTCCAAAATTGACAGATTTGGTCTCTGAACTGTCAAGGCATTGTTACCGGCAGTTAGTAATTGTAATCAGTTAACACAGTGAATATAAGCGATAGATTATATTAGAACTATCCAATATTGAGTCGTGCCATGGTGTTGCTACGTGTATAACATTTCTTTTTATAATATTTATAATTTTTTAAATAATGGAAGTGAACTTTTCCGCATAATTTATATTGTACATTTTCATGCACAGTTTCCTACAAAACGAGTTCTCCGATTAAAATAATAATAAATTTTACTCTATAGAGTTGAGTAAATATGTTTGGGTATAAAGCTGGTTTCATTTCGAAAGACAAATATTATGAAAGGGTATATTGGAAAACTTGAATTGAATGAAGGGTCGAATTCCTTGTTTCGGCTATAACGGGTGATGCATAAAAATCGAGACTGCATTCGCGCGCTGTTAAATGTTCAAAAATTGGCGTTCTGTACCAAACATGAAAAGCTATTTTGTAGGGCTTTCTTTCTACCTTCTAACGTTATATAACAAACATTCCTGCGCTTTGTCAATAATTTTCTAAAATGGCATCGAATGAAGACACCCTCCGATCCCGTGTGTACAAGTTCTATTCCGAAAATTTTGTACCGGGAAGTGACATAATACGAACTCCGCTAAAATTATAGCTCCGGTGGAGCTATAAAAACAGCAATACAGTAGAGAGCCTTAGCCAGGATCCTAACATGAGAATTTGTCCGGTACTGCTCTGGAATGCGAAAAATTAGGTGTTTAATGTTTTGGTCGGGATCAAAATTTTTTGACCAGGTGTGTCTGCAGAAATTGTCATAATTTTCAAAAAAAAAGATTTTCTTCTTGCATAATCTTATACGCAGATGAAACTAGACAAAATTCTGAACATTATAGCGAAAACCTGACATTACTTAGCCAAGTTTAGTGGATTTTAGAGTTATCGGCAGCCAAATGTAAACCAAAGAATACCGATTTTCTCCAAAATCGACATTTTTCAAAATCTGATTTTACAAAATCGGTTCTAAAATCCCTAAAAGCTGGCTAAATAATGTCGGGTTTTCGCTATAGTGTTCAGAATTTTGTCTAGATTCACTTGCGTATAAAATTTTGCAAGGCAGAAAGCATGTTAACAAAAAAATTTAACGATTTCTGTAGACACACCTTGTACAGCGCCTGGCGGAGGGTACCAAAAGGAGGATTGACCAAATCCGGAGAAATGGTGTCATCGAAAGTCAATAACAGGTGGGTTTTATAGCATTTTACTCCAGCTTTAAAATAAGCTATTACTCACTAAGTAGTGTTAACAAAATTGCCCAAAAATACCTAGTCAAATGCAGTCTTGATTTTTATGCATCACCCGTTAATCTCTGACTAGGAAATGCTATTGCAAAAGTATAAGTTTAAAAGTTTAGGCATCTTCGAAGAAATTCCAATTGAACTGTATGCATATAAAAGAAAAATCACTTTATAAGAAAAATTTGAGAAAAGAAGTAAATATTGCAAAGTATCTTTATTCATGCGGAGACGTCACATTTTTTAAGATTTTCAAAAGATGAAGGATTGTTTGGAAGGTATGAAGTACCAAAAATGAAAAATTTTGAACCTCTTATCTATTGAAATAAGTATGAAACAATGAAATAAATAGAGAGAAAGTGAAAATTTCAATTCAAAACGTAAATTCAAATAAAGTCGACTAACCAATTACTCGTCGCAATCAATAACATAAAATCAAAGGTTATTTGGCGTCCACTTGATAAAAGACCAAAAGTCCACGTATATTTTCTCCAACTCTGTACGCTCTCGCTCTTTATCACCTGTCAACCCTCTCCTTTCCCATTTAGTCCCGTTTGTTGTCACAAATGCGTCAGCGATTTGGTCGCTTTGCGGTTTGTTGACGTGTCCTTTATATGTTTGTGGCGAGACTGAACGACTTTAAAATGATATGCTATACGAATGGGAGACAGTTATTTTAATGAGAACATGCAAAAAATGTTTTGAGTTAGAAAAGAATATTTTTGACTTGAATTTAGAAATGGTTACATAGAGAAAAAAGAACAAATTAGGGTTTCTTGTAAGCCATTACCTGTAATTTTGATTGAAATTTGACTGAATTTTAATAACAGGTAAAGGGTTTCTTAAGACATTAAATTTATTCCAATAAATAAACCATGCATTCCATTAATTTAGACAAAACAACTCAACATTGTTCACCTGATCAATTTCTCAAACTCTTTTTAAAAACTATTCCAAAGAAAAATTCTCCAAAGTTGGAAAATATGAAATTTTTTCATGAAATATAAAAGCTAGTCCAGTGTGAAAATGTTGTCGGCTTCACTAACCGATTACCACAATCAGTAGTACTTTTGTAACGAGACAGAATTCGAAAAAGTCCAATTTCCAGGGACTAGATAGAATTTGTGTCCAATACGAGCTCAGCTAACGGAGTACCTAATAAATATTGCTCTGGAACATTCCACAAGATTCTCAAATGTCGAAAATTTTCTCGGAAGTAAAATCTGTGTTTTATTACCTCATCGTCCAAATCGGAAACCCTCCCCTTAACTACTAGAGACAAGCATTCACACGGTAGAGCAAAAAAAATTCCGACAACCTCAAAAGTAATCAAATTAACTAATTTGTAAATGTGTCGTCAAAAATAGTTCATTGAACCAGACATTATTACCAAATTTGTAAGTTGTCTAATTTGAATTCGTAATTAAAAAATTCGTTCTCAAGTATTTTTTATATTCATGGCGGACTATCGATAAATGCTAGAAATTGCAACGCGTTATATTTTTGGATATTATTCCATGTTTTATACAATAATATTTATATTTAAACCCGCTCATATTTAAGTGAGCTCTTGAATAACAGGCTTATTAAAATATAATGAGAACACATGCTATCGAGACAAATTTAGTTGTCGAACACGTAGCATTTTTTCAAGTATATTTGCTCCTGTAGTATTATTTTCCAATTTGTTCTACTAACCAATTAGTATGTTTTCTTGATCGATGAGATACTTTGTATTTTGATAATTAGATGGGAGTTATTAATAAACAATTTACAATACAATTTACACTTTCGAATGTGATTTTGAATAACTTTTTACTAACGAGCGCTTAATTCATGCATGGTTTCAATTTAATCAATCAATTGCTAGGTAATTCCCAAATTTTGGCGCCAAAATTTTTCACGTCTTTTCACGTGAAACGTGAGTCACGTGGGTCACGTAAAAGGGCAAGTTCTCACGCCCCACACCGTTTGGGGCGATTTTGGTGTCAAACGTTAGCTCTCGACCTGGGCTTTCAGGAAAACCAGGTCCGGTCGACAAAGAATGCTTCTAGAAGGTTCTAGAAGCCCTGAGGCGATTTGGCTGTATCTCGCATGGGAAGCACGGGCAAGACTCCAAATTTTGTCCCTCTATATCAAATCGACCTCGCTGAGTCCGAATCAGGGCTCAGAATTTGACTCAGGTGCCCATACACTCCGATGCCCATAGACTCAGATGCCCATAGACTCCGATGCCCAGAGACACAGATTCCCATAGACTCCGATGCTAAACTGGGATGGCCCGTACACTCCCAGGCTTAACTGGGATAGCCCGTACACTCCCAGGCTAAACTGGGATAGCCCGTACACTCCCAGGCTAAACTGGGATAGCCCGTACACTCCCAAGTCCGGGAGAGGCGCGAAAGACGCGCCGGCGCTCCCGGACCCTATTTTAGCGCCTGGAGCGGCCGAAGGCCGCGACGGACGTACAACCCAACCGTTACCGAGACAGAAAACCGAGTTTGGGCTAGAAGCAGCCGAAGCCGCGTTAGCGGCTTCGAGAACGCTGAACGCTGTATTTTCTCTCATATACGATAATCCGTATGCTATACTTTCCCGTGTATATAGACACCACCCTTTTACTAGCATCGGTATTCCGATGCTAGTAATATGGATCTGTTTTATAAATAGAACCTAAATTCAAAATTGATGCTGGAATCGTAAGATCTTTACCGTGTATTTCCGCTTCTTCTTCCCGATATGCAACAGTATTCTAAAATGTTTATTTATTTATCATAGTATTATTACAAAAACCAGGTCCACAGAAATGATAATGCAATTATCTAACGGTAAATGTTTGATTTCAAATTAAATTCCAAAAACGTTTGTATGATGTTTGAAATTATCGTAACTTCTATAATTGGTAATGTTAATTGAGAAATAGAGTAATTCGATAAAATATCAAAAGGACTAAACATGATGAAATAATCTTTCAACTCATTGTGTACTGTAACTATATGGTAACACACTTATAGTTTGGCGCAAATAAAAATGTTAAATTCATGATAATCTTGAAGTGAATTGTGTACGGACACGTATCGAACGACACCGTAATTTTGAAACATGTAGAGTTTAAATCGCATAAACCTTTAAATCGTTTAAACATAAACCTGTTTACAAACTGAATCTTGTTGAGGAAATGACAATAAAATACATATGGCCAAATCAAACCTTTTACTTGGAAACAATGAAGGAACCCATTATAAAGTCAAATAATAGCTTCTAATTAGGTAAGTTTGTTTTTTATATGTTTAAAGTATTCCATTCGAAGAGATAATTATAAGTCTAATATAATAATAAATTCCCTTCCAATAACAGTATCATGTTGAATAACGGTTGAATAACTTAGCTTGGAATAGGTGAAGTAACAAATTACACACGTGTTTTGTTGCGCAGGAATGGTTCATGTAAGAGTTATTGTTGAATTTAATATTCTATATTTAAAAGTTCAATTCACACTCAAGAAATTTATTTGATTAGAGAAAACATCAACTAGCCATTCATAAACCACAAAATGTTAGAAAGATAAGGTGTTCCGTTGAATTTTTTCGAATGCAATTTTTGTAACACCAATCAATTCACATTCTCAATAATGAATATAGTCTGCAATGCACTTAAGCAGAAGTGTTCTGAAAATGTACTAGCTAATTTGTTTCCTTGTATCATCACCATATGTAATTTAATTAAGTAGGTAGTACATCGTGAAAGACACCTGTCCCAAATAATGTGTCATCTTATCTAAATCATCATGTCACTTTCCTCTCCCTGATAACTAGGGGGCGGATTTCTAGGACATTTCCTAAAATGTCCTATTTTGCCAATTTTACAGAAATTTTAGGACATGTCCTAAAAGTCGCTATTTTGTCCATTTCGATTTCCTACTGATAACCATCTACGCGCACAACAGTTTTTGCTAAGCTAAAGTGTTGTTAACCCGAATTTTTTATCGTTCGTTAGGAATCGACTGGACAATCAAACATTTTCGTAAATTGATAATTAGGCTATGTATGAGATAATGCTAAGTATGTTATAATAAAAAAATTGTCTTCCAATAACAGTATAACGTAAAATAAAGCTAGAGAACGTAATGAAGTTATGTCTGTAATCTATCTAATGATATAAATAAATAAATAATGTGGCACCTTATCTAAACAATCATGTCCGATTCCATTCTTTTGAAACCCTTTCCTCGCACAAAGGTTTTTTGTTAATTGACTGGCCTATAAAATATTTTGATAAAATGATAATTAGGCTGTGTAAGAGGCGTCAGTGCATTACCAACGTTGTATCGAATAAGATATTGAAATACTGAGTATGACACCACTGAAATACTAGGGAAAGGATATCTGCGTTAATTTAAGTGTGAACTTTAACGTCTCACTACGCAACTTATTCATTATAGTGCATGCGAACTGGCGACAAGTAAACGTTTTTATGGCGAATTCGATATTAAGGTATAAGCATTTCTGCTATCCCCCTATTTTTTTTCTGCTATACGGGGGCCTGAGGCTCACCCCGCGACTATCTTCGAATTTGGATGTGACTATCCCATTAGAGGTTTGTTGAGTACCGGGAAGGGAGTCTAGGACATCCCCGACACAGTTCCCGCAGGCTGTTAGGCACAGCGGAGGCCAAAGGCCCTTTTCAGTGCTCCCCTGGTTTGGCCAGTACTCATTTACGCCGACCCACCGCACATACAGTGCAGACGAGGGATGCACAGCTGAGTGGACTGCCCACATGGGCCATAGTGGGCATCGAACCCGGCCTTGCTGATTGGAAAGCCGAAGCTTAACCTACTTAGCCATACATGTGGCTAAAAAGGTTTTTACACCGAGGTAGCTATGCCTAGAGCCTCCACCCATCCTTATTCAGGGAGGTGGTACAGCCCCGCATAATCATCCTCTGTTGGGGATATCTGACCATGTGGCGTCTACTATGTAGACTACTCATATCGCAGCTGAGTCGACTGTGGGTAGGCCATAGCGGGGCAGGGACAGGGAATGGATACCCATGAGTGAACACAGTTCAAGCGCGCGCTGGTCAGGACGCTCACCCTCTCGGCCGCCTCTACCCGTGACGGGTCAGGGAATTGAACCCTAGACCGGCTGGGCCTGAGCCGAAGCTCTTACCATCCCAGCTATATACGCCACTGAAGCGCAATTCTGAGAGATGTGCTCATCGTGAAAATGGCGCCTTCTCGATCCTTGCGTATCTTATATAGATCTTGGCCCAATAGCGTCATAATTATGAAGCGATTGGGCCAACTATATTAAGGTCCTGTTCCCGAGTTAGCGTTTGTCAAGCGGAGCAGGGCAAGTGATAGCGCAAAATGACCGCCATAAAATTCTAAGACCCATTTTGATCCCTACCCGACGCGGATCTGAGTTGCGCAAAAAAAAGTTACAGGTGCGCGAAGTTCGGGATTTTCACCAAAATCCAGGATCTAAAAGGTGAATTTTCTCAGTTCCGCTGCTTAGGTGACGTGTAATAGCTCGGCAGGAGATGCTGAGCAGGAATATGTAAAAGTTTTTTTCGCAGGTCTCAAAAAGTGTCTTTTTTCACAAAAAAAGGTGCCATTTTTCCCGTTTTTGGGCTACAAAGGAAACTTTTCGGGAGTCGCTCCTTTCTGGACGCACGATACGTCAAAATGCTCCCCTGGAGATGCTGAACAGGAATATGCAAAAAATTCGGCGCAGATCACAAAAAAGTGGCTTTTTTCTCAAACAATGTCATTTATGTCTGTATTGTCTTCAAAAGGTTTTTTCGTGCTAAAAACTCTCATGAGCTAAAAATCGGATACGTAAATGAGCAGTAGAATGAAATGAGCAGTAGCATACGAAATTAGCAGTGGAAGGGGTCTAAACGGCAGTGGACACACGCAGCCAGCCAGCCACAGACAGACACTGGCTTCTTAGTAAAGTAACATGCTTTATAATTAATTATATTATTCATAATTGCTATTGTTAATTGTGAAATAGAGTAATTCAATAATAAAAAGGAATAAAACATGACGAAGAAATTCTGTAACGCGCTATGAATAAATTTTAGAGTTTTTATAATATTCTTAGTATGCCATTAGTAGAGACTTGGATCTAGTTTGTTCTACTAGAGTGCTTTATTCATAGAAAATTAATTAATGTAATAAACTCTTCGTCCTGCTTACATAATCAAAGAAAAGCATACCGGCTTTGTAAATTTTACTTATTATTCAATAATTACATATCTCAAAAAAGTTTAATTACTGTTTTTATAAAGTAAAATCACCGAATGAATAGAAATAAACTAGGGATAAGTTAAGATTGTACCCGATCTCTTCAATAAAAACATGTACATTTCACTTCATTGGTTATATGACGGAACCACATAAAATTGAACCAGTGATTATTTTATTTGTTTGATGATGTGGATATTTTAGTTTTATAACTTCGTCTTTCTTTGATAAAGAAACGAGTTAGCTAGCTTGGAATAAATACGTAGGAGAAACAGAACTATAACCGTTAAATATCAGCATGCTTAAATGACTCACATGAATTTGATTGTAATTCTGTTGTCAACTGACAATCTAAGTCTATTTTAGTGATCCTGTGAGTTTAAAATTTATCACAATATGAGGTTTTATTATAGTGATATTTTTCAACGTGATATATGCTTTTTAATTTATAACATTCCAGGTACTGTGTGTCGTAGTTGAAAATAACGGGAAATATATCGTGTTATTCTACTAGATTTGGCAATGATTAATTTTCTTTTTGTATTTCTAAACATATTGTACACGTTCGTTAAGGAGTAGATAAATGTCTTGCATAATAAATTTTTGAGGAGGCAAAACATGTATTAGCAGAAGAAAATTTTTAAGAGATAGATAGCACAGGTACTGATAAGAGATAATAGTTAAAAGTTAAATGACAGCATGCTAGAATAGTTACATGACTCTTTAATATATAAAATAAATATGGCTAAATCAAACCTTTTCATAACTCATAACATGGTACGTACAATTTTTACAAATAAATTTCGATAACATTTGTATGTCTAAAATTGTCGTAACTTCTATAATTGGTAATGCTATTTGAGAAATCGAGTAATTCATTAATAAAAAAGGAACAAACATGATGTAATAATTTTCCAGTGTGTTATGTATGGTAATTATAAGTAAACACATTTCTAGTTTGGCGCAAATACAAATGTTGAATTCATGATAATCTTGAAGTGAATTATGGACTATTTATGGAATAGTTACATGACTCTGTCTCGCTGTGAACATGGTGAAAGTGAATGACCTCCCAGACACAACATCATGCTTTCGTAAACTGTTAACTCCTTCGTAATTTGGTTGTAAATTACCAGTCTGAATGAGAGTCTAAGCCTATTTTATATTTCCTATGAGATTAGAATATATTACAATATGTGTTTTGTTATAGTGATGTGAAATGGGCGTTATAGTTTATAACGGCTTAGGGAGATTAGATAATCAAGGCACTATGTGTTGTAGTTTAAAATAACAGGTAGTGTATCGTGTTAGAGTAGAACGATAAGTGCATGACGTAGTTATTAGTTAATCATTAGCTTAAAATTTAAACGAGTAAACTTACAAAGAGGAGTACTGTTTGTGAACAGATAAGTTTAAAACAAGTCTCCAACAATTTTGTTGTATAATACTGCGTCTGACATAATAATTAGTTGCTATCATTAATCAAAAGCTAGCCTTTTGTCCATATCCAAGATAGGGTTCCGAAGAATTTCGATAAATAGAACGAAATAATAATTTATTCATGTACCATTATCCACTAAATTGTCATCAATTTTTGACATTGTCACATTGCTCTATCACTACAACATGTTCTTTGCATGTCGTGCACTTGTATGACAAAGCATGACCATCATACGGAATTTTCTAGATCTTTTTACGCAATAACAAGATTTGCCCCGCTATAATAAAACATGGGCATGTCGCGTCGCAGGCTATTTAGGCAGGTATATGATGTGAGACAAAAATTGATGTCAATATGTATACCGTAAATCCTCTGAATAATACTCCGAATAACATAGTGTTTAGAGAACATAAAAAGTTTTGATTAAATAACATGTTCGTTATCCGGCAGAAGTTTGGCTTGTAATTAACTTTGAATGCTGCAATCCGTATTTTGGAATTTACATATTACTTAATGTAATTTTCTCAAGCCCAGTGTATAGATGCTGTATATAATATGCTATCATATATAGTTACAAAGTTGTTTTCATGTATTTGAATTTTTTTATGGTGCGTTTTGTCATTCAAAAGCATTTGCATATACAGTCAATATTGGCCCTGAACAAGCAAGCGTCACTTGTGGCTTAGAGTGATTAGATAGATAGATATGTAGGAGAAATAGAAATATAATAGTTAAATGTCAGCATGCTTACATGACTCGACACCGCAGCGATTAACGGTGAACATGGTTAGATAAATTAGTCCAAGACACGACATCGCTTCCGTAAAAATTTAACTTTTTTGTAATTTGTAACTGGTATTCTATTGTAACCGGTTTTTCTATATTAGGATCGATTAATAAATAATGAAGTGGTTTGTAATAACTGAACATCATTTTCTTAAGTATTTTATATTTTGTGCTGCAAAATGCACATTCAAATCTTTATCATGCACAAGATTATTACTACTAACAACATTACTAGTCACTTAACACATTACAATACAAACTTTTATCTGGTAGATTTGTACATGTAGATCGTGTACATTTAAGCTTCAACTTGTATAAATAAATTTGTGAAATTACTTGTCCAGATAATTAATTGTAATAACAATCTCAACAAACTCAATCCTTGAAATTGGTGATCGGAATAATGTGTTAATTAGACCGTTTTCCATCTCAAAGTGAACTCTCAAGCAAAGACGTAATAAAAAATAATAAGAACACATGCTCTTGAGACATGTTTAGTTGACAAATATGATGACAAACAACTCGTTCTTGTGACATTCGCATTGATACTGTTTTTTTACCAATTTGCTTAGTCGAACAAATTTGTATGCATTCAGGAGAGGCTTAGTATTTTTTAAAAGTAAATGGGATTAACTAATAAGCAATTCACAAATAATACGACTTGTAATATTGATAATATAAATATAAATAAACAGTTTACAACATGTTTGAAACACGCTGAAATTTTGCGCCTGTATCGTGGAGTATACACGCTTTCTATTGTTTACCAGTCCAACTATTTCTTTTATTTTTGGCCTTTGTGAAGTTATTAGTGTTATCAGTAGGGCCAGGATTTTTAGGTCCCAAAAATCGCATTTTAGGATCCTAAAAAGGTCCCAAAAAAGGCCATTTTAGGTCCCTTTTAGGTCCCACCAAAATGGTCATTTTAGGATGAAATTTCCCCAAAATTCCCCAAAAAGGTCATTTTAGGACCGTATTTGTGGGAGATTTTGATCAAAATTTGCCAAATTTTTAAAAATTTTTTATAAAAATTCAAATATTTTTCGAGAAATTTTTCCAAAATTTTTTCAAAATTTTTTAAAAAAATTTTGAAATTTTTTTCAACAAAATTTTTTTCGGCGGCGCCGGAAAAAAAATTCCAAAGGGGGGACCCTATTGATTTTGGGACCTAAAATTTCCCAAAAAAGGCCAAAATAGGTCTTTTTAGGTTTTTTAGGTTTTTTTAGGTTCGGACCTAAAAATCCTGGCCCTAGTTATCAGTAATTATGGTCTTGTTTCGTAATTATGGTCGTGCTCGGAGAGTTCAATAGTAGTTCGAGAGCCGAAAATGATTTGGGTCCTAATAATCATGGAATCAAAATCGTGGAATCCCATCTTGGAACCCCAATCATCGGATTCGTCAGATTCGACCGTAAATAGCGTTTAGTCGCGTTCAAAGTTGGATGGCTCTATAGGTCGTTTTATTAGTCGTGCTTGTTCAAAGTGTGCCAAATATGGTAGAAGTTAGAGCAAATACGAAAAGCAATAGAATAAAACCACTCTATCAATTACAAAATAAGCTCAAATCCATGATTGTTAGTGTACAAGGTTTCAATTTCGTAAAATCAAGATTGTATTTTACTAAAACCTTTCATCATTTTCTTAAATAGTTTATATTTCGTGCTGCAAGACGCACATTCAAATCTTTATCATGCACAAGATAAAACTGCTGTATTTGAAGCCACCATACGATTGACATAATTATCAATACTGAGTGATAATAACGGTGAAAATAAATATGGCTAAATCAGGCCTACTCGTAAATCATAACATGGTCCGTACAATTTGAGATAGTTTTTTATGTCCAAAAAATTCCTTGTGATGGTGAATTCATTTAAAAAAATACACCTTTTCATAAATCATAACATTGTCCGTACAACTTGAGATAACTTTTTATGTCTGAAAAATGCTTATATAAATAATTAAAATCGAAATATCAAACATGATTCATAACGTCGTACATTTCCTCTAAATTTTAGCTTTTTTCGGAAATTAATTGAGAAAGCTTTGCTAACTTATGCGTGTGTGTAACAATTACTATAATAATTTATGCGCTTAAGAAGGTTAGAAATTGTGAATACTGGCGTAGTTTCTGTACATTGTGAGTGCTAGAAAAATAGATATTTGAATTAATAACTGATGTCAACGGGTAACTATAACGATGTACTGGTACACTGTGTTTGAATATTATAAAATGTCATATTTAAGTGTGGAGTTCAGTTATAGTCTATATAGGTAAGTTTATTTTATATAATCATGGTAAGATTTGTGCTTGATTCAAAATCCCAGTAACCCATTCCCAGTTAAATTTAAATTAAATTATTTATAATAGGTAGATATTCTAAAGGGTACGATCATCATCATACATTGGTAATTTGTGATGTTGATGTAAAATAATCGACTTTATGCGACTTGGCCAACTGTCCGTTTTCGATTTATAGAAGAAATAAACATCCGAGGAGGGCATGATGCCTGGTAGTGTACATGCTATGGTAGTTGAATAGAGCAAAGATAGTATAACATTTGTTATTCCATGTAATCTGATCATTCTATTACGGTTCTTTCACGTGACTGATAAAGTTGATAAAAGTTCATAGTTAGGTAATAACAGACTTATCATTTATTTTGATTTATCTAGGCTTTTATCCCTTGGATTTCTAGTCCACTGCCTAGTTCGTTTAATGTAGTAACGTGATCAGAATTAATATACCGTAAATCCTCTAATAAGTCCCTCCCCTCAAATAAGTCCCCCCTCAAACAGAATGCCAAACGTACTTGCGGTTTCGCCCGAAAAAAACTAAGTGCATATTCGTATAGAGCTCGTCGAGTTACGTAAGAAAAACCCCAATGCCAAAACTTTGTCATTGAAAATATCGGAGAAAATTGACTTTGAAATTTGAAAATTTTTTTGAAAACCCTTACGAAACAATAAGTCCCCCGGGGGACTTATTAGAGGATTTACGGTAATTTCATGTCGTGCTTTGCCCCCATCATGTGGCACGCTTCATTACACTCAAATTCTCCGTACACCGTAATACTGAAAATAAACAGAAATGACTTTGACCACACTTATGTATAGTAATGTCTTTTGCTAGATGGCCATTGCTAAGGATTAAATCGACCACAATTTGAGGAGTTATGTCATTTATTGTGACCGACCGTCATACCAGATCCGGCTGCTTAGTGGAGTAGATGTCTTGCATAAAACATTCTTGAGGAGGCAAAACATGTAATGTTTTAATGACAATTACAATTTACTTGGTTAATATTTTTAGAAAATATTCTTTGCAGCGGATAAATGGTGCACGTAGTTTAAGAGGTAATAAACATTGCTTTTAATAAGTAGTTAATAATTTAAAAATTCCTTTTCTTCATGGTTTTGAAATCAATATTGGTTCATGGATTACTAATATTGAAACTAACTCATAACAACTTTCAACCAAATCATGGGCACGCGACTAGGCACGCCGTGTACTCAGATGGTAATTTGTCAAGTATACAAATAAATAAAAATATAAGTTTAGTAAACAGAGCCTCATTTTACTATAACCTTTCATCATTTTCTTAAGTATTTTATATTTTGTGCTGCAAAATGCACATTCAAATCTTTATCATGCACAAGACAAAACTCAAGCACAAGACAATCGACTGGCAATCAAACATTTTGGTAAAATAATAATTAGGCTACGAAAGAGATATTTCTAAGTATGTTATAATAATAAATATTTTGATAAAATGATAATTAGGCTGTGTAAGAGGCGTCACTGCATTACCAGCGTTGTATCGAATAATATATTGAAATATTGAGTATGACACCACTGAAATACTAGGGGAAGGATATCTGCGTTAATTTAAGTGTGAACTTTAACGTCTCACAACGCAACTTATTTGTTATAGTGCGTGCGAACTGGCAATAAGGAAACATTTTGCGGCGAGTTTGATATTAAGGTATAAGCATTTCTGGTATTAATAATATTGAACCAGATTACTAATAATAACTTTTATTACAACAAAATATGGGCGGCAAAATTTGAGGAGTTATGTCATTTATTGTGACCGACCGTCACATCAGATTAGGTAAATGGGTACGGATTAGGCAAATGTCTTGCATATTACATTTTTGGGAAGGCTAAACACGTTTTTAATGACAATTACTTCACTTACCTTGCTTGGTTAGTATTTTTCAGAAAACATTCTTTGCAACGGATAAATAGTGCACATAGTTTAAGAGGTAATAAACATTGCTTTTAATAAGTAGTTAATAATTTAAAAATTCCTTTTCTTCATGGTTTTGAAATCAATATTGGTTCATGGATTACTAATATTGAAACTAATTAAATTGAAACTAACTATTTTTGGCCTTTGTAAAGTTATTAGTGTTATCAGTAATTATGGTCTTGTTTCGTAATTATGGTCGTGCTCGGAGAGTTCAATAGTAGTTCGAGAGCCGAAAATGATTTGGGTCCTAATAATCATGGAATCAAAATCGTGGAATCCCATCTTGGAACCCCAATCATCGGATTCGTCAGATTCGACCGTAAATAGCGTTTAGTCACGTTCAAAGTTGGATGGCTCTATAGGTCGTTTTATTAGTCGTGCTTGTTCAAAGTGTGTCAAATATGGTAGAAGTTGGAGCAAATACGAAAAGCAATAGAATAAAACCACTCTATCAATTACAAAATAAGCTCAAATCCATGATTGTTAGTGTACAAGGTTTCAATTTCGTAAAATCAAGATTGTATTTTACTAAAAGCTTTCATCATTTTCTTAAATAGTTTATATTTCGTGCTGCAAGACGCACATTCAAATCTTTATCATGCACAAGATAAAACTGCTGTATTTGAAGCCACCATACGATTGACATAATTATCAATACTGAGTGATAATAACGGTGAAAATAAATATGGCTAAATCAGGCCTACTCGTAAATCATAACATGGTCCGTACAATTTGAGATAGTTTTTTATGTCCAAAAAATGTTGTTTGAATATTGTTTGATATATAATATTGATAAATAATTGATAAATCAACAATTAAATAATATTTTATCAATAAAATATAAATCATTGATTTATATTTATTTATGTTATTGTTTGAATATTATAAAATGTCATATTTAAGTGTGGAGTTCAGTTATAGTCTATATAGGTAAGTTTATTTTATATAATCATGGTAAGATTTGTGCTTGATTCAAAATCCCAGTAACCCATTCCCAGTTAAATTTAAATTAAATTATTTATAATAAGTAGATATCCTAAAGGGTACGATCATCATAATACATTGGTAATTTGTGATGTTGATGTAAAATAATCGACTTTATGCGACTTGGCCAACTGTCCGTTTTCGATTTATAGAAGAAATAAACATCCGAGGAGGGCATGATGCCTGGTAGTGTATACGCGATAGCAGTTCCAATAGAGCAAAGATAGTATAACATTTGTTATTCCATGTAATCTGATCATTCTATTCTGAACATTCTATTACGGTTCTTTCACGTGACTGATAAAGTTGATAAAAGTTCATAGTTAGGTAATAACAGACTTATCATTTATTTTGATTTATCTAGGCTTTTATCCCCTGGATTTCTAGTCCTCTGCCTAGTTTGTTTAATGTAGTAACGTGATTAGAATTAATATAATTTCATGTCATGGTTCGCCCCCATCAGGTGACACGCTTCATTACACTCAAGTTCTCCGTACAATATTAACCAATTTCCTTAAAATTTCAGCGAAAACATAAAATTATAAAACAAAATAAAATTTCACGCCTGCTAAGTATCAATAATTAAATAATCTTTTGCGCTAGTTATATTCAATCACGTGATTATGTGTCTTATTGAAGGCTGAATTAGCCATAAATAAAGTTTAATATCAAAGTTTCCAGGTAACAATATATTAAATCATGTTATAGTCCAATTTATTGCTGCAGGTATTCCGTCCTACCTGAAAGGTAATGTTTAAATGAATCATTAACATTGAAGGTCACTTAAATCCTGGAAAACGTAATGTGCAAAATTAAATTAGTTCAGAGGCTTATATGATATAAGCCTCTGAACTAAGTTATATCATGTTATGCCAATATCCTCCAGATGGTGAGCACTGCACCGTCTCCATCGGTCTATAGAAAATTTGTAAATAAATATTCGTCATGCATACGGTTAAAATATGATTGTATGCTACAATATTCGAAATATATTACGTTATAATATTCTCATGAAATTCTGTCTGCACCAGATGTTCTATCTATGTGATACCGTTTTACAGATTAAAGTAGAATAATTTAAAATTTAGTTCAGTATTGTATCAATAGTTTTATCTGTGTGATACCGTTTGACTTGCTGTGCAACTAAGTTAACGGTTCTTCAGCGATACATTTTAAGAGTAGTTCTTATTATCACAATTGATTCGGACCATTAGGTCCAAATTCTATAGTGTATTGTCATAATCCCATTATAGTGATGGTTGGGTTTACTTTGAATGAAATTGTTAGTATACTTGATAATACAAGCTTCTTGAAATGATAACATCCCTCATAATATTCAACTTTATCATGCTTCGTTTCTAAGCATCCTCCAACCATGTGATGCCAACCACGTGATTGTATTTGCCACTGTTTCTGTTTCTTATTAAATACTCCATGAGGCATGCCGCTATACATGCTATATACGCTGGAGATCGGGCATTTTTAGTAGCTAAATTATTAGCTAAAGAATTTACGCGCACGCACGGTCGTAATTAGAGCTGTAATAAATGCCTATTTTTTAATAGTAAACTACTTTTCGATAGTAAACGCCTATTTTATCTAAGCTTCAACCAATTTAAAGGCACAGATGAACGTCCAAACTGCCCTGGATTTTACAAAAATCGATTGGATAGAAATCAGAGCTATACTAAATGCTTACTACTGTAGAAGTGAAATATATGCATTAAATGTAATAAGGCGATGAGTAATATATAAAAGTTTCCATCAGAATATGCAAATCCAGAGTTGAAGCAAAATTTAAAAACATGTTTAGGAAAATATCTCGTTAAATCATGCACAAAAGCTCAATATTGTAGACCAATACACCATGTTCGTTCCATTCAAAACTTCAAGGTAAATGAACATTATGGCTAAATATATTATAAGTAAAACATTCAAATATAATATCATCATACTTCTTCACTTTTGATGACAATCCGTTACCCAACCAAACTTCCGATAGGCTTCTGGTATGTTCGCCAGAGCTTTTAGGCTTAACCCTTTAGGATTTTATATTTAATTTTGACTACCATGAGCTTCGTTGTTATAGAAGTTTATTATTTCTTAAATCGTTGTGTGTTAGAACGGCGGTTAGACCTCCTGCGCCGCCTTTTTTTGGGTAAAATAGAATAGCTTGATTACTAGCCATTTATGTTATGTATATTTATGGTACAATTATTAGCATATTCCGGAGTCCAATGTTTCAACTTCTTATTAAATAATTCAATCCATGAGACATGCGACTACGCACGCAACATATTCTGGCATTTGATGTATATGTATGGTACAATTATTAGCTAAAGAATTTATACGCACGCATACGTTGTAAATAGCGCTATAATAATATAAAATATAATTTTTCAACTACCCCCGGGGGGGAGTAAATATAGGTGGGAGTAATTTTAGGGGGAGCAATTGCAGGGATTACGGTATACAAATGACCACTATTTACAGTGTAGCTGTAATACCTTCATACATTCTTTATCGCATACTTTATCCATTATTGCACACAGCTTCATAGAAAGTCACTTCACCGAACGCCAAAAACTGTCTTCAAACTAACAAACTTTGTTTATATCTAAAAATAATAATTGTGCTCTTCACCTCCTTATAAGTTATCGCGAGCATAGGTTGCACAGTTAAGTTGCCATGTCCGTTTATCTTTAGAGGGTGATTAAGTGACAAGTATAATTCTCAAAAGTTCTCGTATGATAATAATTTAACAAGAATGTGATAATCTACATACAGGATTGCGGCGTTTTCTTTAATTAGTTTAACTTAAAAGAAAAAATAATTAAGTCAAAAAATAGATAATGAATAGATAATGAAAATCATGTGTAATGCAAAACGTATGTCACGCTTTGTTTTGATATTCGATCTCCAAAATAAAATTTATATTATTGTAAAAGAAGAGAAATTTGCGCATCCTTATTTCCGGTCTAATCCATCCTTTCACCTTTTTTGGATAAAAAGCGCGCAAACAATTAGATAATAATAAATAATAATTAAAAAATAGATAATTAAAATCAATAATATGTCTCGCTTCAAACTAGGCTTCATAATTGGACCAATTCTCACAATCATGAACTAATCAGTCTCTTCGTCAATTTGGGAAATCCATTTGATCCTATATGAAAAGGCTTGTAATCGACGAATGTATGACGACGCTAAATATACCAACACTGTACAAGGTAAACTGCCTGTTTGTAATACAGTCAAATGTCTCTAATCGGAATGTTTGAATTAAGTCAACTATAAAATTATTTATTGATAACTATGCTAGTAATTTAAACACGTCTATGTAATCTGTCAAGTACAATCATGTCCAGTACGTCTACGTAATCAGTGGGATTGAATGTACGTAACATTTATCAAATTGCTATTGTTATTATAAACTTATTTTGTATGATCATCACTCTCTCAATCATGAGGCAAATTCTCATAGTTATATCAGCGATCGACCCGACAAGCTATATTGATTTGGCTCAATCTGGCCTTCATTTGTCATCTGATCTGAAATGATGAAATACCGCACAGAAAGTCACTATTAAATAAATAGTAACTAGTACTCAAATAGTAACTGTATAATAGCAAAGTTAAAAGGCAGTAAACAGCATATGTTTGAGAGTGTCACTTGATAATTATTATTTAGGTAATACCGGTTATTTGGATATGGGCGAGTCTGAGTTTTCATAGCACAATCGTTTTGCCATTTCGATTGGCGGTTCCAATCGTTTGGCGCAAATCTGAACATTAAATTAGAATTTGAAACTTCCAAAGAAAGATTCCATTGGATTCAAATTTAATGTTCAAATTCCCGCCAAAAGCATTTGAACACCGGTTACAAAATGGCAAAATGATTGTGCTATGAAAACTCAGACTCGCACATAATAACACCTTGATAATGAGCTATTATCCAGCCGAAACGCAGCGTAGCTACCTGAGGTACAACGGATTTAGCAACAGGGATGAGTAAAAAGTCGCACATGCGGCTCCAGAAAATTGCGACAAAACATAAACATGTGAGAACACTTTATTTTATTAACCACGTGACTGTTACTGCCATTGTTTCTGTTTTCTTATTAAATAATCCAATCCATGTGGCAGGCATAAAGCAATGGTAAGAAATTTGCAAGAATAGCCATAGCGATAAAGTCGGTATTTGATATGCAAGTCGTTTTATTAAAAGAGACGGGAGATAATTAGTGACAGATAATAGATTTACAAGTGGAGCGCCGCGCGGCCATATACCAACACACGCGTCCTTCGCGCGGTCGAATCTGACACCGGAATCGGATTCAGCGGGGTCGATTTACAATATATGGACACAATTTTGGGTTCCTTCCGTTCTTCTCCCCAAAAAGTGGCAAAAAGGCCACTTTTTGAGATCGCCGGAAGAATTTCTTCCGGATTCCTTCTTAGAATTTCCGGGGGAGCATTTTGAGCTATCATGTCGAAAATCGATTTCGAGGACGAAACTCACACTGGCGCTATAATGGATTAGAATTTGTCGTTTAGATGCCGCTTCAGTTCACATTTGCATAAACGTGTTCAGAAATAATGTTTAGGCTTTCTTCCTAGGCCCACATCACAATAATAAATGGGGAGTTTTCTCTAGAAAGTAATAAAAATCAATAGTTAGAAACAAAAACATTTCCATAGAAACAAGCCCGATCATTGAATTTTTCCCCAAACGTGAGTAAAGGATATCAATGCCATCAATTAAACTATAAAAACTTCTAAAAGCCAGCTTATGTAGAATGAAATTACAATTTGAAACTCAGTTAAAAATAGATAATTAAAATTAATAATACGTAAATTCAAACCAGGCTTCATAATTGGCTTAATTCTCACAATCATGAATTGATCCGTATGTCTCTTTATTAATTGGGTTAATTAATCATGACCCGACCGGAAGTCATTAAAGGTGCATGAGCTGTTAAATTGCATAGACGGTTGTTCTTTATGAAAAATACAACATGGATTCTCAAATTTGCATAAATGTGTTTACATTGGGCGATTTTCATAGTTTTTTGTGCATAATTTCACCTTTATTACTGGGTGTAATCCAGTTATTTGGTGAATCAAATTCAATAAAATAAATTAATTTACTACTCAATAGTTCAAATTTAAATACGTTATTTTACGTTAAATTGATAACAGGCGAAAAGTGCAGGTATATATACATAACACATTTATTATTAACACATGTAATTAATAACGTAATCAACTAAAGGTAAATCATAATACGTAATTAATTATTTAGGTAAAACAATAATAATAATAATCAATAGCTGTCTTGATGTTAAAAACGCTCTATAAAACAAAAACGTTTCTATGGAAACAAGCCCGATCACTGAATTTTTCCAAAACGCGGATAACGGATATCAGTGCTATCCTGTGACATTTAGACCTATAATCGCGGGCTATGATAAAAGCTTTTAAAATTCAGTTTATGAAATAATAAAAATTAGTAATATCACGTGAATCTAGATATCCTTGTTTAAAAACTAGATTACAAACAATTGCTTTGACAGTCGCATTGACAACTTAAAATTATAATATAATGCTTCAAACTAGACTTCATAATTTTCCTAATTAATTGGCTTATTTAACAGCCACATTTATTATCATGTCAAAGACCTTTTAGTTGGAAATCTCGTATGTTTACAGACCTTTTACAGTCATGTTTAAGACTTTGCGCAGTATTTGAAATTCCAATACCGAATATTGAACGCGTTCAGTCATATTTAATCTTGTAATCATAAGTATAGTTTGTTCCGTTAGTACAACAAACTTGCCCATAATAAATCGTGTCATTGTTCCCGACTTAAGTGAAAAATAAGCTATTCTGTACTTTTATTTAATTCATTCCAAAAATAGTTGTATGTTTAAAAGCGAATCTGCAATAATGACAATATTTATTATTTTTCAGCAAATAAAAGAATAATGCAATATATTGCACAATATATCAAAACTTGTGTAATCCAGTGCAATATATATTGCACTTATCAGTTCTTAAAATTTGTATGTTATCTTAAAATATAAATACACATGTTATAACACATGTTCATAAAAACTGTCTAGAGGCGTGTGGCGATGGTGCGAAAATGATTGAACCAAAACATGGTTAATTTTTATGAACTTTGAGCAAAGTTCACTCGTCACACCAGCGAAAGAAAATGTCGTAGGCTAGAATTAAGCCATTCTCTTTCGAC
Organism: Ditylenchus destructor; assembly: GCA_022814885.1. Lineage (NCBI taxonomy): Eukaryota > Metazoa > Nematoda > Chromadorea > Rhabditida > Anguinidae > Ditylenchus > Ditylenchus destructor. Next base: position 98,381 of record JAKKPZ010000117.1, on the reverse strand, counting down.
TAACGTTAACCATAAACTAGACGTTGTTTATAGCCTCGTGTCTGTTTTACATAAAATAAAATGGAGAACATCATTACATTTTTAAGTTGAGTAATTTAATGCAGTTAACTGAGGTCCTCCTCGTGGGGTGGACTATAAGTCAGGATTAAATGTATATGTATTTTCATGGTGAAAAAACACTGCAAATTCAATGGATCAGCTCAATAGATTAAAGATCAGTTAAGTGAGACAAATAGATCATAGTGACATTATCGAAAAAATAAGTTGCATACTTGTAAAAATGTTACAAATAATGTATAGCGTAGCGATAAGTTTGTAAATTACAAATAACGCCAAAAAAGAGTTTGTAACGCAATTTTTACGCAATTTTACCTGTGTGGTAGTAATTTTTCCGAATATCGAGAAATCGGAGTTCGGGCTTAATTTTGGGACTATTTGTACAAAATAGAACCGAGAACCGAAGTTCTCAGTTTGACATCCGGGGACTACGACATTAAAGTTAAAGTGGAAATTTTGCATGAAAAGTGCAAAGTATTTTCAATTCACATGACCTTAAACGTTTTACTTAGCACTTTTACTATACTTTAAGTGAATAGTTTGAATAGTTCTAATGTGAAAATGAAAAGTCTTTACACTTTTCATTTTTCTGACCTTCAAACTTTTCACACTGCATTTTCACTTTAGTGTCTCTGGATAACAGCAAATGGCTTATGTAATTCATTTAATAATCCATGATTAATGTTCAGAAAAGGGCCCATGTAAGGTAAACTTTTGATAATAGTATAAACCAAAGCGATCAGTTGTACATAAAATTCGAACAAACTTAACAAATCAACATTACCACGTATTTACCGGGCACAATCAATAATGCAAACCGAAGAATTGTTGACGCTGAATAGACTAAAGAACAAAAGTCCACGTGTAGTTTAACTGTCCTTGACTTTCCCTCCGCTGCGTTTTCAATACCAAACACCTTTTCCCTGCAATGCAAAGAGCGGTGAAATATCGTTCCACTCCAATTCTGTACACTCTCGCTTTTTATCACCTGTCAACCCTCTCCTTTCCCATCCAGTCCCGTTTAATCCACAGGTGCGTCAATTCTTTTGGTCGCCTTGCGGTTTGTTGACGTGTCCTTCATCGGATTGGGGCGAGACTAAGAGAGAATGAACGACTTTGAAATGTCTACAGGCGAGAAACCGTTATTTTAATGGGAAAAATGGAAAAATATTTTCCATGGACCCTAACAAAATTATTGTGGTCAGCAAAAATTTTCAATTACTGTGTCCTGCTTAAATATCATTCTTATGCGTGAGTGCACAACTTCAAGCATATGGGAGAGGATGCCAAAAAACGCGTTTGCCATTTTGGCGGCGATTCAAAAACTTTTTAATTTTTTTCTCGCAAAATCAATGCAAATGGACGTAAATACAAATCCGCGCATTTATGAATCACTTTATTTAACACAGAAGCAAACTAATATCAAACTGATCGTCATTCTCAATAAGTTTTTGGATCATTATTCTTCACTTTGACATCCGCAAATCCCACAGTTTTCTCCTTTGCATTGTAAGCGACGCAGTGATTGTTCACGAATCGAGACGATAGTTCCAGCACTTGAGCATATTCGGAAGGATAGGCGTATACAACGCAGGTGTTGTCATATTGCTAAAAGGTATTATTGTATTTTATGAGGTCTTCCCGTATGTTTGATATAGCCTTAATTAGAATTTAACCCTTCATTTTGGATTTCTGGAAAAGATTGTGGAATTCGTGTATATTGCTTCCTAGAAATTTTTCGTTGTGTCTATATAGCTTAAGCTTGTAGTCGTATACGGCATATAGCTTAAGCCTAGACCTTGTTTAACCCTTTATTGCCCAGTGTATCCAATTGGATACGCTAACTTTGGAGTAATTTTTCGCCAATTTTGGCCTCCTATCTCAAATCTGATATTGCTCTTATATAGCCAACTTTTTGTCCTGAATCAGGATATGTGATTTGTTTACCCACTTTTATACGATTTTGCCCTGAAAAATGGTCATTTTCAAGACATACCCCGAAAATTTAGGAAAATTAACTAATTTTGGGAGGTCACCTTAAATTCTCCGATTTCTAAAATAAATAGATAAAATAATATTTTTCCCGTTATCAGGGGCCCAAATGAGCTCTGTATACCAAAAATCAGCAAAATGAATGGTTAATTTAATCCCTAAATACTAAGCGGCATCGTTCTGTAGTAGTAGTCTGTAACGCCCAAATTAGACTTTCACTTCGGCACCTTTCCATGGATAGACCGGGGCGAGTGATAGCTCATTTGAAAGCCCTGAGGCTGCTGATCCCGAATAAAATATCAGACCCAAAATTTGAATATTTGAATTCGCGCCAAAACCGAAAAACGTGTTTTTAAGGGTTTTGATCTGGGGAAGTGATGTTTTTTATGTTCCCAATCGATATCTGAGGGGATTCTGGACATCTTTGCTTTTTACACTTTTTGTTTTGGCGCATTTTTGAAAAAAAAGCCACTTTTTGGCCAAAAAATCGGGTTTTTTGATGCAATGTGCCTACGGGGCTGATTTTTGGTACCCGGGGGTTTTCGGGTACGCTGATCACGAATCTGATGTCAGATTTGAATATTTGAATTCGCGCCAAAACCGAAAAACGTGTTTTTAAGGGTTTTGACCTGGGGAAGTTACTAACGGGCGGGATGTTGCTAAAGGGCGGGATGTTACTAACGGCGGGATGTTGCTTGGTACAACTTCTACTCCCGAACAACCAATTCTGACCGCTGATGGCGGTGCGCGAAGCGATGAAGAACCCAATCTCCCGCTGTGCACACTCCCGCTTCCTAGCTGAGAGGGGCCGCGAAGCGGCCAATCTCAGCTAGTTTTAATTAATCCGCCCCTATCCACCAGGTTTTTTTTGTCTTAAGATCGCCATAACTTATCCTAGACTTTCAATGGCAGCTTAAAATGTTCCTAGGCGAGCAACTTAGTCTCTTACTCAGGTACTTCGTCTAAGCCTAAGTCCAAACTCAAGCTTAGACTTAAGCTTAGGGAGTCTCAATCTCTGATTTACCCAATGGTAGATATAGTCGGCTCCAGTCAAGATGAGCTGTTTCGTGGTGCCATCGGCCTTGTCTCCGGAGCCTCCAATGTTCAAAATAATGTTTTTGGTTTTGCTCAAATCGCAGTCCACTTCCCATTCGTCGCTAGTCTCGTTAAAAACTGCATTGCTGGCATTCGTCAAGACGTAAAAGAAATCATAGGAGCAGTAAATACGGCCCTGATCCGGCCATAATGATGTTGTGGTGTTCAAGCTGACCTAAAGTTTTCATTTTTCTTTTCTCCAGTTTTTCTTCTTCATGTCTATCAAGTAACTGATAGACCTGGCGTCATAATTGCAGAAAAAAGTGCTTTCCGGTTATCTACCCCCAAAATAACATACCGTATTTTCTCTAATTAAGCCCCGGGGCTTAATTATTTCAATCCCCCAAATTCGGGCAAAATTTTTCTCTAACCTCTCACCTTTAACACTATTTCTCTAGGAGGGTTAATTATAGGGGGGCTCAATTATAGGGGGGCTCAATTAGAGAAAATACGGTAGTTTCTAAATTTTATTAAAGCGATAGAAAATCACACTTCATCATTTGCAACAACATTTTTATTATCAGAATTGTCATTTTTATGGAAAAAATGCCGTAAAAAATAGAATTCACCTCCCGGAATCAAACTCGGAACCAAAATTCGACCCAAATGCGGGATTCCTGAGTGATTTAGGACTAGGAAAAACAAACCTCGTTGTCGGACACACCGTCGATTTGCGCAGAAGCGATATGCACACCATAATCTCCGTAAGTTCCGTTTCGGTGTTGTTGCGGTGCGTACACATAATTGGATTGACAGTTGTCTGTGTCTTCTCCGCCCAAAGTGAGCTGGGCTATACCTTCGTTGTATCTTGACCTATTAATGGACGAGTAACTTCGTGGAACATTTTCGGGTGCGGGGAATCCGAATATGAGGGCAGAAAATTTCCATGGGAATAACTGTGGTACGAAAATTATTAAAAAAAACTTTTTTCGTTCAACTTTTCTTTTAATAAATTTTGTTACTCACTGAAAAACCCACTGTCGAGGGCCGAAGGCCGCAAGGTTCCACTTGCAAAGGCACTGTGGGTATGCTTATATAGACTCGTCCAGCTTACATAGACTACCGAACAAGAGCCTGGGAGCTTGGCAGATAGGAGTGCAGTGTGTTCGTCGTATGTGGGCCCGAGCGCCGCGAGGACCCACAGACGACACGCGCGCGCACACACACACACAGACACATACAGAGACACACGCACACACTCACATACACACAAACACACACAAAGACACGCAGACACACATACACACAGACACACAAAAACATACGCACGCATACACACACTCATACGACACACTCACAGAGACACATACATACACACGGACACACGCACATACACACACGCAGACGATACACACAGACACACACAGACACGCACATACACACACACGCACAGACGCACACACACACATACACACCTATCCGTCAAGTTCCAATACCACAAAAATTAGGCTTAACCTAGTCGCCCGCTTATACAGACTTCCGAACAAGTGCTTAGGATAAAACTTAGGTGCCGAAGGCACCATACCCCGCTAGTCTACAGTATCCAAGCTGAGTGTTACAGTAAGACCCACATGTTCTGCCACCAGCTCATGATCGGATTATCCATAGTGCCCACAAGTTGCGATACCAAATTGTCTGCATTCGTGTACGGCGCGGTGGGATTTAGACCCAAAACACCGTCGACCGGATAGTATCTTAGGTAGTAGCCAATTTTATCGGTAATGACTCCCATGACGACATTCGCTGACACGTCGTCAACCTGAATTTTTTTTTGTACATAATCTTGCATAGTACACTTTTGTGATAACTAAATTTTTTCCAAATGTTGGTTTGCAAAAAAAAAAAAAATTTTTGTACGTAAACTCAACCAAAAATGAAATGTTTACTTTGATTTGATCGCTTCCGTTAATGCCTTTTCCACAAGGATAATCTGTAAAGTTTCCATTCTTGTCCACATATGTACTGGAGCTGCTGTAAAGTACAAATATTAGACAGAATTATCAAAGAGTCCAATCAAACCTTGGATCGTACGTGTGTTTTGGTGGAAGATCTGGGTCCACGCGGCTTAAAATTAAACAGCAATGTAATTACGAATTAATGGAATTTTGTCTTAACGGTAGAGTATTCAAATTAAGGCTTCAAATAACAATAACATATTGTCAAGAACCAGATAGTTACCGTATTACCTGTAATTAACGCCCCCTAATTAACGCCCCCTCAAATTAACGCCCCCTGGAGAGATATCGAATATTTAGCGCCCCCTCTAATTAACGCCCCCTAAAAATGGTCTTTTTCCAAAATTTTTCAAAAATTCAAATTTTTGGCCGCAAATTCAAATTTTTTGGCGCGAATTTGAATTTTTTGTGCAAATTTTGCCATTTTTTGGCAAATTTTCAAAAAAACGCCGAAAAAATGACTAAAATTTGCAAAAATCCAAAAAAGTCCAAAAAATTCAAATTCGCGCCAAAAAATTTGAATTTGCGGCAAAAATTTGAATTGTTTAAAAATTTTGGAAAAAAGACCATTTTTAGGGGGCGCTAAATTGTGTTCAAAAAATTTGGGGCGTGAATTGAAATGGTTAATATAAATATACGGTAAACTTTACATTTAACCCCGGGCTTACTTATTCATACAAGCCCCAGGGGGGTTAATAGGACAGTTTGAGGAACACAATTTCAAGTTTCTTGAGAAAACATAATAAATGCCAACCTCAAATTTGCACTTGAGCCAATAATGCACAAATCTTGAGCATACCACATGTCAATTTCCATTAAATAAGTTTGGGCTAAAACAGAGTAATTTTGATGGATTCAGATACAGGATATACAGTCGAACCTCGATATAAGGTCACGCTGGGGACCGGCTCAAAGTGACCTTATATCGAGGTTGACCTTATATCGACATTTGGTTCGGGGACCTTATATCGAAGTAATTTTGTATGTAAATCCTTATATTTTGTCCGTAACCGGGCAAAACTGACCTTATATCGAGGTTGACCTTATATCGACATTTGGTTCGGGGACCTTATATCGAGGTAATTTTGTATGTAAATCCTTATATTTTGTCCGTAACCGGGCAAAACTGACCTTATATCGAGGTTGACCTTATATCGACATTTGGTTCGGGGACCTTATATCGAGGTAATTTTGTATGTAAATCCTTATATTTTGTCCGTAACCGGGCAAAACTGACCTTATATCGAGGTTGACCTTATATCGACATTTGGTTCGGGGACCTTATATCGAGGTAATTTTGTATGTAAATCCTTATATTTTGTCCGTAACCGGGCAAAACTGACCTTATATCGAGGTTGACCTTATATCGACATTTGGTTCGGGGACCTTATATCGAGGTAATTTTGTATGTAAATCCTTATATTTTGTCCGTAACCGGGCAAAACTGACCTTATATCGAGGTTGACCTTATATCGACATTTGGTTCGGGGACCTTATATCGAGGTAATTTTGTATGTAAATCCTTATATTTTGTCCGGGACTGGCTTATATCGAGGTTGACCTTATATCAGGTGACCTTATATCGAGGTTCGACTGTAATTAGCTCAAAATTGTTAAGCTACCTGTCTAATTTTATGCACTGATACGTTTAATGTTTTCGTTTTGTAAAATACTTTTACCTGGAGTTCCGATGGTGACATTCGCGGTATAAATCCACTCGGAATCCATTGTGCGATTTAGGGCCAATTTTGGTGACAATTTCGAAAGCGATTCGAAATTGCGCAAATTTTCTGGAACACTTTCCAAACGTCTGTTCCGAATGGCATTGTGTCGAATGGCGGCTGCTTCACCTTCAAGTCGGTAGGGCTTCGCCAAAAATTTATGGACTGAAGCTTCGGCGAGGAAGAAAATTATGGCTAGGCAGATTATTTGGCGAAGCATTCCTTGGAAAGAAAAAGAAAAATTATTTGAAAAAATGATTTGGAAAGTCTGATTAATTTTTCCGGAACATTCTAGAAGGAATAATGGCTTAAATTAAAACTGAGACACTCGGCTTTTAACTGCTCGCTCTTCTAGAATTTTCCGGAAGCAGTGATCAGAAGGATTCAATATCTATGGAAACCCTATTCTAGAGTCTAGGACGTTTTTTTTATCATGAGGATTTTCAGCAATGTTTTTCTGAAAAACAAAACCAGGGGCCGTTTGAGGGAGAACTGAGACACAATTATGGCCGCTTAAAATTTAATCTAAAACTGGAATATGGATTGAGAATTCAATGACATTTAAAAAGTAAAGAACCACATTTGCAACAATTATTGAATAGGCAGACAAAGGAATCAGAATCTCGCATTTATAACTGAGCAAGACTCGTTAATTAATTTTTCCATAGAAGAGCAAACTTTTATGGACAGTCTTATCTACATGACATATTAAATATACGAGACGAGGCGTACAGGCTGATAAGCGATGTGTCGCAAATTAAAATGACGTGCTTACTAAAGGTTGGGCAAAATAAATCTGAACAATTTTGAATTGCCGCTGATGCGCCAAAATTTGGCATTCTGTCACTGCGGTGTCTGATTCCGAATCTGTAATCCGATTTTGGCGGAAATTTTAAATTTTGGCGTATTTTTGGCATTCTGTAGAAACCCCTCAAAATGCACTAAAAATTGCCCTTACGAAATTTTTTTCAAAAAACACAATTTTCAAATTAAAAATGCATTTTTTGTACTTTAAAAAAGATGGTATGGTGTATTTGGTGTGAAAAAATTCGCAAAGTGTCTAGTTTGTCACGTAAAAATCATCCGAACATGATTGGAAAAATTTTTCAATAATTAAAACACAAATAGGAGAGAAAAAATTGTCCAAAATTTTTTATCCAGTGCTTATTTTTGTCTGTCTGCGATGTCATTCTATCCAGTACTTAGAAGTTAGAGACATAAATAAGTCAAAGTATAATATTTATAACTTTCACTTTGTGAAAGTGACACTTTTGCACGGTTTTCCAAATAAAAGAAAATTTGCTCCAAAACGGTCGTCATCCGAATTCTCGCTCTCTGTTGGTTTAACTCTGTTCGTTGAATCGGCGACCCGGCTGACTCGTCAGGAACAATCCATAGATTTGCCACCCCCACGCATAAAAGCTCATTGTGTCATTTTGCGTGCTATGTTCGATCCAAATTAGGCATTCGGTTACTTCCCTTGAAGCAGTTAATAAAATGAAATTCAACTTTTAACCATTTATAAACTCAAGAACAATACTTTCGCGTGACTTTGCGTCCGCTCCGGTTCAATAAAGGCCAATATAAGTCTTTGTTAGAATTCCATTCCAGGATTTTGTGAGAGCTGTTTTACGTTTTACGTCGAATATTGCGTAAGTACACCTTTACTAAGAGGTCATTCTTGGTTAGGCCTGTCTGAGTAACTGTTCAGGTTGACTATTCATCCTTGGCGAATGAGGTTTTAAATTAATATGTTAAAGGTATGGTATAACTTGTCTCTATATGCCTCACCTTTCAAACTGCTATTTCTTGAATTTTTGCACAAAATGCCACGTTTGAATACTTTTGAATATTTTTTGAATAATTTTGAATATTTTTCCACCCAAATTGCCATATTTTTGGTCAAAAAGTGCTGAATTTTGAAAAAGTTTTGAATTTTGAAAAAGTGTCGGTGTCATTTCAAATTTGCCGGGCGATTTCAAAATGTTTAGATATTGCAATATTGCTGATTGCGGAATCGTATCGGGGAAAATGTTCTGTAACTGCCGAAGAATTGCTGAGTTGTGTCCCACAACGCTTTGGCGCTACCGTAGTTTTGGCGGAAATTTGAACGTTATTTATAGAAGGGAGACCCTAGGAGGGGGCTAATCTAAATCTGATATTGCCAGTGGATAAAGCTTAAAAAGTTGGCATATAGTGGTCATGATCAGATTTAGACTAGCCCCCTCCTAGAGTCTCCCTTCTAGAGCGGCATCTTCCACAAAAACAATGTTCAAATTCGCGCCTTGCCGCATTTGATGCGCAGGGCTTGATTTCAGCAATTCATCGGCAGTTACAGAACATTTTCGCCCATAATCAAGACATAATTTTGATATAAGATTGTAATAACCAGGGTATATCCTGGTGACTATATAAAAAAGTTATTACAGTTTGAAAGTTGAGTGTTTATCATTTTTAACATAAGCGAAAGTGCATGGCTTTTTTAAAGACGAAAAAATTTTAGTGAGTCATAAATGGAGGTAGAATATGAGTCAGCATCCATCATAGTCAGACAATGCTTCAATATTCTAGCACTTTTATTCGCCTCAATAGGCGCTGTTCTCTTTTTGCGGATTGCTTACCTTTACCTCATTCGACGCAGCTCTAATTGGCAAAGAGCCAAGAAACTGTCCAGGTTGGAATTAGTTTTGAATTGAATTTTTTAGTGATAAAAAATATTTATTGATAAATTTATAAAAAATCAGTTCGCTTTCGGAGAAACATCACTGGCAGCACCGGAATTTTTAACCAGAAATAAAAAAAACCGAGCGGACACTTCAGTAATTTTTGATAAATTTTTCCACTTTTTGGGCCGTAAAGAAACTTGTAGGCAAATATATTGGCAGGTAAAACTGCGCCGCTCTATATATTACCTTTCCAGGTGCATGTTCGTTCATGTTTTCTTTAATGGAATCGGAATGTTAGTTATGACTTTTTATCGCCTCAGCACCGCTTTGCTTACCTGTGAAAATGTTCGCGGAATCGAATTTACCTTTGCTAACCTTAATTCCAATGCCACAAATGCGCCGATTTCACGTGAAATTTATGAATGGCTCTCAAAGCTGGCTAAAGTTTTTTCTGGCACTGTTACTCTAACGGTTTTCTTTGTGGCGCTGGAACAATGCTTTGCAATTCGGCTGAAAGCTAAAGGCTCGTCCAAAATTAAAATTGTGCTTTTCTTGTGCACTCTAACTCTAAGTCCAGGTAAAAGTTTTGTACTTTGGGGAGAGCCCGTTTTTGGGCTACCTTCACCTCACATAGAAGAAATGTTGAAGAATATTCTAGAGTTTTCTATAACGTTCCATGATTCGTCCAAATGCGATCCAGAATCTCATAAATATGCAAGAATTTTCAAGAAAGTCGGCCCTTATGTTTATAGGTAGACCATGTGGTTGATCAGGATTCAAAGATCAGAGATCAAAAATCGTCATCGTAATAGGATAAATCAAACATTGGGCAAGGATCGGGGAGAGTAAGATGTCATGCCAATGACGCCATATTTTTCTGGGTTCTTTAACCGATACCCGAGTTAAGACACCCGTTATCCTGAAAATCCAGGATTTCACAAGTTCAGGTCACAAGTTTGGCATCCGGGCCAGGTTCCGGACGAGTAAGATGTCATTTGAAAATTAATCGGAAATTGTTAATCTCAAAATGTCGGAACCTTGCGCAGAGTTTAGTCATCAAAGATCACCTTATTAATAGGTCGAATCAACAGGTCGCCGCGCAAAGTTCCAGACGAGTGATAACAAGAAGATAATAAGTTATTATTATATTATTATTATAATAAGAATGATAACAAGATAATAATAATATTATCCTGAAAATCAAGGATTTTACCCGGTTACAAGGTTAGCCGGGTACACATTATTCTTGCCTGAAAACATAATTTTAGCTGCACCTCTTCTCACACTTTTCTGGACTCCGACAAAAATTTGGCACTTCAAACTTATCACTGCCTTGTTAAACACCTGTGCGTTCATATTTCTAATCCTGGAAGCGGAAAGGAAAAAGAAAGTAGTCGCAGCCGCGGTAAGTCCAGTTTTCTAACGGAACAGTGCCCTCACTTTTGTGGACCGATTCCCAAAAGTATACCGCGGTGCAAAGACAACAACGGAACAGTTAGCGCGCAGACAGGAAACAGAGAAATTGGGTAATCAAACCAGGCAGACACAGACATTCTCTGCGCTCTGACATGTTCCGTTGTCTTTTCGTGGTGCCGCACACTAGCCCTCTTTTGACCTACTCTCACCTTATAAGGCTGACCCTGGGTTTTAACCAAAAATACACAATTCAAATTGCCGCCTTCTTTATGACTTCTTTACGCTTCCCAATGGGCTGGCGTAGGAAAAGTGCGGTATACTTTTGGGAATCGGTCCATACGTGTTCTCGAATTCAAAATTCAAGAATTCCTCTACAGAATTGGCACGTTGTCAGAAATATAACTGCAATGGAACTCTGCTTCGATTGCTTGCCAAATTTGATCGCCTTTATTATATACCAGGTAAGGATGTTCTTAAACGACGTTTGAACCAGGTAAGAATTTTTGTCCTTCGGCCATATCTTTAGATCCTGGGGTAATTTTTCCGTTGAAGTCGAATCCAGATCCAGAGCTATGCTCTGGTGCATGGTTCTGTATAAAATGATTTTTGACAATAAAAAGCCAGTTTTTGCACAGAAAAAAGCCATTTTTTGGCTATTTTTCTCTCAAGGAATCGTTGTCAAGGACACATTAAAAAGGGCCTAGATAAACCTAATTTCAAAAAAATTTTCAGGGTTTAAATCCGAGAAAATATTCCGAAAAAAGATTTGTAAAAAATTTGTAACAAGGTTTTTCGTTTTAGCTGGACCTCGAAGCCTATGCTTATTTCGAAAACTTACCTATAACGGCCCAATGTCTAAACGGTGCGATTTGCGCAGTCATTTACACAAAATTTCTCTCAACAAAGCGCAATTCCAGGATCATTCCTATGAATACAGTATCCGGTCGTATGAATAATTTGTTCCTGGTTCAACCAAACTTGTCACTTGCTTTGGTTGTGGCCGTTCCGCGCAAGAGAAAGTGGAGAGGGAAACGGATCAGCCTTCGCCGACAAGTGCTCTCGCGCAACATTTCATGACTTGAACTGAAAATTGTTGCATGATTCGTTCACGATAGGATTCTTGCATAAATACTGGTACTAATAAAAGAAAATTTGCTCCAATTCAACTGCACAAAATAACTGTACATATACAAGTTGGCGCGCTGCAGTTATTCCCGTCTTAGAACCTCTGAGAAATCACGGGAAAAATCAGCCCTGGAGACGGCTTGCTTAAAAATGTAATAGTTTTTGGTTAAAAATCGACCCATTGTACCAAATCCCTAATTCAAATTTTGAATTCGCGCCAAAAACAAAAAATGCGTTTTTAAAGGGTTTTACTATTATCCACTCTAAACCATTGTACCCGTTTGAATTGTCAGCTTTGGCGCGGTTGCGCCAAACCGCTTCTGGAACATTCTAGAAGGGTGTGTAACGGCTCTATCGAAAGTCCAGAGTCTCAGCATTAATTTAAGCCATTACATATCCTTCTAGAATCTAGAATGTTCCAGAAGCGGGGTGGCGCAACCGCGCCAAAACCGGCAATTCAAACGGGTACAATGGTTGAGAGTGGATAATAGTATGTAGAAAATACCTCAGTTTTACGCTTTTAAATTTGGTAATAGGGGTCAGTTTTGTGGAAAATGAACATTTTTTGCCCAAAAGGCATTTTTCGATCAAAGCATCTACTATCTTTTGCGTCCGGGGTCAGTGATGGTGAATTAGAATCTGACGTCAGATTCGGTATTGTGCTCAGGGGTCGTGTGATTCTCATGAGGTCAGGATTTTACCCACAAAGACAGCAATGCCAACTATCCAACATGTTTGTGCAATAATTAGAAACAAAGAGAATACACAGACAAATGAAGAGAAGTTAGACGAAGAGAGTTTAATTTTGGTGCCACCTATTCAAGATAACTGCGGGAAAACGTACCACCGAATAAAATGTTACAGGAAATGAGATTATTAGGGAGATTATCCTTATAGTAAGTTAAAGCTGTGAGTACGTCCGATGGGATTTAGGGGAAGTGGATTTTTAGGGGTGCTTAATTTTAGACAGGTACCTAATTAGGATAATTTTTAGCGGGGAATCCGAATTTGAGGTCAAAATTTAGCTAAAATGTAGACAAATTTAGACAAAATATAGCTAAATTTTTGTCTGTGTGTCCAAAATTTTGGGAAAGTCGATTCTTAGGGGTGCTTATTTTTGTCTGTGTGTCCAAAATTTTGGGAAAGTCGATTCTTAGGGGTGCTTATTTTTGTCTGTGTGTCCAAAATTTTGGGAAAGTCGATTCTTAGGGGTGCTTATTTTTCTCTCTGTGTCCAAAATTTTGGGAAAGTCGATTCTTAGGGGTGCTTATTTTTGTCTGTGTGTCCAAAATTTTGGGAAAGTCGATTCTTAGGGGTGCTTATTTTTCTCTCTGTGTCCAAAATTTTGGGAAAGTCGATTCTTAGGGGTGCTTATTTTTGTCTGTGTGTCCAAAATTTTGGGAAAGTCGATTCTTAGGGGTGCTTATTTTTGTCTGTGTGTCCAAAATTTTGGGAAAGTCGATTCTTAGGGGTGCTTATTTTTCTCTGTGTGTCCAAAATTTTGGGAAAGTCGATTCTTAGGGGTGATTATTTTTGTCTGTGTGTCCAAAATTTTGGGAAAGTCGATTCTTAGGGGTGCTTAATTTTAGACAGGTACCTAATTAGGATAATTTTTAGCGGGGAATCCGAATTTGAGGTCAAAATTTAGCTAAAATGTAGACAAATTTAGACAAAATATAGCTAAATTTTTGTCTGTGTGTCCAAAATTTTGGGAAAGTCGATTCTTAGGGGTGATTATTTTTGTCTGTGTGTCCAAAATTTTGGGAAAGTCGATTCTTAGGGGTGCTTATTTTTGTCTGTGTGTCCAAAATTTTGGGAAAGTCGATTCTTAGGGGTGCTTATTTTTGTCTGTGTGTCCAAAATTTTGGGAAAGTCGATTCTTAGGGTGCTTATTTTTGTCTGTGTGTCCAAAATTTTGGGAAAGTCGATTCTTAGGGGTGATTATTTTTGTCTGTGTGTCCAAAATTTTGGGAAAGTCGATTCTTAGGGGTGATTATTTTTGTCTGTGTGTCCAAAATTTTGGGAAAGTCGATTCTTAGGGGTGATTATTTTTGTCTGTGTGTCCAAAATTTTGGGAAAGTCGATTCTTAGGGGTGATTATTTTTGTCTGTGTGTCCAAAATTTGGGAAAGTCGATTCTTAGGGGTGCTTATTTTTCTCTGTGTGTCCAAAATTTTGGGAAAGTCGATTCTTAGGGGTGATTATTTTTGTCTGTGTGTCCAAAATTTTGGGAAAGTCGATTCTTAGGGGTGCTTAATTTTAGACAGGTACCTAATTAGGATAATTTTTAGCGGGGAATCCGAATTTGAGGTCAAAATTTAGCTAAAATGTAGACAAATTTAGACAAAATATAGCTAAATTTTTGTCTGTGTGTCCAAAATTTTGGGAAAGTCGATTCTTAGGGGTGATTATTTTTGTCTGTGTGTCCAAAATTTTGGGAAAGTCGATTCTTAGGGGTGCTTAATTTTAGACAGGTACCTAATTAGGATAATTTTAGCGGGGAATCCGAATTTGAGGACAAAATTTAGCTAAAATGTAGACAAATTTAGACAAAATATAGCTAAATTTTTGTCTGTGTGTCCAAAATTTTGGGAAAGTCGATTCTTAGGGGTGATTATTTTTGTCTGTGTGTCCAAAATTTTGGGAAAGTCGATTCTTAGGGGTGCTTATTTTCTCTGTGTGTCCAAAATTTTGGGAAAGTCGATTCTTAGGGGTGATTATTTTTGTCTGTGTGTCCAAAATTTTGGGAAAGTCGATTCTTAGGGGTGATTATTTTTGTCTGTGTGTCCAAAATTTTGGGAAAGTCGATTCTTAGGGGTGCTTATTTTTCTCTGTGTGTCCAAAATTTTGGGAAAGTCGATTCTTAGGGGTGATTATTTTTGTCTGTGTGTCCAAAATTTTGGGAAAGTCGATTCTTAGGGGTGATTATTTTTGTCTGTGTGTCCAAAATTTTGGGAAAGTCGATTCTTAGGGGTGATTATTTTTGTCTGTGTGTCCAAAATTTGGGAAAGTCGATTCTTAGGGGTGCTTATTTTTCTCTGTGTGTCCAAAATTTTGGGAAAGTCGATTCTTAGGGGTGATTATTTTTGTCTGTGTGTCCAAAATTTTGGGAAAGTCGATTCTTAGGGGTGATTATTTTTGTCTGTGTGTCCAAAATTTTGGGAAAGTCGATTCTTAGGGGTGCTTAATTTTAGACAGGTACCTAATTAGGATAATTTTTAGCGGGGAATCCGAATTTGAGGTCAAAATTTAGCTAAAATGTAGACAAATTTAGACAAAATATAGCTAAATTTTTGTCTGTGTGTCCAAAATTTTGGGAAAGTCGATTCTTAGGGGTGATTATTTTTGTCTGTGTGTCCAAAATTTTGGGAAAGTCGATTCTTAGGGGTGCTTATTTTTCTCTGTGTGTCCAAAATTTTGGGAAAGTCGATTCTTAGGGGTGATTATTTTTGTCTGTGTGTCCAAAATTTTGGGAAAGTCGATTCTTAGGGGTGATTATTTTTGTCTGTGTGTCCAAAATTTTGGGAAAGTCGATTCTTAGGGGTGATTATTTTTGTCTGTGTGTCCAAAATTTGGGAAAGTCGATTCTTAGGGGTGCTTATTTTTCTCTGTGTGTCCAAAATTTTGGGAAAGTCGATTCTTAGGGGTGATTATTTTTGTCTGTGTGTCCAAAATTTTGGGAAAGTCGATTCTTAGGGGTGATTATTTTTGTCTGTGTGTCCAAAATTTGGAAAGTCGATTCTTAGGGGTGCTTATTTTTCTCTGTGTGTCCAAAATTTTGGGAAAGTCGATTCTTAGGGGTGATTATTTTTGTCTGTGTGTCCAAAATTTTGGGAAAGTCGATTCTTAGGGGTGATTATTTTTGTCTGTGTGTCCAAAATTTGGGAAAGTCGATTCTTAGGGGTGCTTATTTTTCTCTGTGTGTCCAAAATTTTGGGAAAGTCGATTCTTAGGGGTGATTATTTTTGTCTGTGTGTCCAAAATTTTGGGAAAGTCGATTCTTAGGGGTGATTATTTTTGTCTGTGTGTCCAAAATTTTGGGAAAGTCGATTCTTAGGGTGATTATTTTTGTCTGTGTGTCCAAAATTTTGGGAAAGTCGATTCTTAGGGGTGATTATTTTTGTCTGTGTGTCCAAAATTTGGGAAAGTCGATTCTTAGGGGTGCTTATTTTTCTCTGTGTGTCCAAAATTTTGGGAAAGTCGATTCTTAGGGGTGATTATTTTTGTCTGTGTGTCCAAAATTTTGGGAAAGTCGATTCTTAGGGGTGATTATTTTTGTCTGTGTGTCCAAAATTTTGGGAAAGTCGATTCTTAGGGGTGATTATTTTTGTCTGTGTGTCCAAAATTTGGGAAAGTCGATTCTTAGGGGTGATTATTTTTGTCTGTGTGTCCAAAATTTTGGGAAAGTCGATTCTTAGGGGTGATTATTTTTGTCTGTGTGTCCAAAATTTTGGGAAAGTCGATTCTTAGGGGTGCATATTTTTGTCCAAAGTCAAATAATGTGTAATGGGGCGCAGGCACCGGCCCGCCTATGACGGTTCGATTACGCGCGGGTGAAATTGTTTTTTGACAGGGGATTCCCCCCCCCCGGGGGTTTTCGGGTACGGGGAATTCAAATCCAGGGTCAGAAAAATTCTAGAGGTACCCCGGGGTGCGAAAAAAAATTTTTATTTCTGTATTTGGCCGCGAAGCCGCGGTGCTTTCTCTAGTGTTTATTATAGCGTTAAACATATAAATTTTGCAATAGCGAATCATAAATATTTACACAAAAAGCCATAAAATAGGCCCAATAATACACATTATCGAAAACTTCATTTGATGGCCAACGGCGGATGATTCGGGAGTTGAAGGCGTTGGAGGCGTCTTAGTAGACGTCGAAGGCGTAGGAGATACAGTAACCCTTGAAGATGGCTGAGTTGCGACAGGTTTTGGAGAGGTAGCAAGCATAGAATCCGTTGTTGTATTCGCGTCTAGAACATTCTCAAAAATTCCCTACTTTTAGCAGTTTTTATCTTTAAAGTGCAAATATGCGGTTCTATCTAAGCTGGATAAAGGAAATACTGCAATCAAATGGAGTATGAAACAATGTGTCTATTGTTTGTTTTCTATCCACTCTAACCTAAAGCGCAGGAAAGACTGAGCACGGAGCAGAATCTGACCCACGAACACAATCTTCAGGGTTTCGGGCTCTCCCGGATCTCAGGATCGTGGGTACCCCCCCTAAATCGGGCACGCTGAGTCGAATGGCGCCAAAATTTTTCACGTTTTTTCACGTGAAACGTGACTTACGTGGGTCACGTAAAAGGGCAACTTTTCACGCTGCGCTCGGATTTGGGCGAGTGATACGTCAAACGCTTCGTCTCGGCGAGAGAAGACGAATGGTACCATTTTCAGCCCCCAGACGGCCCGCTGTGACCCCCTATGCCCCCTTTTACCCCCCAGAGGGGGCCAAATGAAAACTTTTCACGCTGCGCTCGGATTTGGGCGAGTGATACGTCAAACGCTTCGTCTCGGCGAGAGAAGACGAATGGTACCATTTTCAGCCCCCAGACGGCCCCCTGTGACCCCCTATGCCCCCTTTTACCCCCCAGAGGGGGCCAAATGAAAACTTTTCACGCTGCGCTCGGATTTGGGCGAGTGATACGCCAAACGCTTCGTCTCGGCGAGAGAAGACGAATGGTACCATTTTCAGCCCCCAGACGGCCCCCTGTGACCCCCTATGCCCCCTTTTACCCCCCAGAGGGGGCCAAATGAAAACTTTTCACGCTGCGCTCGGATTTGGGCGAGTGATACGTCAAACGCTTCGTCTCGGCGAGAGAAGACGAATGGTACCATTTTCAGCCCCCAGACGGCCCCCTGTGACCCCCTATGCCCCCTTTTACCCCCCAGAGGGGGCCAAATGAAAACTTTTCACGCTGCGCTCGGATTTGGGCGAGTGATACGCCAAACGCTTCGTCTCGGCGAGAGAAGACGAATGGTACCATTTTCAGCCCCCAGACGGCCCCCTGTGACCCCCTATGCCCCCTTTTACCCCCCAGAGGGGGCCAAATGAAAACTTTTCACGCTGCGCTCGGATTTGGGCGAGTGATACGTCAAACGCTTCGTCTCGGCGAGAGAAGACGAATGGTACCATTTTCAGCCCCCAGACGGCCCCCTGTGACCCCCTATGCCCCCTTTTACCCCCCAGAGGGGGCCAAATGAAAACTTTTCACGCTGCGCTCGGATTTGGGCGAGTGATACGTCAAACGCTTCGTCTCGGCGAGAGAAGACGAATGGTACCGGTTCCAGCCTAGCGAAGCGCCGCGGATGCACGCTAACCGCGAAAAAAAACAAGAGACCCCGCCGTTCGAGGCGGTAATCCGCCGAGAACGGCGGGGTCTCTTGTTTTTCACTTTAGCTAAAGCAGTAGTAACAACAGTATCGTGTGTGTTTTTTTTTCTTTTTCGATCCCTAGAAAATCCAAAATTTGGAGACTTCAAAAATCGGGATTTTTTGAAAATCCACGAAAAAACCCTATGGTGTCCAAAAATGTCGAAATTTTTAGAGGCCTATAAATCTTTTTCTGGTCAATTTCGATACGCTGAGTACGAATCTAAAGTTAGTTTTTGCGTTTGGTCTCAAAATTTTCAAACTGCACACCCCTAAGCCTGACCTGAATAATTTTTCTCCACTTTCTGTCGAGAAATGACCTTTTACGGGGCAACGTTCCAAATAATGTGGTTAAACCAATGACATATTCTGAATCGCAACAAAAAGTTGGGTATATAAGTGCAATGTCGGATTTAAGCAATGTTGCCAAAAACTGAGTCAAAAACAACTCCAAAGTTTGCGCACTATTTATAGTACGCTCGTCTTTAATGGCTTAACACTTTAAGGCCTAATGTTTATAGCTGAAGAAGAGACAATATAAAGAATTTTGAAACGAAACGAAATACAATATTATGATTTTGAAACGAAAAGCGACTACCTGGAGTGGATGAACCCAAAAACTCGGTCGTAAGCAGGGGAATAGTGGACGAAGTTGGATCTGAAATTTTGCACCTTATTAGTAATGCCACGCAGTAACCTTTTATTCCGTTCTTTAAACGAACTTGCAAACTTTTTAATTTTGTAACATTTAAGGTACATTTTTTGTAATTTTTTGTAAATTTTCTAATGTCTCATTGTATATTTTCTCATCTTTGTATATTCATAGACAGAAAGAATCTCACCATCAGTTGTTGTTGGCGACATTGGAGTTGTTGGCACTGGAGACTTGGTTGAATTTTGATCTAAAAATGTCATACACGCATAATTTCGCGGACTGATATTTGTGCGTTTAAATTCGCGCCATTTCAGTTTAGCTCCTTTAGAAGGGGGCTAGCTCAAATCTGATATTGGTAACCCCCTCTAGAATAAGATTTTAGAGGGGCTTAGCATTATCAGAATTGAGTTTAGCCCCCTTCTAAAGGGGTAAACTAATATGGCGCGAATTTAAACGCACAAATATCAGTCCGCGAATTATGCGTTTGCCTTGTATAGGGCATGCGGTACTACAATTTGACCGCTGCCACTACAATTGTGAGATATCACTTGCTAAAGTGCACCTGTATCCTTCATTTGGCACATGTTTGTGGTGGCATTGCAGAAAGCATAAGCAGGGCAGTCGGCACGGCATGCTGGTCGGCTGGGATGATGAAACTTTGGATCTCGGCATCGATTGGCGATGACGTCACAAACAAGCCCGGAGGACTTACAGCCAAAAGTTTTACACGTAGGAATCCCAGATATTTTGTCCCGACATTCGTTCCCGACTCTATCGCAAGCATCACCAGGCTTACAAAAGCCACCAGCTTGATATGAGCAGAATTCTAAACATGGGAACAGTTAATTTTGGCGGTCTCGATTCAAGAGGGAAGACATTAAATGGGACATACCGTATTTCCTCTAATATAAGCACAGGGGGCTAATTATTTCTCCGTCACGCAGTTTTCAGGTCATTCTTAGGGGTGCTTAATTTCGATTTTGAGGTCAAAATTTAGCTAAATTTAGACAAAATATAGACAAAATTTTTTGGAAGGGCCATTCTTTCCAGTGCTTTTTCTCCGTCACGCTGAAGGGAAGGGCGCTGGGTATACTGCTTGAGGGCCGAAGGCCCGAAATAGTCTCATGCTGCTCTACTCCCGAACAACCCTTACTCCCGAGGGCATACTGATGGCGGTGCGCGAAGCGCCGCTGATGCACGCTCCCCGCGGAACTAGCTTGGGAGAGCCGCGAAGCGGCTCTCCCAAGCTAGTGGTAACATACCGTAATCCATGTAATTTCCGAAGTTCGAATCCGGGATCAGATTTGAACTTTGATCTTTGGTTTTTGAACTTTTCCCTTTAAAATTTCGAAAAAAGCCAAATTTTAAAGGGAAAAGTTCAAAAACCAGAGATCAAAGTTCAAATATGGTCCCGAATCCGGACTCAGCGGGGTCGATTTATTATGGAGAGGTTCCACCATATTGACTCAAGCTTCCTTGTAAAGCCTCAAAATGCCAAATATACAGTATGCCAAAGTATGCCAAAAGAGACACATTCAAATCGAATTTCGTCATCGTTGTTTATTTCTTACTTCTTCTTTATAAATTTTTGACTGGCTGGCAAATTTACTGTTAGTTATTGTACAAAAAAGTACGGTTTACATACTAGGATTGCAGGGAAACTTTTGACATCAAACCGATCCAAGTTTGCAGGTATTTGCAGGTAAATCCTGATACCGAACCGGTCCAAAAAAATTTTATGAAAATTATTGTAAAGTGGGGGCTTCTTCAAGAAAAAATACGGTACGTCCCCTGTCGCAGCTTCGACGGCAAACAATCAAAGTTTGAAGCTTGGCTTACCGATGGTATCATACGATTCCTTACAGTCCTTATCTAAATTTGCCCAGAAGTCTTTTTGCTGCTTCAAATTTGCGTCGTCACAATTTGGATCGATCTCGACGCAGTAGAGATATTCGTAGAGGTTACTGTAAAATATTGTACTGCTTACTGTATTGTATTACCGTATTTCCTCTAATTGAGCCCCTATAATTGAACCCCTCCCCAAAAAATGGATTTTTTGCCCAAATTTTACAAAAATTCAAATTTTTGGCACAAATTCAAATTTTTTGGCGCGTATTTGAATTTTTTACAGAATTTTGCTTTTTTTACCGAAATTTGTTATTTTTTACCATATTTTAGGAAAAAATGAAACATTTACCCTAAAATTGTCAAAAATTTTGCAAAAATTTCTGGGCGGTAATTCAAAATTGGTTTAAATTTTCAAAAATTTAGTAAAAAATGGCCAAAAATCCCAAAAAATTTCGATTATATTATGTTTAAAACATACAAGCAAGTCTCATACGTGTTTGTGATTCGTCCGGTGCCAGGCTAAAATAATATTCAAACCACTTTGTTATGCTTTATGGAATTATTGTTGTTTACATACCCAGATGCAGCTATAACCGCACTCTCGACATTCGGCATTTCTTTTCACGAGACAAAGGATCAGGTAGGAGAGAAGAATTTTAAAAAGTGCCATTGTCCCGGGGCTCTAAAATACATCAATTAGTTGAGGAATTCTATAAACAAGGATACGGTAGGCAAAATATGTGTGATATAATCTGAATTTTTTTATCCCAAATGATTTGTCCCGCCGCAATTTTTCCGGATAAAAGAATACTGGATTTGTCCGAAAAAATTTTTTTCCGAATTTGAATTGGCGCCCATATATTTTGGGTACCCCTATGGTATTTTGCGAAAAAAAATATTTTTAAAAAATTTTCCCAAAAAATCAATAGGGGGGACCCTATTGATTTTTTGACAAATTGTCAGCAAAAAAATATTTTTTCAATCAATAGGGTCCCCCCTATGGATTTTTTGAGAAAAAAAATATTTTTCAGCCGAAAAATTCAATAGGGGGTACAATACCATATTTTTGCTATATAAAAATGTATGAAAATTTCCTCCCCCCCCCCGATAACCGGTTCCCCCCCCCCCCCCCCGATATCCCCATAGTACCTTTCGCTGTACTATGGAATTAGGCAACGTTTGTTAAATGCTCCAATATTTGCTCAATTTTTAATTTACCCAAAAAATCAAAGAAAAAATAAAAACTACTAAAAAGTTTACTAAAAACTCAAAAATTCAAAGTTCTTCCGGGCTGCGTCAAGGTCAAACATCTAGAATAATCTATATTTCTAATAGAATAAATTTCTAAAAGCAACTGGCAACAACAATGATATTGATCGACGATGAACAGCGAGCAAGTTTCTCATCAAATGGTCTCATATGTGTACGAGAAAGGCTTATATTATTCATTTATGAATTATATAATGAATATCATTTCGACTAGCCGGATATGAGAAAAATGCAGCATTATGTCACACGGACAGTACACAGCCGGCTAATTAACACCACGTCATAATAATACATAGAAAATGTCTTGGTCGCCCGAGAAGAGTATTTCAGATTGGAAACCCAAATTTTTGGGGTAACTTGCATTCAAGGCTATTTAACGTAATAATATTTACGTAATGCAAGAGTGCCTATGAGTGTTATATACCGTTTGATAGCCGAGAGTTTTCTCCATGCAACCATACTTAAGTTATGTTTTTGCTTTGTAAAAAATTGTTAGCTATTTGTGATTCCATGAAAAATTTCAAAATCACCAATTTTTGAGCTATTTTTATATCATTTGTATGCAAAAATATTAGGCATTCTATTTCCAATTGTGCAATATTGTAGAGCAATATCAGCTCTAGTACTTACCTTTTACAGAACATTTTTTCGTTTGATGGCTGCAGAGATATGACCATTTTAAGAAATGACGTCGCTCGAAAAATGGAAAATTTCGATTTTTGCGATTTTTTCGGTTTATGTCTCAACTTTGAGCGGTCATATCTCGCAGAATTTCAAAGCAAAAGTTATTCTGTAAAAAGTATGTTGTAGAGCTCGACCTTGTCTACAAACGCCGCAATGCTACGTTTTAGAATAGTGCCAAAAGATAAAAAAAATTATCCATGAAAGTTGCTAAAAATAACCAAAAATCAATTTTTGGATGTGCTTCCTTAGAACTATCATAAAGTAATGGTTACATGTAATGGTAAATCATGCTATATATGGTTTGAAAGAGAAAAGAATGTGCTACCGAATGGTATGTAACACTCAAGAAAAACACCGCTTTAGATTAATAAAAATTGACTTTGAAAACACCGACAATAATTTCCGGCCAAACCAATATTTTCAAAAAATCTTTTTTTTTGTATATTTTTTCACACATTCCGGTACTCCAGTAAATTGTCTACCATTTCCTGTGTTTAGTACACATTGCCGTCGGCGTGTTAATGAACTTTAAACGAATAGCGATTTTCTAGAGATCACTTTTCGCACCGCTATCCAACTTTTTCGAAATGGTTTCTCATAAACAAATAAATTCTCGAATCGCCAATCATCCATCAATTTGCAGAACAGAGGTGAAGAGTAGAGTGCAAGATCTTTCAGGTCCGCCCTTGGCCTTTGTTTAAATCTTGACTGATATCGGTTCGGCCTCAGTGATGTGTGGCCAATTGTTGCAATATAAAAGTTCAAGTCCTCATGATAAAGCTCATGTCAAATGCTCATTCAAAAAGTGAAAGCAATCTTTTGTCGATAATCGGAGTTAATTCGTTTCGGTGAAATTTCCAGGATTTTCGGATTACCACATTTTCGGATAACCGAGATTCCGATAGGATTGAGATTTTCGCCAGATGACTGTATCTCATTTCGCGGCTAGTGCACTTTAACCGAATTAAGTCCGTTTAAAGTGCACGAGTCCTTGTATTTCTCTCAGAAAGTGCACTATTAGCCTTTCTTGCAAATCGAATTTAAACAATTTTTGATCATCGTTTCATTGATTTTGCCTTCAGGCGATTGCAGTCTTGGCCAGAAATGTCCTCCCCGTCAAGCATGCATCGGTGGAATATGCAAAGCTCCTTGAGAGATGAAACCGAAGACTGTAATCAGACTGTAGAATCAGACATAAATGACACTCATTCTATACTCGACTCTCTCTATTTCGACATTAGCAAGCCAATTTCCGAAAAAAGTTATGTCTAATTGACGCGAATAAAATGCCCATTCTGCCCTCTATCAAAGGCCCATCCAGTTATGTACCCAAACGACTCTCAATCTGCCATTAATACTCAAGCAAGTTTAATATTGAATCTTATTGAAATTTGTTCTGCCACGAAAGCTTCATTTGAGCAAAATTCAAATTTAAGTCTTCCAGCTATTGGCTTTGTTTTTAACGCGAGGCATTATTTATTCGGATCGTCAGAAAAATAAATTTATAAAATTCTTCCAAGATTTCATGGGACTTTCACTGCGTCGCCCTTCGAAGCGCTTTACTGCTAATTCAAGACTTAAACACAAACTTTCAAGCAACGATGAAACTATTATCGCTGAAACGCTGCCAAAAAATTCCATGAAAATAGGGCAGGTCAAACTGCACCCGGAACTGCTCCTGGAAATTCTCAAATATTTCTCACGGAAACGCTTATGCGAACTGAAACTTGTGAATAATTTGTTCAGAGTTTGTTCTGACTCATCGGCTCTGAATTCAGTGCAAGTTATTTCCAGTTTGGAAATTCCTGGCGCCCTTAATGGAGGAATGGAAAATGCTGGAAAACAACCTGAGCATGAGTAAGTATTTTTGTGGAGTCTAGGTAAACCCCCCCCCCGGTAAACTCCCCCCCCCCCGCTCGCCATTTTTGCCATAACGTTTTACTGGAACCTTCTAGAAGGATGAGTAATAGCTTAAATGGAAGCTAAGACTCTGTGCTACAAATCGGTATATTACTTGCCGCATCTCGATTCAAGATTCTCGAGATTTAATTATTTTTGTCTCAAATTTTCGAATTTTCAAAAAAAGTTGAAATTTTGAGACAAAAATAATTAAATCTCGAGAATCTTGAATCGAGATGCGGCAAGTAATATACCGATTTGTAGCCCAGAGTCTTAGCTTCCATTTAAGCCATTACTCATCCTTCTAGAATGTTCCAGTAAAAAGTTATGGCAAAAATGGCGAGCGGGGGGGTTTACCCATTCCCATTTTTGTGGTAGTAAATGAATGCGGGAGAATTACAGAAGACTTTTTCTCGAATCTAACCAAGATTTTCTCGAATTGGAGATAGAGTTCGGAGATAGAGCTCGGATTTGTACGTGTGATGGCGGAATCGCTTTCGATTGGTATCCGTTTCACAACTTTTGTGAGTTCCGGGATTTCTGGGTTCCGGAAATCCAGAAAATCTTGCGGCGAAGGCCGCGGGTTTCCCTTGTTGTTATTTTTCTAAGACATTGTTCCATAGTTCTCAAAGAAATTATGGAACTATCTTTTTTCTTGTTTCATTTGCTTTAATTTCAGGACCAAGCCACTAAACCGTTACCAGCGAATAAGTGAAGAGAAATTGGAATATTACGTGGGATTCAATGAAAAAGGATACCCTTCATTTTCTGTGTTCGACATACCGCCCAGTCGGTACATCCGTTTTAGATACGTCACGCTAAGAATGGGTGACAACAGGAAATTCATCGGATTGACCAATTGGATTTCGGATAACAGGTATGTTTTCTATAAGCCGATAACAAATACATTTTTGTATAAGCCATGCTAAATATTAGTTGAATCTCAGTCGAATCCTTTCCGTTGTGACTTGGCGAAATGACCAAGTTGCTTTTAGTCAAGCCATGGCAAGTTAACATGGGGAAAGTCAAACATTGGACGTTTTAGCAAATACAGTCGACTCTCGATATACCGCACACATCGGGTCTGGCGATTTTGTGCGGTATATCGAAAGTGCGGTTAATCGGGTGTGCGGTATATCGAGAGAATTTTGTATGCAAAAAATCCTTCCGTTGCAAAGTGCGGATAAACGAAATTTCCTATATTTTTTGTCATTTTTCCAAAATAAAAATAAAATTTGAATTCCCGCTCAAAAAATTTTGATTTTTTTACTAAAATTTGAACGATTTTTGCACAATTTTTACCTAATGGGGCAAAAATTTTGAAAAACTTTCGAAAAATTTGATAAAAAACAGGAAAATTTTGTATAAAAATTCAAATTTGCGCCAAAAACAGAACCATTTTTCTTTGTGCGGAGAAACGAAAAATTTTACTTGGAAATTTCACTTTGGTTTCTCAAAAACCTGTGCGGTATATCGAGAGAATTTTGTATGAAAAAAATCCGTTCCAACCAGATTTGTGCGGTAAATCGAAAGTGCGGCTTATCGTGTGTGCGGTATATCGAGAGTCGACTGTAATTCTAATCCATTATAGCGCCAGTGTCTGTCCTCACCGCGAAATTCAACTTTTCGGGATCAGCTCCTTTTTGGACACATGATAGCTCCAAATGCTCCCCTGTCAATTCTGAGTAGGGAATGTACAAAAATTAGCTTACGGCGATCTAAAAAAAGTGGCTTTTTTCATCAAAAAGTGCCGAAAAATACTATAAAAGCAGAAACATAAAGCCGCAAAAACATCTCATATCTGATATGACACCCTCGAAGTATAGAACGTCAAAGAGAGATGGTTAGAGAAAAAAGAGAGGTTATAGAAAAATTGAATCACTGGGATATAATGCAAGTTTTACAGTAATGGCGTTTTGTGGTCACTTTGATAACTGGCCCCACCGGAATCTGGGCGAGCTTGGTGTCAATCGAGTCAACTCGGTCCGCTGATGATTATAAAAATAGTCTCCTGCTCCGGAAATACTTCTAGAACATTCTAGTACACTACCTCATTTTCTGAGGTATTCCATTATTTGTGTCTCATTTTCTGAGGCATACCATTGTCTGGCTTGTTTGGCGCCTTATAAGGGTTGTTCGGGAGCTTAAGCCTAATCCTTGTTTGGTGCCTTATAAGGGTTGTTCGGGAGCTTAAGCCTAATCCATGTTTGGTGCCTTATAAGGGTTGTTCGGGAGCTTAAGCTTAAGACCAAGTCCGTATTTGGGCCCAGGTTGTTCGAGCCACAAGCCTAATCCTTGTTTGGCGCCTTATAAGGGTTGTTTTAGCCCAAAATATGAGGTATTACATTGCCTCAGAAAATGAGACACCAATAATGGAATACCTCAGAAAATTAGGCAAAAATAATTGTATGCCTCAAAAAATGAGGCTGTGTTCTAGGATGTTCTAGAAGCATATCCGCAATCTGGGTTTTTTCGGGTCTAGCAAGTCCTGGGGATTCGATTGACACCAAACTCGCCCAGATTCCGGTGGGGCCAGTTATCAAAGCGTAGCCGGCATTTTGTTCTAGACATTGTTTTGTCGGATGCACTTTGGATTACATTGTTTTTGGGCTCGCATACGTTTCCCATTTTGTTCGACATATTATTTTGTTCGATCAATGCTCCGAAATTGTTCTTCGCATTGACGATCAGCGCAATCTCGACCACGAATGGCCTACACCAACCGACATGTTCAGTACTTGTGATGTGATCCTGTCTTGCAACACCATTCATTTTATCTATGGCTTTTCATTAAAGACTGTTTATCTCGACTCAATTCTATACTGGCTCCATTTCGGTGGGACAGCGCCTCGAACGTTGATCATCTATGAGGATAATTTTTTTAGACCGGATGTTAAGGTTGACACACTGATAGAGCGTATCAAAACTGTAGGGGTTTTACTTTAAATAGGGTAAAACTAGATAATTTCAAAAGCTAGGAATTTTTTTGTTATCTATTAAATTACTGGATAAGCAAATTTGACGGCCCAAAGGTTTACATCCTGGGCACGGATTTATGATTGAGGTTAGTAATAGGGGTGTGCAATGAGAACCTTTGAGAACTCTCTCCAATGTGAACCTTTTGAATAGAAGGGAGGTTCTCATGTGAACCAAAAGAAGAGAGACTTGTCGGTTTGAATACCCAAAGTCGGTTATTTCCCACTATCTAATTAGGGTTCGTTTCCCCCCCCCCCCCGCCGGAGGCGGGGAACGGGGATCAGCATCGGCGGGGACGGGGATCCCCGGGGAAATACGGGGAAATGGGCTTTTTTCAATTTTTTCACATTTTTGGCCATTTTTTCAAATTTTTGCCCTTATTTTGTCATTTTTCGGGTTTTAGTTCATTCTTTTGCACTTTTTGGTTATTTTTTCATGTTTTTGCTCATTGTTTCGCAATTTTGACAAATTTTTACTGTTTTTGTTCATTCTCAGATAATCTAATCGTGTCTCTCTTTCTCTGGCACCTAACTCAGAATCAGGCCAATAAAGAGCTAGTGTACGAACCTCAATAAAACGCTCTCTTTGTCTCATGTCTCTTGTGTCTCCTCTTCGTTTCTAGGCCAGCTCGCCAGATCCCTCGCTTCATATCTCTCTTTCTCTGTCCACCCCACACCCAATCAAGAAATCGGCCCAAACGCTATTTTACCCCATTTTTACCTAAGATACCTAAAATCTGATATAGACGACCTTAAGTCAGTTTTTCCTGAGGATTCCGAATATGCAATTTGCTTGAACACTTTATTAAAAAATAACAAAAATTCTGATGTGAACTTCTAGAGTTCACATGAGAACCCATAGGTTCTCATGAGAATCGCCTTTTTCTGGGTTCTCAAAGGTTCTCATTGCACAGCCCTATTTAGGACTACCAGCCGTTTTTCGACGAAATGCGCCATACATTTTTACCATGTTTTTTTAAAGGTTTTCCATGAAAGCCAATAGTCTTGGCAAGGGCGGGCCCGCCCTAATAAAATAATCCAGGACACATAACTTCGACGGACCAATCTTCGAAGTTTATTTCCCAAACCTATGTCGATGAGAGCTTTCGTTGACACTTGGATCACCCGTTAGATAAAAAATATAAAAAAATATGTCTGTAAAAAAGAAAGTATTTTCTGAGTCAATCAGACCAAACTAAAACTGAGCCTGGAGTGGTAATAACGCATACATAAAAAATATGTTTCAGTTGTTTATAAACGCTTCCGGAAACGAACGCAATTGCGCGAAAGTCAACTTCCAACTAATCGCCAATGGAAACAGAGAGAAGGACCCGTTTTTAATTGTCAACCGAAACGTTATGCAACAACTCTCATTGTTCAAATCAGAGATGAAACCTGGGATCAGAGATCAAGCCTGGGCAAGTGATTATGATCTGCAGTATACACTAAAGCGCAGCCCTATTTGATCTCGGAGAAATCTCTCTTAGAAACAGCATTGAAAGTTTCCGTCATTTATGTTGAATATATTGTTATTTTTTTAACACAATAAAAAATTTTTCAAAGGAGGTATCAAAAAGAAGGTATTATTGCAGCGATGTTAAATTTCGATGTTAAATCCACTCATCGCTAATAATCCCGAAAGAAGAACGGTGTTTTAAGATATATACAGTCCCCGAACCTCGATATTAGGTCAACCTCGATATAAGGTCAGTTTTGGCCAGTCCCGGACAAAATATAAGGATTTACATACAAAGTTACCCTCGATATAAAGTCCCCGAACCTCGATATACGGTCACCCGCGGGATGTTGGTAGTAAAAAAGCATAGGGGTACTACATGAATTTTTCCGTCGCCGCCATTGTACGGTAGAAAACAACTTCTCTCAAAACAAAATTTGAAATTTGGTTCGTGCGTCTTCTATGGGCAATCATTATGGCTTCAAAAATCGACTATAGTCTTGGGAATGCTATTCGGCAATATTTATTGTTCATCACATAGATTGATGAGAGAAAGTGTAAACAAAGAAGACAATGATGTTGCCTTTTAGGCATTTGGGGTTGACTCTCAATTTGACTCTCCTTTAAGCAATTTTCTGTCACATCGCACATCACAAAGCATTTTGTTTCGCGTTTTCCGACGCGCAATTTCACAACTTATTTTTTTATACTGATTACTCGTATTTTTCGTTTTATAGCATCTGATTGAAGCCTTGTGCCTCGTATCGATTCTATAGAGATCTAATGTAAATTCACGATTCATTTTTTTCTTGCCCAAAAATTGTTTTCCGACCAAAAGAAATATTAACGTTTTATCTGATGATGAAAAATTTTTGATTGTCCTTAACTATAATCTTTGGCCTTGGCACAAATGGTCTCTCGAATTTTGTGAGTTCAAATTTGAGTTATTCGTGACAAGTTTTCGCTCGAAAATTTTTGTGCCGTGTAAATTCACCGTTAAATTTTTGTTGTTCCTGTCCTTATTCCCTGCCTTTTTCTTGAGTCTAGGTAAACCCCCCCCCCCGGTAAACTCCCCCCCCGCGTCCATTTTTGCCATAACTTTTTACTGGAACCTTCTAGAAGGATGAGTAATAGCTTAAATGGAAGCTAAGACTCTGGGCTACAAATCGGTATATTACTTGCCGCATCTCGATTCAAGATTCTCGAGATTTAATTATTTTTGTCTCAAATTCTCGAATTTGCAAAAAAAGTTGAAATTTTGAGACAAAAATAATTAAATCTCGAGAATCTTGAATCGAGATGCGCCAAGTAATATACCGATTTATAGCCCAGAGTCTTAGCTCTGATTTGAGCCATTACTCATCCTTCTAGAATGTTCCAGTAAAAAGTTATGGCAAAAATGGCGAGCGGGGGGTTTTTACCGGGGGGGGGGTTTACCGGTTCCCCTTTTTCTTTGCGATTTTTGGTAGCATGCAAAGCTATTATTTTTTTATGGACCTGAATGTCGTCATAGGAAAAATGGATTCCGAGGGACAGTCCATAACTGTCACAGGCCAAATTTTCTGTGCCATCAAAGCTTAGATCCTTGCTCTACTATTGGACCACCTTCGAGCCACGTAATTCTGACACCCGTTTCAATTCCAACTGATCTTACAGTTTTTCTATGATTCACAGAAATGAGGTACGTTTTCAGGATACTAAAAATGTCAACGCTCCCGAACGAAATCTACGACGACATTGCAAAATTTTTCAAAATTTCTTCATACAAGGACATAGTATTCACATCACGTCGTATGAAACGTATTATGGTCCCTTTTATGCGTCGTCGGAAAATTAAAATTTCGAAAGAAAAGGCGAAGCAAGCGGAAGCAAAACTGTTTCGTGTAAGATATTTTTTATTTTGTATCAATCTTAAAATAACCAAGATACTGTATATTGGGAGGAGAAATAGTCCAAATAAGCCTCCCACCGAATAAGCCTCTCACCGGACATCTCCCAGCGGACAACTCCCATCGCGGCAACTCCCATCTCTTAGTAGAGAACAGCGTAAGCGTGAGAAATGACCACCAAATAGTGTGTATGGTTCATGTCTGAAAAGTATAGTCCGACTGGATCTACGTCAGCCCCAAGTAAACAAGTAAACATGTCACTAAAAGGGCGGCAATTTGAATGGGTATTTTTTGGTTAAAACCCAAATTCGGTGAAATTTGGCCCGTGTGATATGCTGAGAGGAGGTCAAATAAGGGCTAGTGTGCGGCACACCGAAAAGACAACGCAAAGGTTAGAGCGCAGAGAATGTCTTTGTCTGCCCGGTTATTTCCCACTTCCTCTGTAAAGCAATGGGAAATAACCGGGCAGACAAAGATATTCTCTGCGCTCTAACCTTTGCGTTGTCTTTTCGGTGTGCCGCACACTAGCCCTTATTTGACCTCCTCTCAGCATATCACACGGGCCAAATTTCACCGAATTTGGGTTTTAACCAAAAAATACCCATTCAAATTGCCGCCCTTTTAAAGTGACTCGGCGCAGATCCAGTCGGACTATACTTTTCAGACATGAACCATATCTCTAACCGTCTGCGGTACCTGAGTCCTATCGTTCCTGCGACCCACAGCTGTGATAAGTGTCTGGTGGGAAAGTCGAAGGTGGGAGTTGTCCTGTGGGAGTTGTCCGGGTGCCGAATTTACACATAGGACTAACCGCTGACGTCTCTGTTTTTCCTCCAACTTCGACATCCAACTGTCAAGATGAAATTTGAAAAATACAAAATTTTAAAAAATTCAAGAATTTTTTAAATTCTGTACGCGGTTTTAGTACTGTTGCAATTTCAGAAAAAACAACTCGAAGAGTACTACCAGACAGCCCAATATATAGCCATGCCCGAGCGCATAGACCTTGCCCAGAAGACCAATTTGACAGCAAGACAAGTCAAGGTAAAATCATGGATATTCAAACTGAAACTTACCTAACTCTCGGAATACAAAACCACTTTAGAAGGACTCTAGGACAAACTACTCCTGGACAAAAAATTAAAGACAAAGCTTTTTTTCAAGCAAATTTTCAAAATGGGATGTGGTGGGGTTTCTCCTAGAAGTCTTATCCGGAACATTTTCAGGATGTGGTGGGGTTTTTCCAAGGTTTGTTGACTGGGAAAGGTTTTTGTCAGCGCGACAATTCCAAAAACTTGCACTAAACCCAACTTTCTTCAGGTATGGTTCCAGAACCGTAGAGCAAGAATCAAAGCGCAAACAATGCGGAAGTTGGCTTCAGTTTAGATGGCTTCAGGATTTCGAAAATATCTGAGAAAAAATCTTGTTTGTGAAAAATCTGTTGTTTGAAAAGAAACTGTTACCTGGAAAATAAAGTTATTGTTGCGGAAATTGTACGTTTACAATTCCGAGTCGCTCCATATACAGTCGAGTCAGTGATTAACGCGGATTATTTTTGGACAATTTGAAAAAATTTTTTGCTGTTCCGCAAATTATAACAATGTAAAATTATAATATGACATGTGACATAAGACTAAATTTTTACTGTACATGATGATCTATGAATTTAGTAACTGTTTTATAGAATCTTGTAAG
This sequence comes from Ditylenchus destructor, assembly GCA_022814885.1. Classification (NCBI taxonomy): domain Eukaryota; kingdom Metazoa; phylum Nematoda; class Chromadorea; order Rhabditida; family Anguinidae; genus Ditylenchus; species Ditylenchus destructor. Next base: position 65,616 of record JAKKPZ010000117.1, on the reverse strand, counting down.
TTGATTTGTAACATAAAATAGTGACACGATTTTATCTATCACTTTCAAACTAAATCCATATCATGGAATAGAATAGAGGGATCTCTATGGATCCTGCCTACTTCCGGCCAGCTGCAGTCGCTCGGCTGGCCAATTCAATTAAACCGTAGGTGCTGTGCGATTTTGGGCGCTAGAAAGGAAGTCTATAAGTATTAAAAACAAACTTTGATGAGTCATAACTCTCGATAGAAGCGCGTCTGGGGGCTGAAAATGGTACCAATCGTCTTCTCTCGTCGAGACGAAGCGATTGACGTATCACACGCCCAAATCCGAGCGGGGCTAGGTACCTAATCTGCTGGGAGCGGACAGACACCTATCAACTTAGAGGGACCCGATAAACTTTATTACTGTACCTCCAACGGAAGACCCATTGCTCTGGCCCAGAGTAACTGGCTGAGGCATCCGAGAGCTCGTGACACACCGACGAGAACCGTATAAAATTGCATTTCCTTTAAGCCAAAGTGCTGCAGCAAAACTCCGGAATGGGCGTCCACGTTGGGCCACGGATTCCTGGCTTTGCCTTGTTCCATCAAAATACCTGGAGTGACTTTGTAGACTGCTTGAACCAGCTGAAAAACGAATTAAAAGCAACGATTCTGATGGAGTTTGATGAATTTTTTACAGGATTTTGATGAATTTTTTACAGGGAATTTTGGAGACATCAATTTTTTGAAGAGTTTACGGTCATTTTTGCTACCGCTTACATTTATCTCTTAGAGGTCGTCCAAAATTTTCAGGATCAGCGGATCAATCAAAAATACGATCTTATGGGAGGAGAGGGCGTGGAGAGGGTGCTTCGAATACCTTTTTACACAAAAAGGAGAGTTTAAAAATTCAAAAATTGCAACATTGTTGTAGCAACAAAAATTGTAATTTCAGGAAAAACCGTTAGGTGTGGATCTCAGCTAAAATTATTATTGAAAATATGAGTTTATCTAAGCAAATGTGGACCAAAAAAGGCAAACCAGGCTCAAACATATTATTTCTTCCATAGGAAATATTTTGACTTGTGTTTTCCTCAAATATATATGTTTCCTTTAAAATTATGGCCTACTTTGACCGCCGGGTCATCCGGCATATGCTTGAGGGCAAATTGCTGTTCGCAGATGAATCTTGGATCGGTCTTGCGCAGCACAGCATGTCCATATCCGGGAACGACCTATTATTCCGGTTATTAATTTAATTTATTATTATTAAATGTTATAAATTAAGGGTAATTATTCCGGTTATTAATTTAATTAGTTATTAATTTAATTCCGGTTATTATTACGGTAAGATAAAAGTTCAGATCCTTGAAATTTGAGATCCATACCTGTCCACTCTTCAAATGATTCCAAATCCAATCCCGGAGTTCCTTAAAACTAATGCTATAATCCAAACAGTTCTAACAGTGAAATGTTAAAATAAACCTTTTCGGTGCAGTCGTGACCAATTTCTTCAACAATTTTTGACAAGAATGCAAGTACTTCCTAAAGGTCAAAGATTAGTCTCGAATTTCCGGATCGCCTAGAGCAATGGCACCTATTCAACGTCACAATGCCGTAGCTTAGAAAAAAAGAAGAAATTAATGAAAATTTTTTAAATTTTCCCAGATTTTTCCAAATTTCAATTTTTTGGGCCATTTTTGCACAAGTTTTGAGCAAAACTTTAAACCTCAAAAAAGTTAGCCAGATCAAGACCACACAGATCCCAATGCAGCGACTCCCATTCCAGATACATACCTGACTAGCCAAACCATGCAGAGGGCCCGCAAGGCCAGACATTGCAGCAGAGAAAGAGAGATATGGGTCGGCGAGAGCAGAGCCGACCAAATAAGATGTGTGCGCTGACACATTTCCGCCCTCGTGATCGCTGTGGATGACCAAAAACAGTCGCATTAGTTCCACAAATGCTGGATCCTCGAAACCGAGCATAGTCCCGAAGTTGGCCGACCAATCCTTCTCCGGATCAATAACGCATACCGTTAAGCCTTCGCGGTACAGATTTCTAGGGCAGCAGTTGTAATGAAAAATAGCACGGTTAAGTAAGAATAAGAAACTAAGAAGCAATAAGAACAAACTTGAGACGGTCAAGGCAATCAGTCCAATTTTGTGGATTTTTTCTGTCAGCATTGTGTAAAAATTTGAACTCTGCTCAGAAACCGAAAAATGTCCTTTTAAGATAAGATTTTAAAGAGAAGTTTTGATAGGTATGTAATTTCTTACACTAATGGATTAAAAATTTATTGTTGAACCCAAAAATATTAAAAACGTTGAACCTAGCGCGGCTTAAGTTGATCGTTCGGAGAAACAGGTTTTATTTTGTCACTCTGTTATGATATATAGAAGTAAGGGTTTAAAAAATTTTGAGACAAAATGAAGTCCCTATGGGATCAAAGGACGGCGTGTTCCTGCCTCGGTCATACAAAACGTAATTATATCTACCTGTAAATCATAGCAGCAATTGTTGGCAACTTTGCCAGCAAGTTCATGGAATCCTCGTAGATGTATTCCCAGTAGGTTGACTAAAAGTTATACAAGTTTAAAATACATTCAACATCCAGACAAAATGTTCCTCCTCAAAAATCAGAAGAAAAACGCATCCACTGTAATCTAAAATACCTGCAATATGCCATTTTGTAACAAAAAATAACTAAAAATTTGTGCTAACCGTAAAAAAATTTCGCAGGTATGTTTTTTCTAGGAATTTTCGGCCATTTCGAAAAATGGGGTGGCATTTGAAGGCACCTGGAGAAATGTGATCTGGAAAACTCTAGAGAAATGGGACCAGAAGAAATGGGACAAGCCAATTTTTAGCATTTTAGCCAATTTTCCGGATCCATAACGAAAAAGTTTTCCGGATCCCGCTTCTTCGGGGCACACTATTCCGGGTCCCACTTCCAGTGGTCCCAATTCCCACAGCTCCGACCGGCCATTTTGAATAAGACTCTAATTTTCCGCAAAATTTTTACCTTGTGAACTCCCTGGGTATAAGCTTCTGCAAATTTTGACTCGCTGTGCAGAGCGGCAATAGCCGCGACAAACTGTGACATGGGGTGAAGGACAGAGGGGAAATTGTCCAGCAGGCAAACGACGTGTGTGGGCAGCTCGGATCTGGACACCCACTCCTTGCTGATGGCATTCACCTGTTCCACATCGGGAACATCGCCGGTGCACAACAACCACCAAACTGCCTCCGGCAATGGTTCAGCACCGCCAGGCGCCTTAGGCAGTTTCTCTTGACATTCGGGAATGGTATAGCCGCGCAAGCGGATTCCTGAATATGTTAGTTCGGGATTTGGTAATGAAAGTCTGTAGGATTGGTTTCGAGATTGTTTTTCAGACTATCCTTAAAACTGGCCTTATAAAGAGCCTTGTTCGACATTTTCGATGAATCATAATATTTTTACAGATGGATTTGATTGTCAGGTTAGATTTATAAGGTTCTTATTTATAGGCGAATTATTGTTTCAAATAGTCCCAGTTTCGAGCGGAATTTTTTGCGAAAAATATTTTTCTTAACAAAATTTGGTTCATTTTGCACTAAAAACAAAAAAAATAAGGAACTCGTTTGTTATAGGAAGCACATCCAAGAGAAAATTACTATGAAAGTATACGAAAATCAGTCCATGAACGTCCGAATAGATCATAAATAACAAGGAAAGATGCGAATTGATCGGCGAAAGTTTTTTAATGTTTTTAAGAAAACAAATTAAAAAAAGTTTTTGGAAAAACGCAAGAAAATGTGTTTAGTATAAATTTTCGAGCTATCAAAGAAAGCTTTGATGATCAGAAAGAAATGCTTCAATGAAAGCTATGAAAATCAATCAAGGATCAGCATGAGCCCGAATAGCTCAGTGGTAGAGCATCAGACTTTTAATCTGAGGGTCCGGGGATCGTAACCCCGTTCGGGCTAACATTTTTTTAGAAAGGGATTGTTCTGTTTTATTGTTTTTTCGTTCTTCAGTTTTTTTACCCTAGAATTTTTTAATTCTGTTCAATTTTTTCAGACAGATTTCTGCTTTTTTTATGCTGTTAGAGCACTGCCTGGACAAAAATATGAATGTAAAAGTAGGCAAGAAATTTTCCATAAAAGCGGCATTTTTTAACCACTTTTTAGCCATTTTTAACGCTCACCTTCTTCAGGATCCAACTCAGATGTTTCGGTCACCAATCCCGGTATTGAGCGCATTCCGCCATAGATCCAAAATAAAAATTCGAGAATATTTTAATTTTACTTCCATAAACTATTACCATATCGACCGTCACTGAAAATTTGGCTCCGGTGTCTTCACTTCAAACTTCCCTCTAACTGAACTCACCATTCTGGATGACAGTGGCGTTGTGTCGCTCACGGAATTCGGCGACTTTTTTGTTATGCTCAGGAATTTTTGCCGCAAGCACTTCTTTGAGGTTGAGAGAATAGCCCGAGGCATAGTTCAACTTCGAGAATAGAGGACAGTATTTTTTCTGAAATGCGACTCATTTTTCTTTCAAACAAAAAACTTAGTTTTTCTGGATCTCTACAAAAATTTTAGACATTTTCTCTTTCAAAAGTGTAACGCCCCGGGTGTTTTTGACGGTAAATACCCAGTTCCGCTTTACTTTTTGCTCAAAAAATGACGCTGTTTCGCAAAAAGTGACATTTTTGCAAGACATTGGCAAAGAATTTTAAATTCCGCCACAAATTTTGAAAATTTTTTAAATTCCTTAGAGGACCTTTTGGTTTCTTTACCAAAAATTTCACCGAATCATTCCATAAAAACTGAGTATTTCTGGATAATTGAGGAAAATTTATATGGACAAATCCGTTCCATTTCGTCCGGATAAATGAAATTCCGAATAAATGGGATCAAACCGAATTACCTTGCTGCAAAATAACGATGACCTCTGGCGAAGAATCGATCCGAGAGAAGCCATTAAAATATTGCCACCAGCTCAGCACAATATTTGTCTGAATTTTTTAGCCTACTATTAACAGACTGTTATCACGGTGCGCCATATGGAGGATTAAACTTTTATTCAATCAGAATGTCCGGAATTACTCCTCCGGGGAGTAATTTTTCGAACACCAAATTTCCAAGTCATTTTCTCCGATTTTTTTAGTATGAAATATTTTTAAACCAACTAAACATACGTAATTCCATGAGATCTACAGGAATATGCACTCAGTCTTGGTTAAGTTGGCAAGGGCTCCGAGCGGGGTCGAACCAGGGAGTGAAAATCCATACAGGGGGAGTAATTATAGGGAGGGGAGTAATTACAGTCGAACCTCGATATACCGCACACACGATAAGCCGCACTTTCGATTTACCGCACAAATCTGGCTGGAACGAATTTTTTCCATGGCAGGTTTTTGAGAAACCAAAGTGAAATTTCCAAGTAAAATTTTTCGTTTATCCGCACAAAGAAAAATGGTTCAGTTTTTGGCGCAAATTTGAATTTTTATACAAAATTTTCCTGTTTTTTATCAAATTTTTCAAAATTTTTGCCATATTAGGTAAAAATTTTGCAAAAATCGGTCAAAATTTAGTAAAAATATCAAAATTTTTTGAGCGGGAATTCAAATTTTATTTTTTATTTTGAAAAAATGACAAAAAATATAGGAAATTTCGTTTATCCGTACTTTGCAAGGGAAGGATTTTTTGCATACAAAATTCTCTCGATATACCGCACACCCGATTAACCGCACTTTCGATATACCGCACAAAATCGCCAGACCCGATGTGTGCGGTATATCGAGGTTTGACTGTACATGTATTACGGTAGTATCTATTGTATGCTTATTTTAAAAACCTTTTTACGTATCTATATGCGCAGGTTACATTCGGCACAAGTCCGGGCTTTCGCACAGAGAAGTCCAAAAAATGTTATGTGAGTATGAGTGAAACTTTTTACAAACTTTTCCACCTTTTTTATGCAAATGTGGCCAAAATATCATATTGTAAATTTTTTAAAAAGTACTCTTCTCTAAAGAACGCCCCATTTGGAAGGATTCAAATATAAGTGCCAGCAAGTACCCTCTAATCAATACTCAGAGTCCTTCACATAACCAATGCGATAGAACACCAATGAACTGAAAACAAAACATGTCAAATTTTCACAGGTGTGATATACCTGGAACTAGAACCATCTTGCGAAACGAAGAATAAATGTTTACCAAGCAACGGTGCTATGACGGAAAAGGTAACGGAAAACCTTTGAGAAACATGCGACCGTTTTATAAATGTCCCTCTGCAAATTTCCCATTGTCACTGATCATTGATCTCTAACGCTCTCGCTCGTTATTGACTTTTGGTTGCATGCACTTCGAAAATATCGATCAGGTGTTTGGATCACTAATAGCAAGGAAAGGTGCGAACTGATGGGCGAAATTATACGATTTGTAAGAAAATTATTTTCCTCCAAACAATTTTTTATGCTAAAAACGCAGGAAAATTTGTTTACGCAAAATTTATGAGCCATCTAAAAATGCTAGAAAAATGCCTTGAATGTATATGAAAATTAATCGATGAAAAGCATGAGCCCGAATAGCTCAGTGGTAGAGCATCAGACTTTTAATCTGAGGGTCCGGGGATCGTAACCCCGTTCGGGCTAACTTTTTTTGAGAAAGGATTATTCAGTTTTATTGTGTTTTGCAATTTTTCGGCAGATTCTAGGGAATCGAAAATTAGTAAAAATGTCAAATTTTCACAGGTGCAATTTACTTGGAATTGGAACTATCTTGTGAAACCAAAAACACATCACTGTTTATCAAGCAGGTATTGTCATAAAAAAGGTGTGCCTGTTTAATGACACTCAAATATTCCGGCAGAGTAAATGAGGAAATTTTGTTATCAGAAGATTTTATGAGGCGAGAATGAGTCAGGAAAAAGATTCCTCAATGCATATTTTTGTCATTTGCTGTAAAATATTTTATTAAAGTCCTTGGAAATTGATTTTTTCTTAGTCGGCCAAAGTGTTTAGAAATCGCCTCCGTTGGAGCAAATGCATTGATTGGAAAATGAATTGGTTGCTGAAAGACAGGCGGAACAAGAGGTGAGTTTTTTTCAAACGTTACTGAAAATGTCTGGAATGAAAAACCAGCCCCGGGGATTTCGAATTTGGGCCGAAAAAATTGGGCCAGCGTTCATCCCTATTTCCAGGTATAAGAATCTTCAATAAACGTTTGTAAGAAATGATACCTTTAGGACAAGAATACCCTAGCCTTGACGCGACCTGTATTAAATTTGCTCGCGCTTCAATTTACTGTCATTTAGCTAATTAAAATTGCAACTTGGACAAAATTTGCAACAAAATTTTGCAAATTTTTTGGGATTTTTGCTCAAATTTCAAAAATTTTCGTCATTTTTTCAAAAAAAATTCAAAATTTGAATTCCCGCCCAAAAAATTTTAAGTTTTTTTCGACATTTTTGCCATTTTTTACAAAATTTCGGCAAATTTTTGCAAAATTTGGGAAAATTTTGCAAAAAATGGTAAAAAATTCAAATTTTTGGCAAAAAAAGTTGAATTTGAGCCAAAAATTTGAATTTTTGGGATTTTTGGAAAAATTTTCATTTTTGGGGGGGAATTAGAGGGGGTATAATTATTCAATCGACCTCTAGGGGCAAAAATAGAGGGGGTAAAACAAGAGGGGGTTAAATTAGAGAGTTTACGGTATATGGAATTTATTTCCCACAAATCGGTGCAAATCTCAAATTTTCACATTTCAGAACCTCAAACCTTGCAACAATGGATAACGGAACGTTGGTGGAAGTTTTCAAATACCTGAATTATTCTCAGCTGGCCAAGAACAGTTTTGTTTCGAAGAAATTTTGGAATCTAATTCGCACGCACCGACATCGCTTAGCACTTCTTTACGTCGAGAGTATTCGAATGGTGAGTAGGGTACTAAGTTTACTGTTAGTATTATTGGAAGGCTAAACATGAATCTGAAATTAGACAACTTGAAAATTTTTTCACTTGGAAAGCTAAATCGAGTCCCTCTAAGGCGCACTCTGATACCAGCTATGAAAGAAATTTTCTCTGCGCAGCTCGGTTCCGGGCGTGTGATACGTCAATCGCTTTGTCTCGACGAGCTGAGTCGATTGGTACCGGTTTCGCAGGGAACATCGACGATTTTCGGGATTTATGGCTTCCGGAAATCCGGAAAATCTTGGATTTGGGGCGTGGTCCGCGGCAAATTCCGCGGGTACTCTAACTCTTTTTAGACTAATTTCCGCACAAGCCTACCTTTCATCGAAATGTTCAACAAACAGCTTAATCCCGAAGAATACAACGAGTGGGTCATTCGCAACAATTACTCGAAACAAATCCCACTTGAAAATCAAGTTGCCGGGACGCAAAGTACAATATATGACAGCATAGTTTATGAGCTTGGAGCTGAAGTAATTTATAACGGTAATTTTTTCAAAAATTTCGACAAGAGATACAATGAAAATATTAGCGTAAAACGTGTTCTTCAAGTTCCTTTCAATAGAACTTTGCTCTATGGGCGAGTCTGATTTTATACGCTTCTATTGTCATATCGTCACAAGGCGCCAAAATAGCGTTTGAATATTGAATTACTTTGTGAGGCGTACAAAGGAGGTATGAGGGGGGTTTGGGTCAATATGATGAAACCCCTCCATAGTAAATCGACCCCGCTGAATCCAAATCCGGAAAGGGACATTTTTTTCCAAAGTGTGATATTTCGGCCAGAAAATGACATTTTTTTCAAAAAAGTGGTTTTTTTGTGTTGGCGGGTGAACGTTCCGCAAAAAGTTTTTGGTAAATGAACCATATGATGGAATGTTATTGCATTCTGGGGTTATCGAATGTGCTGATTCCGAATCTGTAATGATCTGTACTGATTTTAGTCCGAGTTTCAAATTTTTGGCGTTCTGCCAATATGCCCTTTTTCGCCGAAAATTGTCATAAAATGACGTTTTTTCGGCCGATACTGAAAAAAGTAATGGCAGATTTGGAATCAGCGAAAAAAGTTACACTAGAAATGCTATTTGCAGCAAAAAAATCCTAATCCCCAGTGGCGCACCCAGTGGAGTACCGGGGTCACATGACCTTCCCCCAAAAAAATGGGAAAAATGCAAATTTTCTATGTTTTGGGACTAAAATGGTAGTCAAATTTAGTTTCTAATCAACTTTTTATTTTAGATCCCGACCGTCGCCTATGGTTAGATCACGATACAACGCGCGTATTCTTCGCGAGCGCAAAATTCGAGCACGAGAATTGGCCGTTATTTGAACATTTCCTACGTCTCCTCATAGATCCTTCCATTTACATTAGCTGGATAGTATTGAGCTCTCAAAATGATGTTGCCAACTTGTTGGCCCGCGCAACCAGTTCAGATCGTAATCGTCTGCAATGCGAACAATTGAACCTTTATTTTGACGCCAACGCTCAGAAATTCATCGGGGAGATAAAAGGTCACGTGACCTGTGAGAAACTCGAAATCCACAATTACTACTATTACTACTACAGCGATTCGAATTGCGATGAGGAGTTGCTCGATTTCTTTATGACTGGCGCGAATTGCACATCCGAGATTACAGTGAAACATTATGCCCTTTCGAAAGTCGTCATCAATTTCGTGCAGGTAAGCAAAGTATTCTCAATATTGGGTCATTCGAAACGGAATGTCCCTTCACAGTGACGAAATTCGATTTGAATATGCCTGTTTTGGCGCCTTTGGCATACAGTATATTGGGTATTCTGAGGCTTTACAAGCCATTTCAAGTCAATATGATGAAACCCTTGGAGAGTAAATCGACCCCGCTGAACCCAAATCCGGAATCAGATTTGAACTTTGATCTTTGGTTTTTGAACTTTTCCCATTAAAATTTGGATTTTTCCAGGATTTAAAAGGAAAAGCTCGCTGCTGACTGTGAATTTCGTGACATTTCGTTTCGAATGACCCAATATAAGATTGGACACGTTAAGACATATTTTTGAGAATACAGTCGAACCTCCCAATAGCGCCGATTATCTCCGGTCCCGGATTTACGTCTAAGGATTTGTATGAGTTTGGCCCTCCGAATAACGCCGATTCAAATATTTTGAAGAAATTTTCAAAATTTGATCACTTTTACAAAATTTTTAATAAAATTAAAAAATTTTCAGATTTTCCAAAACATTTTTGGCGCTTTTTGCCGAAGGTTTTACAAAATTCGGTAAAAAATACCAAAATTTGATGAAAAGTTCAAATTCGCGCCATTAAATTCAACTTGACTGCCTTCAAAATCCTCCGATTAACGCCGATCGAACGAAATTTTGAATGAAAACCTCCGATTAACGCCGATTTCGTCCGGTCCCGTGATCGGCGTTATTGGGAGGTTCGACTGTATTACAATAACATTGTGAAAAGCTCACAATTTGTTTACATTCCAGAAATTCATGGATCTCAAAAAGTTGGATGAATGCCAACTTGTTCAATTTTTGCTTTTCTCAAATTGATCAAAAAATTTTAGTCAATACTAAAATAAAATTACAGCAAATACAAAAACCACGACAATTGGCGGCCTTGGCGCTATTGCTCCAAACCATTTCTGGAACATTCTAGAAGGGTGTGTAATAGCTCTATCGAAAGCCCAAAGTCTCAGCATTAATTTAAACCATTTCATATTCTTCTAGAATGTTCCAGAAGCGGTTTGGCGCAATCGCGCCAAAGCCGCCAATTCAAACGCGGTTAAATTCAATCGAGCGTAATTGTATGTTTTCATTCCAGAAATTCATGGATCTCAAAAAGTTGGATGAAGGCCAAATGGTTCAATCCATCAAAAGCAGACACATCCAGGAAAAGCCCTTGGATCAAAATGTACACGAAGTGTTGAAACGAAACTACGCTGGATTTATCGTAAAAGAACAGGTGGATGAAGAAGAAGAAAGGGCTGTGACAATTTTTGATTTTGTCAATAGCGATATCGGAAAGAAAATGCGACTGACTATAGAAACAAAAGAATATGAGAGAGATGACAGTGATGACATTGAAACATGTTTCTTACTTCAGATTGAAAATTTGTAATTTAAAAAATTCGGTAAAAAATACCAAAATTTGATGAAAAGTTCAAATTCGTGCCTTTAAATTCAAATTTACTGCCGAAAAATTTCTTGCTGGTGATTGAAAATTTGTAATGTGTTTGGGCTTCAATTCCGCATTGTACTTTTCCAGAAGCAAAAGTACACACTGGCAGGCCCGTACCCAGAAAAAAATTTCGGGGGGTTGAGATTTCAGGGGGTTGAGAAGTGAAAAAACGCATTCTTAGGGGTGCATTTTTCAAAATTTTCTCGAAAATTTTGAAAAATATAGGGGGACCCTATGGTTTTTTTAGCTTCCGAATTTCGGGGGGGGGGGGGGTTGCAACCCCCTAATACCCTAGATACGGGTCTGCACACCGTTAGTGCATTTTTTGTAAACTTTTGGAACGCTTTTGCATCCAAAAATAATTTAAAAAAATATAAAAAAATCAGCCCAGAGTTGGAATCGCCCCAGGACCTTGGCTTTCCAAATACTTAACGGATGCTTGTATTGTTTGTTGAATAAATGTTTTAAGAGAGCCATGTTAGAATTTTTATGCAAAGTCAGTGTAGAACCTTTGGAGTTGTGAAACCTGAACTTGAGTCCTGGCAAAAAACAATAACATATTTTGAAACATGATTTTTGGCTGAAATCGAATTGCGGTATTTTATTTACATTGCAATTTAGGCTTTTATTTTGGTTTATCCGCGGTTCAAATATCCTTCAGAGATAAAACATGCAAGATTATGAAAAACTTCAACATTTAATTTGATCGTAATGGTTAGCGCCACCCACGACGATTAGAAGGTTTCGATACACAGTTTCTGGAGCGTTCTGATTCAACTTTATGAGACGAGCGTAAGTGCAACCCTAAAATTAATCATTATAAATAAAAAATTTTTTTTGGGGCGGGGTACCGGACCAAATTTTTGCCCAAATTTGCACTGATTTACACTAATATGTTCAAATTTTCCCATTTTTTGGGGGGGGGCGTACGTACCTCCGGTACCCCTCCCCTGGGTGCGCTAGTGGATTAGGCTAAGCCTAGACTTAAGTGTCTCCCTAAGCTTGTTGACTACAATGAAACTGGCGACAAAAATCGAGTACAGGGGAAACAACAAAACAATCATCCGAGCACCTCCAGGGACGTGTAGTAGTTCAAGTGAAAGGTCACATCAAGATAGAACGGAGAGATAAAAAATTTCCAAAATTCAAATTTCGAAGTTGCGCCAAAACGAAGAAAACATAATGTTCCCCCTCCGGCCATACAAAGTGGTCATTTTATGGGAATCGGTCAACATACTCTCTTCATTCTGGCCAAAAAGAATCAAATTTGTATGAAGCAAATAGTACAAGCATATAGACTTTAGGGCCTAACTTTGTAGTGGTAGCTCAAGTACAGCAGCATCTTAAAAATGTTCTTTGATGCTATGGCTAACGATCAAAGTAAGCCATTCCAAAATTTCACCAAAAAAGGCCATTCCAAAATAGTTTTCTCTACTAAAGTCTAAGACACAAAATTTACCTCAGGAGTGGAAAAATGATCACAGTTTCTGTATTGAACAACCAAATACGGGTCTATGTAACTAGACTCCTTATCATGCCCAGTCACCGAAAACGCTCCGTACATGCCAGACTCCGTTCGATCAAGCACGTCATCCAAAACTGAAAGTTGTTAAAATTGTGGGAATTAACATCCAAGTTCTACAAACGTACATATCTCGCTCTCCATAAGTCTGATCTTTGCTCCAACGAACGGAAGGACACTAGGGAGAGGCCTAAAAGTAGGCATTAAAAATGAGTTAAAATTATGAATTTGTCTACAGACCAAGTCGACCCTGCTGAGACCAAATTTGAGCCATTTCTGGTAGGGCTACACTTGGAGAGGGTAAGTCAACTTTTCCCTATTAGAGGAGGCTCTGTTCAGCATCAGGAACAGAGCCTCCTCTAATAGGGAAAAGTATTGACTGTGAAAATTTTTACTCTAATAAGGCCCCACTCAAATTTTTTTTACCAATCTCTAGAGGAGACCCTGCCGAGTAATCCCCCTCATTAAAAATTTTCAGCGGCCCCTTTTAACCCCTTTGGCATGCAATTATGTTTTGGCGCAAATTCAAACCGCCATTTGCGCGTATCGAACTCTTTTCTACGGCATTTTATTCCCAAACGGAGCCAGGGCCACCCTTTCCACCTAAGGCAAAATTTAAAGCTGTTTTACCAGCTCCTCTCACGCTGGTGTCAATTGGATCATAGCAAGACTTGAATAAAACTTACTGTAAACTCTCTAATTTAACCCCCGGGGGTATAATTATTCAATCGAGCTTCAGAGGGGGGCAAAATTAGAGGGAGGGGTAAAATTAGAGGGGGTAGTTAAATTAGAGAGTTTACGGTATGTTAACTTTACTGGTTACATTTTTTATTGATTTCAATCAGTAAATATTTTGAGCGCGAGACGACAGCCTGCGGGTCTCATCCGGGATTTTAAGAAAAATATTTTTTTAACTCTGGGCAACCGCCGGAGGTTAGAAATTCATAAAATTGGAATTTATCACAAAAACCACACCGGATACATGTGCCCCTTAAAATTTACAAAACTTTTTACCCTAGAGCAAAACCCTCAAAAGTAAAATTTTTCTGAATTCAGGACCTCTTAAAAACTTCGGATATAAGAAACTCCCTGTAGAAAATCCGAAGCCCCAAACCTGGGCAGCCGACTGGTGCCTAACTATGTTGTGGAGGCACAGAGCCAGACAGCTAGAAAACGCCGAGATAGTGTGAAAATTCGGGAACTTTGATGGATTAAGCTCTCGATATAAGCAAGTGCGGATGTGACACCAATTTTTTATTCCCAGGTCCAGGCCCATCCATAGAAACCAACCACCTTCTGCAGAACCAGCGCTCTAACTTATTAGGCGGAAGATTTATACAATTGGCCTCGGTTCCAAATTCCCCGGATTTCCATATTGACAAACGTAATATGGCTTTCTGGTAGATCTTCCGAGATCTACCAGAGAAATTATTTTTGTATACGGGAATAAGATCAAAGTACGTCTGCTCACTCACTAAAAGTTGGTAGAAATTGCTCCAGCTCAACAACAATGTAAAAATAACGGGAAACTATGTTAACATTTACAGCGTTTTTTGGTTTGCTTGCTTATTAGGACAAAAAACACATTAGGACAAAATTAATAAGACATATGGATCTTACGGTATTCCTTTCGGTGGCGTCAGCCACTGATCGCCAATTTTAACAGGAACAGGCGGCTCCGTTGGTGACGCACAAAAAATTACTCCGGTGACATTTATTGATTGTTCTTGAGGGAACAGGGCGGTTGAATTGATTACAAAAACGCTCAAGATTAGAAAAATTGTTGCAGATGGGGAGGTCATAACGGCAATTGAAGGAGAACACTCTGAAGGTCAAGTAGATTCCTAAGCCGTTCTTGATTTAGTTGTTATTATAGATAGAAAACAGTAAATTTCGCGTAACGAACAAGGTGAAATCGCAGGCTCAAGACAAAACGCATTTTCGCATTGAAATAATATACCAGATGGGGACATAATTTTTGAGAATGATATTTATGCGTTTAAATTCACGCCATTTCAGTTTAGCCCCTTTAGAAGGGGGCTAGCTCAAATCTGACATTGCTAACCCTATCTTAAAATCGTATTTCTGAAATGGCGCGAATTTAAACGCATAAATATCATTCTCAAAAATTATGTCCCCATCTGGTAGATACTTAACAAAGTTTTAGCGGACTTAAGTATCTTAGGCTTAGGCTTAGCATTAAAGGGTTAAGTATCTTAGGTCATAAGTAGATGAATCTGAAAATTGTCATGTGAATCAGCAAGATTTTGAGCTTCAATTTTGCGGGGCAATGGAGTGAAACTGTGGGGCAAAAGGCATAGTACTAACGGTTACTTTAAGTTTATTCTCTATTGCCAAAACAATGACCAATCAACAGTTTCAAGTAATTGATAAAATTGAATTTTTAGGACAAATATTGCTATTTTTACCAAAATTTGAAAACGTTTGCAAAATATCACCTTAAAAAGCTTGCAAGTTTGAAAAATATTTATGCAAAATATGTGGGACATAATTTTTTTTCGAAGAATATGGGCGGAAATCGATTTCGATCATTTTTGTTCTATCAATATTCACGATTAGAGAGATCTACAACATCTAATGGAGATTCAGATGATAAAGGCCAAACTTTATATGATGCGATACAAAATCTTCAAAATAAATGAAGGCGCCTCCTAACTCACGATACAAATTCAAACACAATGCCTTTGTCCCACTTTGCTCGCTATGAATCAAACGATGGAAAATTGCGAAGAAATTGTGAGTCAAAGCCAAGCACGCAAATGGTGGCGCCCTCGTCGTCTTTGTGTACATTTTCCCTCGTCAATCAAAGACAAATGTTATACAGCCTTACTTTGCCGAATTGCATTTGCATGATGGAACACTTGAAGAATGCTCAAGATGCGGATATTGCCTGAGGAAGCACAGAATTCAAATTTTTGTGGCTCAAAACTTCCCATTCGCTAACGAGATCAACATATTTGTAATTGAAAATCAAAAATTGGACCTTTTAAAAGTAAGAAACAATTATCAATGTCCGAGTCTCTAAGGTCTACAAAAGTAGGGAACTTTTCCGAATGTAAGTTTGATTTGAATTTAGTATGAATGCCAGCATCTGGATAATTTTGAAATTTTTATTCAAAATGTTCAGTAAGCATTCGATTCATTTACCGTATTTTCTCTAATATAAGCCCCCTATAATAGAAGCCCCCATATAATAGACGCCCCCTAGAGAAAGAGAAATAGTGTGTAAAAATGAGAGGTTAGAGAAAAATTTTTCCCAAATTTGGGGTATTGAAATAATATAAGCCCCGGGGCTTATATTAGAGAAAATACGGTATTCATTTTTTGCTGAAGAAATTTTGTACGATCGTTATCGTAAACATTTCACAAAAGCACACCGTCAATGATCCGTCATACCTGAAATATTTTCTTTGGTTCCTTTCTCGTTTTGATCTCGAGAAGGAAAAGCAGCGAAGGAAAATGCATTGTCATAATGAATCAGGCTGAATGCCTGAAGGGAAACAAAGGGCTCTTTTGTTCACTCGTGAAAGCATAGGCTCAAATCGAGATGAATCTGATCAAATTCCTATTTTTTTCCATTGTAAATCTGATATGGATCACTCCTAAAATTTCTGCGCAATATAACGTCCCCGTCACCAAATTCTACTGCCGAATGTTGCTCAATGTAGACTCTGAGTATCAGGCACGATACAAGCGCCAATATCCTGAACTCAACGAAGCTGGGTAAGCATGCTTCACGATAAAAAAATGTGATCAGTCCTACCGTATACACGCATGAGAGACATACACTCTATCCTTCTAAACAGACAACCCATCCAGGAAATTTGTCTACAAGAGCCATTACTTTTTGTGCAAATTCCTGAATCAATCACTTCTAATTTCACAGCGTTCAACTTAACAAAATTCTTCATCAATTCTTGCTCATGGCTGCGTCAACTTTGAATAATAATATTCAAAATATGGCACAAAACACCATGGAAGTCAATCCTCTCAAAAGGCTGTGCAATATGAGAGGATTATGAGAAGGTTGGTCCCACCACGATCATGCAGTTTAGCCCTTTACAAGGGGGCTAGCTCAAAACTGATTATGCGGACCCCCTTAAAATACGATTTTAGATGGGGGTTAGCATAATCAGTTTTGAGCTAGCCCCCTTGTAAAGGGCTAAACTGCATGATCGTGGTGGGACCAACTTTCACATAATCCTCTCATATTGCACAGCCTTTTGAGAGGATTGACTTCCATGCAAAATTCTACCAAAACCCTCGTTTGATTTAATTTTCGTAACTGCAAAAGCAAAGTCATGAAGAATGGGTTTAATAGAATACATAGACAAAACTATAGGCGTTCATGCTCTCATAAAGTTTCAGGATACGGGCAAAAATTGATGAATATTTGTACAAAGTGGTAGAGGGAAGCAATGCTATCCTTAACGCTAGTGACAATACGATATCACGCAGCGGATTTATCTTTTCTCAAGCTGAAATTGGAACCATCGAGGTATTATTTATCAGCAAATAAACTGGTATTATTTGAAAATTGCCAACCATGGTAGCAACATCCGGAAGAATTCTAAAAATCAATATCCTACTCATCACTTTACGAGAAAATCGAATTCGGGTACTACTGCTGTTCCCCCTCCCCCCCGTCCGACGGGGGGGGGGAACAGCAGTTTTTTGAAGGCAATTTTATGCTGTTCCCCCGTCTCAGAAGCTTTCAAAAAAATCAATAGGGGGACCCTATGGTTTGAAAAATCATTTTTCTGAAAAATTTGTCAAAAAAATCAATAGGGTCCCCCCTATTGATTTTTTGCCGAAATTTTTTCTGACTAAATTTTTTGTCAAAAATCAATAGGGGGACCCTATGGTTTGAAAAATCATTTTCTGAAAAATTTGTCAAAAAAATCAATAGGGTCCCCCCTATTGATTTTTTTGAAAGCTTCTGTGACGGGGGGGAACAGCATAAAATTGCCTTCAAAAAACTGCTGTCCCCCCCCGTCGGACGGGGAGGAACAGCAGTAGTACCCGAATTTGACCTCGGCTTTGTCAATTTTCCTATAAAAGTGCTATAAAAGTGCCATTCTTGTACCTCGACCAAACTCGATTTACCAGAGATCCGATTTTTGAATTTCGTTCTTCATCTTATTCTAGCCATAACTGTCCTGAAAAAAATATTCAGGGTAATATTTTTTAAATGGTATGTCAAGATTAGCAACAAAAATGAATAGCTAGCAACAAAACAATTGCATTTTTATCAAGCTTTTTTCTATAATTTCAAAGGTTCCAAGCAATATAATTTCATGGGAACCGGTCAAACCCGCCGCGGCCAATTTTTGCCATAATTTTTTTTCTAGAACATTCTAGAAATGAGTACCGTAATACCTGTAATTACTCCCCCGGGGGAGTAATTTTCAACTACCCCCCGAGGGGGGGAGTAAATATAGGGGAGGGGAGTAATTTTAGGGAGGGGAGTAATTTTTCAAACCTCGCCGTGCCGAAGGCACGGCGAGATTTAAAAAATCGTGGCCCGCCGAAGGCGGGCCGCGAAAATTTTTGGCGTTTTTATCAAAATTGTTGGGACTTTTGGCCATTTTTCTCCAAATTTTTGTAAATTATTTTTCTGAAAAATTTGTCGAAAAAAATCAATAGGGTCCCCCCTATGGTTTTTTGCAAAAAACTTTCTTAAAATAATTTTTTTTCATAAAAAACCATAGGAGGGACCCTATTGATTTTTTGACAGATTTTTCAGAAAAATGATTTTTATACCATAGGGTCCCCCCTATGAGTTTTTATGCAAAAAATTATTTTTAGAAATTTTTTTGCAAAAAACCCATAGGGGGGACCCTATGGTATAAAAATCAATTTTCTGAAAAATCTGTCAAAAAATCAATAGGGTCCCCCCTATGGTTTTTTATGAAAAAAATTATTTTTAGAAAGTTTTTTGCAAAAAAACCATAGGGGGGACCCTATTGATTTTTTTCGACAAATTTTTCAGAAAAATAATTTACAAAAATTTGGAGATTTAGCTAAAATTTAGCTAAAAATAGACTATTTTTTGTCTAAATTTTGTCTATTTATATTAAATACTAGCAAAAAAGAGCAAAAAATTGGAAAAAACCGCATTTTTTTGGGGGGGGAGTAATTCTAGGGGGGGAGTAATTTTAGGGAGGGGAGTAATTTTTCAACTACCCCCGAGGGGGGGAGTAAATATAGGGGGGAGTAATTTTAGGGGGAGCAATTACAGGTATTACGGTAATAGCTTAAATCAAAGCTATGACTCTGGGCTATCGATCGGTATATCACACGCCGGATCTCGAAAGAAGCTCTCTTCAAGATTCTCGAGATTTAATTATTTTCGTCTCAAAATTCCGACTTTTTTCGAAATTCGAGAATTTGAGACAAAAATAATTAAACCTCCAGAATCTTGAATCGAGATCCGGCGTGTGATATACCGATCGATAGCCCAGAGTCTTAGCTTTGATTTAAGCTATTACTCATTTTCTAGAATGTTCTAGAAAAAAAGTTATGGCAAAAAAGGCCGCGGGGTGGGGGAGGGGTTTTGACCGGGGGGGGGTTGTCCTAGAGTCTAATTTCATTTTATAATTGTATTTTATAATAGTCAGAATAAATTTAGTACGACCCGCTTGATTGTGCGTTCTCTGAATTGGGGTGTTATCGCACAACATTGGCCGATCTTCATTGTCAGTACAGTAACACGAAAAATTTCGATAAATTTGGGCAGTACTGTATGTCTTTCCTCGTCACTGGGCACGAGTTTGAGATGGAGGTAACCGAAGGTATCGCAGACTTGCTAGGTCTGACTTGGAACGCTGTACGTCAAAGCAAAGATGAGCCTTGTAAGTTTTCCTGAAAATACATTTACATTCAACTTCGTGAAAGCATAAGTTACTTTTATGGTAGTATACTCCAGGCATGACACGCGGGAAACCCATATTTGAACTTCATAATATTTTTTCTCGATTTTTTACAGTGTCCGGCTATTTATTGATTGTTCCTACCCCACCGGACCGGGGTACGATCTAGCGATTGCCGCTATCAAAATAGGGTATATCGCGACAAAAAATGGGTGGTTTACCCCAGTTTTTCATTATTTCACAATAGGTGTTGCGAAATAGTCGAACACGGTAAAAAATTGAGAAAAAAATTATTCAATTCAAATTTGGTTTTCCCGCGTGTCATGCCTGGTATACTCTACTTCAAAAAATTTGAATCTGATGTTTCAAAATGTACTTTTTTATCCCTTTACACTGCGCGAACGTTTAACTACAAACTTGAAATAACGGGGGAATCTCATGCACGAAAATTCAAAAGTTTATGGTGGGAACGAAATAGTGCCCTTTGTAATCATCATTCAAACTGCGCGCCAGAAAATTGCGAACTAGCAAAAAGTCGTTCTAGGCATCAAAAATCACATCTCTCCATAGGGTTCAACGTCTAACTTGTTCTGGTCGGCTCGTTGACCGATCATTCATCAGTAAACAGTCAGACCAGAACAAGTTAGACGTTGAACCCTATGGAGAGATGTGATTTTTGATGCCTAGAACGACTCTTTGCTAGCGCGCTATTTGCTGGCGCGCAGTTTGAATGATGATTACAAATGGCACAATTCCTTTCCTACCATGAACTTTATTTTAAATAATTTTTATACAAACATTTGCGGTACTTCTTTAGCCCCCCCCCCCTCCAATCCGACGGGGGGAACTAAAGATTTTATAAGGCGTGTTTCTTTAGTTCCCCCGTCATCCTGCATTTTTCGGCAAAAAGTCAATAGGGCGGACCATATGGATTGAATAATCATTTCCTAAAAAAAATTTGTCAAAAAATTAATAGGTCCCCTCCTCCTATTGATTTTTTGGCGAAAAATGTAGGATGACGGGGGAATGACGGGGATGTTCGCGACACATACTCAAGAAAATCAACCCATATAACCGGTGCAACGAAGATGTTCTCACGAATACTGGAGTGTTATCCTTTCGGCCAGAATTTGATTCGTCGGAGACGCTCGCGCATGAAATTATGCACGCTCACAGTGCAATGGTAATAAATAGGGTGCGGATTTCCCGGACATGTCACCCCCCTGACATTTCCCAATCAATAGGGTCCCCCTATTGATTTTTTTGGCAAAAGCTTTTTTTTCCGAAAATGATTTTAGATACCATTTTTCCCCATGGTTTTTTAGCAAAAAAATTTTTTTAGAATTTTTTGCCAAAAAAATCAATAGGGTCCCCCCTATTGATTTAGCAATTTTACTTGTCCGAAAATGTCCGATTTTGTGTCCGAAAATGGCATTTTTCATGTCCGGAAAATCCGCACCCTAGTAATAAATATAGTTAGCGTCCTCCATAAAAAATGTTCAGAGATACACGGATTTCAGAGAAGTAATTTCAAAAATTTTGCCATTTTGAGCCTCTCCAATGTCTCACCGTTAACAGAATTTCGGAGAGGTAGAGGAACGTATTTACTAAATAATACCCATTTATGAGGATAAATAGCTTAGCAAAATCAATTTTTTAAGTTTTCATGCCGACTGATAGTATGTCTTATACTGTAAATCCTCTAATTAGTCCCCCTGGGGACTTATTATTTCGTCAGGTTCTAAAGGGGGACTTATTTGAGGGGGGTCTAAATTGAGGGAGAGGACTTATTTTTTCGTGCCCGCGCCGAACGGGACTTTTTGGCAAAATTTGGGAAAATTTTTGAAAATTTAAACCACTTTTGAATCTGCGATCTTGACCGAGATCGCAGATCTCGGTCAAAGGGATTTGTTCTCATGAGATCGTGTTATTATCACGAGGTCGACTAATCACCTGTATATCACACGCCGGATCTCGATTGGCTACGTATTTTTGACGGAAATTTTTTGGGACTTTTTGGCAAAATTTGGGCAAAATTTTTGAAAATTTAACCCTTCATAGCCCGAGCCATAGATAAAAGGCAGAATGTCTGCGTTACCATTAGCTTTCCTTTTGTGGAGCTGTCTTTATCAAAATCATTATGGCCGCCATTGTTTATTCCTCTTTTCTATGTGATCTATTTACAGACACACTCTTTGTATGAATAATGAACACTCATTCGTTTCTTTCTTTTTGTGAAGTCTTTAGCAAACCAGCATCGTATCCGAACGGATACACTCCGCAATGAAGGGTTAAACCACTTTTGAATTGGCGCCAAAAAAATTTGGCCAAAAATTTTAATTTTTTGGATTTTTGATCGATTTTTCGCCAATTTTTAGCAAATTTTTCAATTTTTTGACAAAATTTTGTAAAAAATAGCAAAATTTGCAAAAAAATTCAAATTTGCGCCAAAAAATTTGAAATTGCGCCAAAAATTTGAATTATGGAAAAATTTGGAAAAATACCCATTTTGGGGGGGGATTCATTTGGGGGATGTATTTTGGGGGTCTTATTTTTTCGTTAGGGGTCTAGGGGGACTTATTTGAGGGGGACTAATTAGAGGATTTACGGTAGTATGGATATGCGAGAGCGCATAGTTGTGTTAATAGTAAAAGATCGCTTATATTAGCATGACGAAGAGAAGATATACGATCCTTATCCAGAATGCCGGAGAAAACCATTTCTCATGAGCATTCGAGCAGTGAAGCGACTCCGGATCATATCGGAATGCACAAGGAATATGGCTTTCTACCATTTGGCTGAAATGCAAAAACGACCCGGATGTCTAAAGAGTAATGTTTTGTATTTTTTGAAGGAAATTTTCATCAAGTTGAGATTTGTGTCTAATCTTGAGTGTTTGTGACCATTTATAGTATTGCATTTGATTGAGGAAAAGGCTTACATAAAAAGCGTTCAAGATTTAAGTACCGTATTCCTTCTTGATTAATCATTAATCATTGAAAAATTTGCACTCATTAATCATTAATGAGTGCAAATTTTTCAACTATTTTTCAATAAATTAGAGAGGGGACATAATTAAGAGGGAATACGGTAATATTTCACTTAACTTCACTGTTGATATTCCAAAACAACGTCACCATATTTCTAGGAGTGGTGCAAAACTACCATATATCAGAATTGGTCCCAAATTTTCCAATGCCTTCCATTCGACGGCGAAAATTCCAAGGCCCATTTACGACAAATTCCACGAATTTTATCCAACAAGAGGTAAGTAAACGTTGTATCCAACATTAAAAAATGACGTTAACGCAAATTGGAATTTTAGAGAAAATTTGAAAAATCATTAAAAATGGATCAAATTTTGGACATAGCGTATAAAATTGAATCACAAAACATCTACCGGAATAGATAAAAATTTAAGCAATTCATTTTTCGGAAATTTGCGCAAATTTCAAACAATTTTTTTTATTTTTTGACATTTTTTAGTTGTTCAAAATCAATAAGTTAAATCAACCCAAAATTGGTGTCATTCGATTCCACTCGGAATTCGATACCGCTCTTGTTAATGACAAGTGATCATATGATCAAGCGCGGGCTTGGTATTATAGCTAAAAGATCGAGAAAACGTGGAGTTAGGGTTTCCGGAACCGCTGGGCATGAATTCGAAGAAATTTTCGCAGGAAAAATTTGTTTGAATTTATGTCTCGACGTAAAGTCTGATTGTATTTTTAAGCAAGTGCGTTGGCATTATCCGGAAATGAACGCTTTGTTTAAAAATTTTAGAAAAATGCATCAACTTTATAAAATCTCATTCTTAATGAAAAATTTTGTCTCGACACTGCTACGGTCGAAATTTTGTTCCCAACTTTAGTCCAAGGTTTAGGAAATGTTTTCATGCCAACTCTTGTGACATTTTCTTTTTAGGAAGTTGATATTGACGTCATTATCGCTCTTGATTCAGACGATAACTGCCATCTGTTTGAGGCTATGCGCAAGTCCACCAAAGGCGATGTCGATAAGGAATCTGCGGTGCTCCTCCTCATTGAGCAACTCAAGGTCATTCTTTTGGACGTGTCATTGAGCATGGGACAGAAGAAGGCGGCAGCGTACGACGTATTTAAGCTCTTCTTCGAGATGCACGTCGATTGGGAGGAATTCTTCGGCGATATCGAAATTGAAGGATTCGGATCATTGTCGCAATTTATAGACGTTTGTCTTCGAGTAAGAAATTTGCATAGTATTGCCAACAAATTAAACTCAACCAATCACGAATACTTACTTGGCGATGCTCCTAGCTGGTAAAACCAAATTCGTAGCTAGATTTGTAGCACTCAAGCGGGGATTTCAACGGTGCCAAATCTTTTGGTCCATATCCACAAAAATTTGAAGTTTGTCGTATAGGGAATATGAGCAGTTTCGGCCAAAAATGGACATTTTTCAAAAATTGCATTTTACGATGCGATATCAAAGCCTAATAGCGGAGTCGGAATCAGCGCATTGAATTACACTTATAAACACCACGTGCGAAAAATGTATAACAATTTTAAAAACTCGCCTTTTTCGAGAACCGTGTGGTCCTCCTCCGCTTTGGTACAAAAATCGACTCCCATTATTGTTACAAGTGGCTACGTATTTTTGACATTTTCAAAGACCCAGAAACTCAGGAAAATTCAGAACCCTCCAATCTGACTGTCCAGTAGGGATGTGCAATATGAACCCTATGTGAACCCTGGTTAATATAGGTTCACATTGTTGACCTTATTGAATGGGCCCATCGATTTAGCCCATTTTTGGCTAGATAACTTAAATCTGATGTAGACGGTCCTATGTCAGTTTTTTGTGTAGATTCTGAATATGTTATTTGTTTCTCCACTTGATTAGTAATTTTGCTTTATAATGGCTATTATATATAGTGAGTATATATATGAGTATTTTCTTGCCGCACCCTCTTTTATCCCTTCCAAAGCTACCCTATTTACCCCTATGAAGGTCCGGCCCTGTATGTGAACCCCAAAAAGGTTTACATGTGAACCTTTGGTTAAATGAGTATTTTCTAAGCAAAATTACTAATCAAGTGGAGAAACAAATAACATATTCACAATCTACACAAAAAACTGACATAAGACCGTCTACATCAGATTTTAGTTGCCTAGCCAAAAATGGGCTAAATCGATGGTTTTAGTCGAGAATAGGGTTGAATTGAAAATAGAGTTCACAAGGTTCACATCGCACATCCCTAAATGCATGAACCTACTGTCCAGATAGTTTACTAAAATTAAACGTTTTCAGTGCAAGAACACCGGAAGCTGTGGCATGAACCCTGCCGCGCCAACCACCGTCGCGCCAGCTCTCTGCCCCAATCGCGCTCAACTGATCGTGGTGTCTGCCCAGAACAAAACAATCTTGACTGATGTGCTCACCGAGAACTACAATACGTGGAATGCCTCGATGAAACTCGGATTCAACAACCTTTTTAACCAGGTGCGCAAGGCTATCT
Organism: Ditylenchus destructor; assembly: GCA_022814885.1. Classification (NCBI taxonomy): domain Eukaryota; kingdom Metazoa; phylum Nematoda; class Chromadorea; order Rhabditida; family Anguinidae; genus Ditylenchus; species Ditylenchus destructor. The sequence goes on along the minus strand of JAKKPZ010000117.1, from coordinate 40,606 downwards.
GGGACAATGTTTCATTCACAAGTTCATCGCTCAAGATCACTGAGATCGTGCGAGTCTTCAATTCTTACAAAGCGAACAATCTCAACAAGCAGAAATTGCTGATGGATATTTTTATTGCGGACTGGAATGGGAAAATTCAGCAGTTTTGCGACTGCAGGTCAGGCTAAGTCGGGATTCCTGAAACAAAAATCACAGATTATCAAATTACACATAGTATTGTAGTTTACTTTGTGTAAACATATGCATCTGCCAATAAAATTGCAATGGAATGTGTTTTCTGTACAAGTCATTCGGAAAGTACGAAAAATTTATGTGCCTTATATACTCGTCATATGTGGATTGATCTATAAATTACCTAGGAATGCGCACCAGTTACCTTCCTGATAATTTCATTCTAATGAGAAAACTTGCCAAAAGTATAATTATTCATTTCAACTTTTTGGAATCATATTCAGGAAAATAAAAATTTGTTTAGATGATAAAAAAAATTACGAAATCATAAATCTGGGCCATCTCCATATCTCTGGAGAAATCAGTCGTCACCATCTGAAATGTAAAGAATTGAGGTTTAATCCCGAATTCGATTGTCAGCAGTTCTTGAGTTGGATAAAAGGGCATGTGCTCTGCAAGAAATTTCGTATACAGTCTACCCCCGTTTATCCGGACAGATCGGGACCGGCCGATTCTGTCCGGATAAACGGGGGTCCGGATAAACGAGGGAACTGTTAAAAATTTGAAATTTTTGGCGCGAATTTGAAATTTTTTCAAAAATTTTTAATATTTTTGGCCTATTTTTGAAAAATTTTTGACAATTTTATAAAAAGTGGGCTGAAAACCGAAAAATTTAAGGAAAAAATTCAAATTTTTGACCGAAAATTCGGCATTTTTGGCGAAAAATCGGCCGAAAACAGCAAAATTTTCAAATCAATAGGAGGACCCTTTTGTCTTAAATTTTCCCAATTCAGTCCGGATAAACGGGGGAAATCCGGATAAATGAGGAAAATTTGTATGAAAAAATCCGTTCCGGCCAAAACCGTGCGGATAAGTGAGGGTCCGGATAAACGGAGGTAGATTGTACTCGGAACTAGCCGTTTAAATTGCGATCAAGTGTTGTTGGATTTCTTTATGACTGGAGCGATCTGCACATCCGAGATTGCCGTAGAACATTATGACCTTTCTAATGTCATCTTCGATTTCTTGCGGCATTGGGGTAAAAAGAGGTTACCAAAAAGTTTTTACTTGAGGATTACTCGCCCGAAGACTCCTCTAGTTAATCGCAAAACATTTTGAGTGGGGTCTTATTAGAGTAAAAATTTTCACAGTTAACAATTTCACCCTCGAGGCTATTTCGAAAGAGCCTATATAGACTCCACTAATTCACCTTTCGTAGCTCTTTCAAAATAGCATCGATGATGAAAGTGTTGACTGTGAAAAAATTTTTCTCTAATAAGACCCCACTCAATTTTTTTTGCCAATCTCTAGGAGAGCCTGCGGGCGAGTAATTCCCAAAATTAAAACTTGTAGTTTAGTACACTGGTTGTAGTTACGTCCTGCGAGCTCCAACTTTTCGTAAACTTAAGCTTTAAGGTTGTTCTTAAAAATCATATTAGGACTTAGGCGAACAAAACTACAAAAGCACTTAGTCTTAAATCTAAGCTTAAGTTTAAGCTCGAGCTACGGATCACACCAAATTAGACACCGTAGTTCGAGCTTAGTTTTAGACTTAGGCTTTAGGGCTTATATTGGTTTGGCCGGTAACTATTGTCGGTGTTTTAAAATATAATTTTTAAATATAATTTCCGGCCAAACCAATAGTTAGGCTTAAGCTTAAGTGTACGAAAAGTTAGAGTTCACGGGGACGTAAATACAGCCGATTTTTTAGTATCCAAGTGGGAGCCGCGCCTTTTTTAAACAATTTTAGTTTTTTCAAATTCATAAAAAATATTTCTCAATACTAAAATAAAATAAAAACACAATAACATTTTGAAATCCGTAATATGTTTACATTCCAGAAATTCATGGACTTTAAAAGATTCGACGAAAGCCAAATTGTTCAATCCATCAAAAGCAATCGCGCGCACATTGTCTTAGAAATATTGAAACGAAACTACGCTGGATTTATCGCAAAAGAAGAATAGGATGAAGAAGAAGAAAGGGCTGTGACAATTTTTGAGTTCATCAATAGCGACGTGGGAAAGAAAATGCAACTTACTTTAGAAACAAAAGAATACGAGAGAGATGACAACGATGACATTGAAACATGTTTCTTACTTCAGATTGAAAATTTATAGTTTTTATATTCTTTGTGTTTCGGCTTCAATCTCGAGGAACAAGGAGCACAGCCTGTTTCCGGGTAAAAGACTTTTCCGATATTTAAAAAAAATTTCTTCTGGCAAACTTTGCGGAATTTCCTGGACCACTTTGTCTATTCTGCTTTGCATGCTTTAGTGCTTTTTTGCATGCCTTATATAGGCCTAAATTTTGCAAAGAAGCGATCTTTGGACGCTTCTTTGCAAAATTTAATAAGCAAATGTTTTGAGGGTTTATTATCATTTTCAAGCTTGATTTGAAACAAGTAAAATAGAGTTTTTGACTAATATAACAAATTTTACAAGTTACTATACAAAATAGGATTTTGGGTTACGAAGGAAAGATGTAAAAAGTTTAAGATTATCTAACCGTTTCGACTCTAATTCTAGACGGTTAGAACTATTCTGAAACTACGTTAGTTGAGTCTCATTAGTAGATGTCTAACGTAGATTAAAAAGTAAAAGTGAAAACTTTACACTGTTACAAAGGTGGAATATATACCTGGAAATAGAATAGTATCAAGAAAGGTAACAAGTTTTCGTAGCAAAAACATAGAGTATTTGTTAACTATATATCTTTGAGCCATCAAAGAAAGATTGAAATGAACGCTTGAATAAATATGAAAATCAATCAAGGATCAGCATGAGCCCGAATAGCTCAGTGGTAGAGCATCAGACTTTTAATCTGAGGGTCCGGGGATCGTAACCCCGTTCGGGCTAACATTTTTTAGGAACTTTTACACTTCTCCCTCGTTTATTCCTGTCGATCGGCACCGGCCGATTCCGTCCGGAAACTGAAATTCGGAAAAAACGGGAGATTTTTGCTTCCAAAAAATCCTTCCAGGCATTTCCGCCAAAAAGTCAAAAATTTTAACATAAATAAAACCTATCAAAGCCCAAAAACATTCTTATGGGTCCCACTTGAACTAAAAATTTTGAATTTCATAGAGGGTTCCACTTGGGTTAAGTTCTATGCAAAACTCGATCCAAAATTCTCGATCCAAAACTGAACGTTATTTATTTTCTAGTAACTTCTTAGAATGTTCTAGAACATATTTATACTTTGCATTTCTTCCAGAAAATCTGGATCTTGGACACCATTTTCTGAACATTTTCTTTAATTTTTATTACATTTTTACACGAATCTTTCTTCAAGTCTCGAAAGGTCAAACACCAAAAAACAGTGCCGAGCGCAGACTGCACTCTAAAGATCCTAAGATCCATAAACAACATCCAAACCTTCATTCGTCCCAACGCGAATGGCCTGTCAGCCTTGACATTTCCACTCGTCCAATTTTCTAGGAAAACAAGCCGGAGCGTGTTTACTGTTTTGCTCTTTTCCTCTCCTCTGCCGAGCTGTTTACTTCAACTCCCTCACCACTCTACTCAGCATAAACACTCTCTCTCTTTCTTTCTCCCCAGTGTTCAGCTTTACTCGAGGGGTAACCAAGAAGGGGGCAACTAGCCATCCAGTCAAAGTCAGCCAGAGCCAACCAAAGCACATTCGCGCCCGGAGAAAACACGAAAACAGCGGCGTCGGGGACTGTGTCAATGGTCTTTGGTCGGCGAAATTTCGATAACAACACTCTCTATAATCCATACAATCTCTATTTTCATTCATTTGTTACTAGCAAATTGTTAGTCAACAAATTAATTTCACCGTTCATTTTTGTCGGCTGTGCGTTTTGTGGATTTTATGAGCGCTATAAATTAGAAAGTTGTGTTCGGGGAAAGTGATGTGATTGTCATTTTGATTGTTTGATACTTAGTTTTGATACCTTTTTGGGTTTTTAGCATGTTTTTGTTCGTAAGAGAATATTGTATGTCTTACTGGATATCTAAATGTACTTCCTCTAATTAAGGCCCCCGGGATTTTGAAAAATGACGTCCAGAATTTTGGTAAAAATTTGCTTCTTAAGCAAATTAGTTTTCTCTAAGCTTTCTTGCGCCTTAACTTAAGCTTGGACTTAGAGCTTTAGGAGGACCCTTAGAAGGATATATTGATGAGGCATAGACTAGGATTTATCTCAGCTGAATTTTTTCAATTCCAAAAATCCGTTTTATTAGTTTACTTAGTCCCGAACCGCTAAATTATTCCCCATGTAAAGCAATTCTGGTACTAAATTAGCTAAGAGAAAAAATTTGACTCGTATGCATCAATAGTTTGATACTTTGTTTTGATACTTTTTTGGTTTTTTAACATTTTTTTGGTCGTAAGTGAATATTGTATATCTCTGGATATATCCGGGTATCTTACAGTATTTCCTCTAATTATACCCCTTCAGGGATTTTGAAAAGTTGACAAACTGACATCCAGAATTTCGGTTAAAAATTGCTGGCTCATAAAATTAGTTTTCGCTGAGCTTTCTTGGAATTTTAACTAAGGTTTGGCTTGTAATTTTAGTTAAGCCTTATAAGGGCATACTGAAGAGGCTTAGGCTGAGATTTAGGATTTAAAGGTTAGGTTTTCTCGGATGCTTTGCATTTTTAAATTTTAGAAATACGATTTCGTTAGCTCTTTTGATCCCGAACGTTCCCATATAAGGCAATCCTAGACCAATTCCGATATTAAACGGTATTTGAAATTTGAGAAGAGTGTTAGACAATTTTGGATTAGCCGTTTTGGATCCCCTGAGGAATTGATAATCCCAAGAATTCTTGGGATTATCTCAGTATTTCTTGGGAAAATCAGAATTGGATTTGCGAAAGTTTTCAACCGATTTTTCAAACAAAAAAACTATCGTTTTCGAAAAAAAATACAAATTTAATAATTCCTTCCTCTCCTATTTCCTACCCTAAAAATTTGGACAAGTTGCACTTTACTTTGCGAATCTTGCGATTTTACATTTGCCTAATTGTTGCCGTATTCAACTCTGAGTAATCTCTCTTATCTTCAGATGATCCGAAAAATATCGCAGCAATACGCTCAGGTCGGCCACCGACTCTTGACTTCCAATCCGTGCGCCGCGCTTTCCGCTCGAAGCATTCACGACGAACAGGGCAAGAAGGGAAATGTAAGTGTTTACAAGTGTTGCATTTTTGAGACTGGATTAGATTTGTTAGGATTCTCGCACAAATTAGGGGCCCATGAAATCTTTGTAAATGTAATTTTTGTAGTATAAAAATTGTTAGCAGAAATTGAAAGTTTTGAGATATGAACTCTTATTTGTAGTTAAGACTATAGTACATCCGTGAAAAACATCATATCGCTTTTTTCTTGAATAATGCATAGGAAGTATTGGCTTAGGTGGTTTAGAATGTAACTGGCAGAGAGGTACTTTTGCAGAAAAAATTTTGTGGCGTAAATCCTAGGACCATATATAGGCCTAGCCAGAAATTTAAAATTTTGAGACATGGACTGTTAGTAATTTTTTGTACTTATGAGTCAAATACTGTAGTTCATTTGAAGAAAAACTATTGCTTTTTTCTTGAATAATGTGTAGGAACTATTTTCTTAGGTAGCCTAGGTTAGGATGTAACCTAGGGACAGGCACTTTGGCAGAAAAATCGATCGGGTACATCCCGGAATAGCCCGACCGTAATTTTATGGGTGCATGTCTAAATTTTTCATACGCTTCCCAAATTTCAAGGCTAGTGAGCCAGAAACCCCTTAGCTACCAGATAAAAAAGATCTAGAAAAGTAAGTTATCGACTTTGGAAGGCATTTTACCTATATTCTTTCCAGGTGCAAGGCAAGACCAATCTCGAAGCTGAAGCAATGAAAGCCGACGGCGCGAAACACGTGACCTTCACCGAAAAGCATATCCATCAGGAGGATATCGTGGATGGAAAAGTTCACATCGAGAACAAAGACGTCTTCAAAACCGAAGTGGTAAGTATCTAGAATGTTCTGTTAGCTCCTTTAAAGGGCAAATGATAGTTGGATTGCTTCTAGTTCTACTTTGCACTTTGAACCCTACCTCAGCTTAAGCCTATTCAATTTTTTTTTGTATAGAACTAAAGCCTAGCTTAGGATTTAAGATTAAGCATGGACTAAGATTAAGCATAAGCTTAGGCATCCGCCTTGAGCTAGATAAGAGCAGGTCTAATTTTAAGCACTAAACTCTAAGCTTAAGCTAAAAGAGTGAACCTAGGCTTTAAGCTGGGCTTAACTTAGGCTTAGACTTAGAAAAGTTACTTTTCCCTTCTTGATTTAAGACCAAGCTTGAGTTTGAAAAATTTGGGTCTATAGTCTCAGGTCTAATTTTAAGCTCTGGATAAAAATTAAGCTAAACTTAACTAAGCTTAAGCTAAAAGAGTGAACCTAGGCTTTAAGCTTAGGGTTAGACTTAGAAACGTTTACTTTTCATCCTCGACCTAAGCCTAAGCTTAACCTTAGAAATTTTTGGTCTAATTTTAAGCTCAGACTGAAAGTTAAGCTGAACTTAACTAAGTTTAAGCTAAAAGAGTGAACCTAGGCTTTAAGCTTAGGGTTAGACTTAGAAACGTTTACGGCTCTCTACATATTCGTAGAATGCATATTCGTAGAACGGTAAATTCGTAGAACGGTAAATTCGTAGAAAATTTGGTTTTTCGCGAATAATTACATTTTTTTGTGACCTCAGACCGCGATTTCGTACCCCCTATAGGTAATCGACACCGCTGAATCCGAATCTGAAGTCAGTTTTGACATCAGAGGCAATATGGTACCACTTTCTGGCATTCTGCCCATTTTTGGCATTTTGTTGGACAGAACGCCATAAAGTTGTGCTACGCCAAAACTGACTTCAGATTCGGATTCAGCGGTGTCGATTACCTATAAGGGGTACGAAATCGCGGTCTGAGGTCACAAAAAAATGTAATTATTCGCGAAAAACCAAATTTTCTACGAATTTACCGTTCTACGAATTTACCGTTCTACGAATATGCATTCTACGAATATGTAGAGAGCCACGTTTACTTTTCCATCCTTTATCTAAGACTAAGCTTAAGCTTGAAAATTTTTGATCTAATTTTAAGCTCAGACTTAAAGTTAAGCTAAACTTAACTAAGCTTAAGCTAAAAGAATCAAGTTTTAAGTTTTGTTTTGACTTAGACAAGTTTACTTTTCCGTTCATCATCTTAGACTAAGCTTAAGCTTGCAAATTCTTGGTCTAATTTTAAGCTCAGTATCAAAATTAAGCTAAACATAACTCTAAGCTTAAGCTAAAAGAATGAACCTTTTAAGTTAAGCTTTGTCTTAGACTTAGAAAAGTTTACTTTTCCATTCATCATCTTAGACTAAGCTTAAGCTTGCAAATTCTTGGTCTAATTTTAAGCTAATTTCCATTCTCGCTTATTGATTCCTTTATCTCATCTCACCTCTAATCTGCACTTAAATTCCAGGAACAGGACATTCACGAGGCCCACCAGACTGACTATTCCGGAAAATTGTGGGACGCTGGCCCAGTCAAAATGACCGAACAACAAATCTCCGAAGAACTGATCCCGGGCGAAACGGACACCAAACTGCCTCCGGCTTGGGAAGAGGACCTGAACCATCCGAGCGTCAAGGGCGAAGGTGGCGACCGAGTCTACTACGAGTCCAAGCACCTGCACGATTTGACCAAGCACAACGAAAAGCAAATGAAGCAGAAATTCGAGAAAGGTCAGAAGTGAAGCATTTGAACGGAATGCCAAGAAAAATGAGGCTGTGTAATTTCATCGAGATCAATATTTGATTTAAATTATGGATTCCATTTGACAGTTAGTTTTGTATGACAGGTAAATTTGATATGTATTTGACTTCTATGAAGGTGTAAATAAAATTTTGCGTTTTGTGACTGCGAACGAGATTCTCGAATATTTTTAGCTGTAAGGAGAGCCTTGGAATTTTTTCGTATAAGGGGTTATGTATCTTCCAGAATTAGAAGCAAAAATTTTTATCTGGGCATCAATTACGACGGAATATGAACCCTGAATGACCTTTTATTCTTCTCGGTTGGCCACTAGTTTGGGAAAATGGCTTACGTAGGCCTTTTTCAACACTTGTGTGTAAGGATAAAATAAGGCTCAGGTTTAGATTTTGCTTATGGTCATGGTCAAGTCTAATGATAAACCATCAAGTGCTGGCTTGAGCCATTTCACATTTTTGTAAATTTTCATATTTTGGAGAGGTATTGAAATAAAATAATACCTCCCCTAATGTGTGTTTCCATATTTTTTAATTGTACAGTCGAAGTCGCACCCCACCCCCCACCCCCCGTTAACGCTCTCCCGGATAACGCTAACCTCCCAGATAATGCTGATTTTGTCTAATCTCGGATTTCACGTCAATGGATAACGCTAATTTTGACTGGCCCGTGTGGAAAATGACAAAAGGGCCTCTTTGGTTTTGGTTCGGGCACCGCCGAAAATTTTGGCAAAATTTCTCCAACTTTAGCCAAAATTTAGCTAACTTATTGTCTAAATAAGCTAAAAAAAAACGGTGCAAAAAACACCATTTTTAGGTACTTTTGCCCTTGAAAATGGTGACCCCCGAATAACGCGGATTTTGTCCAGCCCCGGTATTATCGGGGGGGGGGGGGGCGAGGGTTCGACGGTATTAATTTAAAAGTTTAGAGACAATATCTCCTGAGGTACCTCTCTGAAGACAGAACACCTTAAAGGCCTAGCACAAGCTCCAGGAGATCGTGTGTGCAATCCAAATGCCCTTATCTTTGACAAAATTGATCTCTGAACTAGTCGCGCAAAAAGAACTCTGACACAAATTTGGAGCAAAATATTGGCAAAAAATGGGCCGGCACCCAATTTTCGCCCAAATTTAGCGTTAACATTACGTGATGTTTACAATAACAAGTTCATTTATGCTTCTGAAGCGCGCATTACCTTACGTAATATCTGTACAATAATATTGCATAAGAATACTGAATGCGATCACCCGATTTTGCCTTTCCCAAAAGGTCAGTGCGCGCCTTTCAAAAAAGGCTTAGATAAGCCTGTTCAAAAAAATCTGTAAACATGACGAAATGTTTATTGCTATTGGCCGGAGCTGAGCTGAGTATATAAGGACAAGCCTTTCGCTTCTAAATCAGTGTAAATGATCAGGTCTATCTATCAGATGTATCGTAAAGTATTATGTTTTTTACCGTGTCTTTAGTTCAGATTCTACCTCCAATACTATCTGCACTTTTATCGCTCTTAGTCAGCAGCCAATTTTCAGTGCCCCAAAGCCACTAGAAACAGGAGAATATGGATTCCCCCTAGAAATTTTTTCATAAAACCTTATAAGGGGATACTTTAGACTTAAGCTTAAGCTTTGGATTGAAGTAAGTAAAAGTACCCCAAAGCCACTAGAAACTAGGGTTATTGTCTGCAAATTTGCTTATCAGATTTACTTATGCACAGGCCCGTACCCAGAAAAAAATTTCGGGGGGGGGGGTTGAGATTTCAGGGGGGTTGAGAAGTGAAAAAAACGCATTCTTAGGGGTGCATTTTTCAAAATTTTCTCCAAAATTTTTAAAACCATAGGGGGGACCCTATTGATTTTTTTTGGCTTCCGAATTTCGGGGGGGGGGTTGCAACCCCCCTAATCCCCCCCTAGTTACGGGCCTGCTTATGCAGTAAGTTTAGAGGCAATACCTGAGGAGCATCCCAGTTCGAAGACCAAATTAGATCTAGACTTTTACCTATTTGTAACTCTTTAGTATAAGATCCAATTTATGTCAATTATCTCACTTGTAAAGTCACCACTTTCATCAGTAACTTATATCTGGATTTCCTAGCAAGTTCTGAGGTGTATAAAAAATTAGGTAAATTTGTCTCGCACTTTTAAGTTTTTTTGTCTCGCACTAAAAGGTGTCGTCTTGGATAGGTGGTCGATCACTGATTTGGACTTAATGATCAATCTGCGGCCAAGATTTGAGTTTAAGTTTAGGTTAGGCTTAAGTGCGGGACCAATACCCCTAAATGTATCCCTTGGTTGAGTCTAGGTAAAAAATCCCCCCGGTAGAAATCCCCCCCCCCGGTAAAAATCCCTCCGTTTTCAAAGAATCATATAAAAATGGCCAAAAAACATCAAAATGCCCATTTTTTTCGCTGAATTCGTATTTCACGTTAAATCGGATTAGGCTTAAGCTTAATATCTACCGGGGGGTTTCTTCCGGGGGGGGGATTTCTACCGGGGGGGGGGGATTTTTACCGATTCCCCCTTGGTTGACGAGTGGAAAGGCGTCATAAACTCCTATCAGTTTTTATTAATATGAGGACAGTTTTAGTGAACTTCTCTAATTTTCTCGAATCATCAACCTCCAAAATGATCCTTTGCGAGTATCAGCCTGATGTCTACCAATCGCTGGGAGACGTGGAGGAAGTTTCGAAGCAAGTCGACAATGAGATGATCAAGGGCCTCGGAGACATCGTGCTCATGTATGCTTCATTTTTAGTAACAGACAATTTGGTGACAGTCAAAAAATTTGGTGACACTCAAAAAATTTGGTGACAGTCAAAAAATTTGGTGACAGTCAAAAAATTTGGTGACAGTCAAAAAATTTGGTGACAGTCAAAAAATTTGGTGACAGGCAAAAAATTGTGATGGTTGGTTTTTAGAATTTTTGACTTTTATGCTATTTGGTTAGAGATTTAAAAAACTGATTTGAAAAACGGATTTCAAAACTTCGAGGTCACCACAACTCGCAACCATCCACACTCTAGAGCCACTCCAAGACATGCCCTTATAAGGGTTGTTCGGCAGCGTTAAGCCTAAGACTAAGTCCGTATATGGCCCCAGGTTGTTCAAGCCGCAAGCCTAAGGCTTCAGTATGCCCTTATAAGGGTTGTTTGGAGTGTTTCCAGAGTGTGGAGGGTTGCGAGTTGACGTTTCACCAAAACTTGCAAAGCTTTTCAAAATTTCTTTCTTTTCCTTTGTAAGAGAGATTTTAAGGCACAACCACGGCGACGACGTCAACGTGATGGTTGCGCATCGCCACTTCGATTTGGAGGAGAATGAGGCCATGCTGGAGGAGCAAGTTGGCGAGGATCGCATTGCGAAGCCGGTGCCTTTGAAGGAAATCTACAAGAAGGGCGCATATCCCGACTTGTTCCACTGCTCCAAGGATGGAAAATGGTCGCCTGTCGGCTTCGGTTGGTCATTTATTTTTCCTGGATTTGGGTATAGTGGGTTTTTGGTGGAAGGGAGCTGGAAATTTATTAGTTGGAAAGGGTTCTTGGAAGAATCCTGGAATTTTGGCCCCAAAAATTTAGGTACTATTAGCCGATCGGGGGGGGGGGGGGGGAAAACCAGTTATCGGCAGGGGAAAATTTCTATACATATTTATATAGTAAAAAATCAATAGGGGGGGACCCTATTGATTTTTTTTGCAAACGTATTTCAAAAAATACATTTAAATCCATGGGGTACCCCCTATGGATTAAAAAAAATTTTTGAAAATTTTTGTCAAAAAAATCCATAGGGGGGACCCCATGGATTTAAATGTATTTTTTGAAATACATTTGCAAAAAAATCAATAGGGTACCCCCCTATTGATTTTTTACTATATAAATATGTATAGAAATTTCCCCCCCCCCCCGATAACTGGTTTCCCCCCCTCCCCCCCGATCGGCTAATAGTACCAAAATTTACTCCTTTAAAATTGAATCCGCGGCTTTTGAATTCAGGCCTCGACAAAGACGTGAATCTCGCTCCTTGGAGCGATGAGGCATTCCTTCAGGAAGTCGGCAACTATTTGATCCTGAATGGTCTCAATGACAAGCTCTTGCTGGCCACTCGCGCCTCAAAGGATGTCAAGGATCAGGGAGTGCAACTGGTCGAGTACAATTGTGAAAGTGAGAGTTTTTTTGTTTCATAAAAGTTTCGTGCCTTAGAATTTCCTGTTTTCAAATTTAAAAATAATTCCGACCCAAATCTCTTCTTTTTTGAGTCTAGGACAAAAACCTCCGCAGAACAAATCCCCCGCGGCCATTTTTACCATAACTTTTTACTGGAACATTCTAGAAGGATGAGTAATGGCTTAAATCAGAGCTGATACTCTAGTCTTCAAATTGGTATATTACTTGCCACATCTCGATTCAAGTTTCTCGAGATTCAAGTATTTTTGTCTCAAATTCTCGAATTTTCACAAAAAGAAATTGAGACAAAAATACTTGTATCTCGAGAATCTTGAATCGAAGGATGAGTAATGGCTTAAATCAGAGCTGATACTCTAGTCTTCAAATTGGTATATTACTTGCCACATCTCGATTCAAGTTTCTCGAGATTCAAGTATTTTTGTCTCAAATTCTCGAATTTTCACAAAAAGAAATTGAGACAAAAATACTTGTATCTCGAGAATCTTGAATCGATAAGTGGCAAGTAATATACCAATCTGTAGACTAGAGTCTTAGCTTTCATCTGAGTAATCACTCATCCTTCCAGAATGTTCCACTTCCTCTTTTCTCTTCATGAAAAGAGGTACTTCGGACTCATTGCCCTCCATACAATACTGTATCGGTCATCAAGAACCGGAATCATAACCCCTCCGTTGATGACGTAATATCTGGATGTAGCCCAAGTGTTTAAGAACTGATCCGATTCTAAAACTTTTGTTTAGAGACGCGCACTAGCAAGAAAGTTCCGTGCACTCGCGAGCAGTTTGACGCTTCGGTCCCGACCACTTATGCCTTCAAGCGCAACGCTGACGGCAGCGTAGAGGAAGGTTGCCTCCATGCATGCTTCTGCAAAAATGAGTAAACATGTAAGTTAAAGCCGTTATACGAATCACTCCAATTTGTTACTCCAAATTTTTTCTCCAGAAAACTGAGATTGCTAAACCCAAAAGGTGGAATTTATTAGGTTGAAGAAGTTCCTTCAAGAATGGAAATATTCTATAAAGAAGAATCTGCTGGAACTCTGTCTATACAGAGCTATAGCAGTCATTTGCTTTTCGGGATACGGTGTGCCATTGCAAAGTATCCGGACATGGTACTGATATTACGGAACTACTAAATGATCATTTTAGGTGCTCCGTGAAGCAAGTTGCTGAAAATTGGCACTACTTTTCAATTCTATGTCCAATTCTGATCCAATGTTGCATTTTTGTATGAAATGATGAATTGGCTTAAATAAATAAATAATTTTTTAACATTCTTTGAATTCATTGCGTTTTCAGTCAAAAATATTTACCAGGGTAATATATCAGAGAAAATGAGGTTTAAATAAATTTCTAAACTAAATTTCTAAAAAAGTTTGGTCCCTGCTGGGATTCGATCCATTACATCTCTCTTGGGGCCGGGTTTTCAAATTTCAAACAGCATTTTTACATTCAAACCATAGGAGAACCAAAGGATTATATATAATTTAAAAATTAAGTTTTGTATCGTTATATTACAACCCTCTTCTCACCAAACCAAAGGTTCACCAAAAGGAATTACCCTAACCTCTCTAATTTAATCCCCACCTCTTATTTCACACATACCTCTAAATATTCCACCCTGTGGAAATCCATATTTAATAAGTATACCCCGGGTAAATTAAAGAAATACTTCTATTACAGAAATATAAATTACAATAATTTATCATATTTTATTAATCCAACACCTTATACAATTTTCTAATTAACATTTTTTTACACAAACATAACAAACATTAACAATTTAACTGTTGAAATTTATTTTCAGCATTATTAATAATATTCTTAACGCATTTTGGTAATTTCTCGGAATCCTCCTCTTGCATACATCCAAGAACATAACGAACCATTCTGTTTTTCAACAATCTAAATTTACCTTATTTTGTTTAAATTCACTTTAAAATATACTTTCACATCAATTTTATTCTACTTTTATTATACTAATTAATTAATACTACATTCCTATCATGCTCCTTTGGTATTTTTATATATTTTTCACATATATTCATATTTTAATAAAAAATTATAAAATATAAAACGTACCCAATATCATCGCACTCATACTCTCCATCTTCACATAGCAACAATTGTAAAAAAGGCTTCTCTATTGCTTTTTTCAATGGTAACCAATGAGTAATACAATTTTCGCTCACATTCATCTTTTCCTTATTGACCACACAGTATTCACATCCGCTAAATGTATAAAATAATTATCAATTTTTTATAAATTTTAGTACTTGTCTTCTTTGAAAACCAATATATGTGGTAGATCGTAATCCAATTGTGTGCATGAATGTTTCTTCTTTGAAGCTCGACACACATTCTGTGATTCGTAATAAGTCAATCCCTTTCCACAATCTATATATGTTTATTTTATTTTATTTAATAAAAAATATTATTTCATACCTTCACAACGGAACCGAACATGATGTGAGTCTCTATAATGGTTTCGAATAGTCAACTTCAACGCCGGTATATCTTTCAAATGACGAGCATGCACTTTTATATCTTCTACGCGAACTTTAGCATTGAATTTGCAAGCCGGACATTGCATTTTCATTATGTCGCCATTCTCCTTTATTGATAATCCAAGAGCTAGATGCTTGTCTACATGTTCTTCAAAATCACCATTCACAGAAAATGATTCCTCACATCCTTCAACATAACAGGGAATCATCCCATTGGGAATTTCAGCAATAGTTCTGAAATATATACAGTATTTCATCACAATAAATTTCCCCTATTATTAAATATTTAATAACCTCCAATGCTCCCCTTTGAAAATCATATGAAAAACGTCTTTCATTACAACCCTTTCACTTTTCTTATACTCCCATGGTCCTCCTTTGAAAATTACTCAAAACAAATCTATTTCCATTCCTCCTATGGTACTCCTATAAAACTTATTTTTCGTCATCTATTTTCATATACTTATACTGTCTTCCTATGTAATCGTCTAATTCTTATCTAAAACACTCTTCTATATACCCATGTTATTACACCCATTATTACTCCCATTATTACTTCCCCATTATTTTATTTATTACTTACCCATAGGGCGAATTCTTAAATAGTGCTATCCTTAAATTCAGAGACCCTTCCACTACATCCAGCGATTCTTTGAAATCAAGAATTCCTTTTGGCATTTCGTAGCATTTTTTCACTCTCGAGTCCTTCGCGGTTGTGTATCGTTTGAAATTTATTATTTCTGCTACCTGCTCAATCAGAAATTTTCTTCGACTTCTTATATTGTTTATGATTGAATCTCTTGGACTGCGCTTCGATGATTTCTCCCTCTGTCTGTCTATAATTCCACTATATATTAACAAACTATATTTATAAAAATTAAACCTGCAGTCGGAAGGTTTTTTTCAAACTTCTGTAGCGTATTGTCAGACTGGAACAATTCTTCTAATTCTATAAATATATAAACAAATGTACAAATTGAATAATTACAAAACCTACTCTTTTCATTTACTTTTTGAGCTGCTTTATACTCAAACGCTACATCGGTTGTGAATTGAAAATCTCTCACTATTTCCTCAGAACTTTTGACTTTTTGACGTAATATGGGAGGACCACGGGAATGTACCATTAAATATACGTAACGAAAATTTCATGGGAGAACCATGGGAATTCAATTGTAAAGTAGAATATAAAGTACCATGGGAGGTACCATGGGAGTATTGGGGGTGTGTGATTGAGACTAAGGTGGTCTTATGGCAGGTACCATGGGAGTCCCATGGTTAAAACTAATTGAAAGTCATGTATAGCTATTTTTAACCAGTCATAGGAGTCCCATGGATAATGTATGTAATTACATGAGTCATGGGAGGTACCATGGGAGTATATGATCGCCGGTTTTCTTCAGTTCCGGAGACCGACGCCTTATCCATTAGGCCACAAGGACGCTTCGATTCATTTCGTTTCATCTTTACTTTTTGATTGATACCAAAGTGGTTTGGGTTTGGATAAGTGAAGGTAGATACAAGTCAGGAGTATTGCTACTCGGGGATATGAATGTTGCCATAACACAACTCGAGATTGGGCTTGAATAATGGCTCAAAATGAAGCTTTGTCCTCACATAATTATAGCAGAATTTAAGGTAGAAAGGACTTAGGAGCGTTGCCAATTTGGAATTTAACACCTGTGTATCAAAACTAACGGGACTAAGCTTAGACTTAGTATGATTCAAACTAAATCTTATACTCTTCTAGCAATTTTCATATTCCAATTCAAAATTTTTTCGAGACTTTGCTAAAATGCCTTATATTGGCCTAAAGGTAACATGAAAGATTGAAAGTTTACTCGACTTCTAAAATGTTCCAGAAGCAGTGATTAGAATCAATACCCAATTAAAAACTATACTAAACCGGCGATGAGAGTTTGAACCTCTGCTGGGACCACACTTTTCTCTCTTCGCGTTTTACTTTTTATTAAATTAATAATTATAAATTACAAAATGAAAGAAAATCTTGCAAAATAATTATTTACGACGTTTTATTTTGCTACACTTCATTTCTTCGGCACATAAAAATAAAATGTGAAAGAAAAAAAGTATGGTCCTAGCAGAGATTCGAACTCTGATCGCCGGTTTAGGAGACCGACGCCTTATCCATTAGGCCACAAGGACTCTTAGGAATAAGTGATGAAAAGAACTAGACATCTCAGCGTCTTCAAACGGTTGTGTGCCAGCGTTTATTATTTAAGTTAAATTTCCGTTAAATTTCAAATGGGATTTTCTCTAGTCGAGCATATTTGGACCAAAGCAGAATTCTGCAGATTAGAGTGTAATATACAGTCGGGTCGACTGTATGTTTTTCTAAGTTCGAGCTAAAAGTAAATTGTTGTCTCCAATTGACCCTACCTTTCCTGTGTATTTAGTATCTAACGGATAAGGGATAGGAAAAAGTAATTACTAAAATACTAAACACTTAATAACTAAAATTTTAAGCTAAAATACTCAGCGCTTTTCAAATAATAAGTGCACGTACGGATAATTGTTGTAATTGTATCTCTGTAAAAGATCTCCAACTTTGCGTTCAGGTATTCAATTCCGCAAGAAAAAAAAACAAATCAGACAATAATTAAAATTTCAACTTTTTATTGAAATACTCTGGAGTATCTTGCAAATATTCTGGATTTCCTTTCTTAGCACGTCACACGATCATAAAAGTTCGCTCCTCCGACGGCCACCAGCAAATTGTCGTAGTAGGTGTCAACGGTTTTCTGATTCAGCACGATCTTGCGCGCATAAACACATCCCTAAAACGAATTCCGAATACCCTCTTTGAGACAAAAAAATACTATTTCTTTTTTGTCTAATAACGCTCCTTTGCCTAGGGACGTGCAAAGAGAACCTTTGATAACTCCTCCAACGATAACCTTATCAACGAAGGAAGGTTATCATGATAACCCACAAGGTTATCAGAATAACTGTAAGGTTATCATCCTAATAAAATGCTTAAAATACTTACACATTGACAAACGAATTGCATATTCGGAATCCTCAGGAAAAACTGACATACGGTCGTCTATATCAGATTTTAGGTATCTTAGGTAAAAATGGGGTAAAATAGCATTTTTAGATCTCGCCCATTTGTGTATTGGATGTGGGGTCGACAGGGAAAGAGAGATATGAAGCGAGGGATCTGGCCAGAATCGACTGGCCATGGGTTGCTCGCTTACAGTGTTGTCACTTTTTCAAAAGTCGCCTCCGCCTCCGGGCAACTTTCCGAACGTAGCCTCCGCCTCCGCCTCCGGAGGCGCCTCCGGCTATTTTTGATCGCCTCCGGGTCGCCTCCGACCAAAAATCGCCTAAAATGCCCATTTTAGGCATGTTTGAAAAAAATTTTCCCAAAATTTTCAAAAAAATTTTTGAAAAAATTTTTTGGCGCCAAAAAATTTTTTGAAAAAATTTTTTGAAAATTTTTTGGAAAAAAATTTGTCAAATTTTGAAAAATATTCCAAAATTTTTCTTGTTTTTGTCAAGTTTTCATTAAATTTTCGCCTGCCGGAGGCGCCTCCGGCATATTTTGAGGGTCGCCTCCGCCTCCGGAGGCGCCTCCGAGCATCCGGAGGCGGAGGCGTGGCAACACTGGAGAAGAACAATAAATATTTGCCGAATAACATTCCCAAGGCGAAAGGCTAAGCAATTAGAAGGTTCAAAATTTACGGCGCATCAGAAAACGCGATGCAAAGTGCTGTTGTGATGTGCGAAAATGTAAAATTGCTCAAAGGAAGGAATTGAGACCCAACCTCACCTGACGTGCGATGCGTCAGAAAATTGCTCAAAAGAAGGAATTGAAAGTCAATTCCAAATGCCTAAAAGGCAACATCAATGTCTTCTTTGTTTCCAATTTCTCCCATCAATCAAAAACATAAACAATAAAAATTTGCCGAATAACATTTCCCAGGCTATAGTCGACTTCTGAAGGCTGAATGATTGCATACGGAAGGCGCAAAACAAAATTTTAAATGACATTTTCAAGCGTATATCACAGTTCAAAGAAAGAAAAACCACTCGCTTATTTTGGCTTCGAAATGTCTGTGCCTGTCTTTGCAGCACATAGACGATAGAAGTATGGGTTAGAGTCTTATAAGCTCTTCTATAAGCTGAAGTTACGTGCACAAGCTGGGATGGTGATTGGATTTTGAGTTGGCCTGTGCAGAAAAAGCCATTTTTGGCGGTAGTAAGTTGAGGGGCAGTAATTAGAAGGCTACGGCATTATAATACACTATTCATGGTTTTAAAGAGCTATGGTCTAATCTATCATTTTTGTTTTCAAGAAATTATAGAACAAAGTGTGCTTGTAAATTAAATCTTTCCAACAACAATCATTTTATTTTCCAAGGATCAGTTTATTTTCAAACAACAAAATTATCCACAAACATGATTTTTTTGCGATACTTTGGAAATCCTGAAACCGCCTAAACTGAAGCCAACTTCCCCATTTTTCGCTCTATGTATCTTCGATGCTCGAACCAAACCTGAAGAAAGTTGGGTTCAGTGGAGGTTTTTTATAACTGGCGCAGTAACAGAAACTTTTCCGGAAAACACTTTTTGGACAAACCCTGCCACATCCAATTTTGAAAATTTGCTTAAAAAAGCTTTGTCTATAATGTTTTGTTCTGGAGGAGGAGGTTGACCTATAGTCCTTCCATAGAGGTTTTGTTTTCCAAGGGTTAGGTAAGTTGCACTGTTAATATCCTTGACTTTTACCTTGATTTGCCCTCCGGTCAAATTGATCTTCTGGGCAAGGTCTTCGCACTCGGGACTGGCTATATATGGGGTTCTCCGGTAGTACTCTTCGAGTTGGGTTCTCTGAAATAACTAACAGTAATAAAAATTGTATAATTTCCAGAAATTCTTGACAAATTTTTTCAAATTTTGTATTTTACAAATTTGGTTAGCTGATGGGATTTTGAACATTGGAGGAAAAGACATGGACGGCTATGGTTAGATCGCCAGACATATCGGGTGCAATTCCTATGTGTACTCTTCGAGTTGGTTTCTCTGAAATAACTTACAGTAAGAAAAATTGTATAGTTTCCAGAAATTCTTCCATAGTTTTTCAAATTTGGTTAATTTTGGATGCCGAATGGGAGGAAAAGACAGAGCTGGCTATGATTAGATCGCCAGACACATCAAGTTCAAATCCTATGTATAACTCGGAACTAATTTCCCTCTCGAAAATACAGTGTCTTGGTTTTTCAGAGATTGATATTAATCACAAAAATATCTTACACAAAACATTTTTCCTTCGGCCTTTGTTTTTGAAATTTGAATTTTCTGAACAAAACGGTCCATAATAATTTTTTGCCGGAAGGGAGATCCAAAGTTTAATTTACAAGGAATTTTACCTGGTAATCAGAGAATATGCGACGTCCTCGTTGCCGTGCCTGAAGAGTTTATTTCATTTTAGAAAACTATTAAATATAAAATATCTTACACTAAGCTCGGCCTCTGCTTTGGCCTTTGCTTCGGCCTTTGCTTTTGCAAACTGAATTTTCTGGATACGCATAAGAGGGTCCATAATACTTTTCATACGACGTGACGTGAATACAATGTCCTTGTATGAAGAAATTTTGAAAAATTTGGCAATGTCGTCGTAGATTTCGTTCGGGAGAGTTGACATTTTTAGTATCCTGAAAACGTAACTAAAAATATATCCCGTATATTCTTTACTAGCGAAGGACTCTCCCTTCAGGAGCCAAGTTCTTAGCCGCCGTTCTTAGTAAGGGTGCGGTCGCCAGTCGCGGCCTTCGACCGCTCCGCGGGCGTAAGAACCCCGTAAGAATCGACTTTCCATCTAAGCCATTTTCTTATGGGACACACATACGGACAGACAGCACACAAATACTATATAGGATAGATCTCTATAGAAACTTTTCTATATAATATATAAATAAGATTCAAACAGATGGTATGGGATAAGTTTAAAAAACAATAAGAAAACTAAATGTATTGTAAAATTATCCGCGCCTCAGAAAACGCGATAATTAATACTTTGTTCCAATTTGTACCGATGTGACAGAAAATTTATCGAAAGTAATGAAATGAGAGTCAAACTCCAAATGCCTAAAAGGCGATTGGAGTTTGACTTCTGAAGGCTGAATGATAGTTTTAGAATTTGCCGAATAAATATTTTTAATAACATTCCCAAGACTAAAGTCGATTTCTGAAGGCTGAATGATAGTCTGTAGAAGGAGCAGAAACCAAATTTCAAATACTTTCTCAAGAAATTATCGCAAAAATTCTACTTATTACTCATAAAGTGATGAGAAGTATATAACAAGAAAATATAACCTAAAACATATATTTTGGCAAAAAACTGTGTCATAAAGATTTGCCGATCGAAAAAATGTACCGTTTCCACAACAATCATTTTATTTTCCAAGGATTTATTTTCAAACAACAAAATTTTTCACAAACAGATTTTTTATCAGATTTTCTCGAATGAGATTCTTTTTGTGATATTTTGGAAATTCTTGATGCCAACTAGGCTGAAGCCATCCTCTGAATTTTCCGCTCTTTGGATCTTCGATTCTGGAACCAGACCTGAAGAAATATGGATTTAGTGCAAGTTTTTGAAAGTTGCGTACTGAAAAAAACCTTTTCCGGGTACTATGGGATTAATGTTCTACAGAAATTTTCAAATAGAAATTTTTTTCAATTTTAGCTCTAGATTGGTATAAAATATTTAGAAGTTTCACAAAATCATTTTTTCAACATTCTTGTCTCCGTCAAAGTTAAAAAAATTTTCGTTACCCCTCCGGAAGTAAGTTTTTTTTTCAAAATTTTCCCAAATTTTGCAAAAATTTGCCAAAATTTTGTAAAAAATAGCAAAAATTTGGAAAAATTCAAATTTTTGGGCGGGAATCCAAATTCTGAATTTTTTTATGTCGAAAATGACGAAAATTTTTGAAATTGGAGCAAAAATCGATATTTTAATTACACCTCCGTTAAATTAGAGGGTTTACGGTAAGTATACCTGTTTTGGTTTCCGACATACGTACGCTAAGTTTCGATTTTAATATCCGTTATTCCTACCTGTACTAGCGCTTCACTCATTCTGGCATTGATGGCAAGGTCTTCCCGCATGAAACAGTCTGGATAATGTGTTGTCTGGAACAGAGCTTCGAGTTGGTCTAGCTAAAATTGTAACGGTATTAAAAATCTGCAGTTTGCAAAATCAAAGTTTTCTCTAATTCTTGAATAATTTTTTCAAATTTTGTATTTTTACAATTTCTGTTAGCTGGTGGGATGTCTAACTGGAGGAAAAGACAGAGCCGTCTGTGGTTAGATCGGCAGACATTGGGTGCAAATCCAGTGTATAAATTTTATACAATTTAACCCGTAATAAAGAATACCTCGTTATAAGGAAGTTTTTACTGAAAGGGAGAACCAAAGTTTAATTTACAAAAAAGTTACCTGGTTAGCAGAGAATGTAGTATATCGTCTTTGCTGTATCTGCAGTGCTTACGTCATTTTGGCATTGATATTACAGTCAACCCCCGTTAAAGGCCACCCTTCGGGACCGGCCTCAGAGAGGGCCTTTAACCGGGGTGGGCCTTTATCCGAAGAAAGTTTTCCCAAGGCAAAAATGACCCAAAAAGGTGTTTTTATGTTTTTACCAATTTTTACCATTTTTATACACTTTTTAATTAAAATCACACTATTTTACCTTAATTCACCTTTAAAAGGTAAAAATAGGGAATAATTAAAGGAATATGCGAAATTCCGGGGACGAATGTTTTGAAATTTGGAGCGAAATTAAAGAAAAATTTTGGAAATGTAGGAAAAATTCTCAAAATTTTCTCCGGCGCCGTAAAATTTTTTTTGCGGTACACCTATGCCGACCCTCCCCAAAGGGGGCCTTTAAGCGGTGAAACTCCTTTGTATTTTTTCATTTGGGTCCAGTTCCGGGAACAAGGGGGGCTTTAACCGAGGGGGTGGGCCTTTATACGGAAGCCTTTAATGAGGGTTAAATGTAAATACAAAATTATCTTACACATTGCTCATGCTCGGCCGCTGCTTCGTCCAACTTTCGAACTTTCTCACGACGCATAAAAGGCTCCATAATACTTTTCATACGACGTGACGTGAACACCAGGTCCTTGTGCGAAGGAATTTTGAAGAATTTGGCAATGTCGTCGTAGATTTCGTTCGGGAGCGTTGCCATTTTTGGTAACCTGAAAACGTAATTTATTTTTGGAACATGGAAAAGCAATAAGATTTGGGGTGGAATTGAAACGGCTGTTAGTTGTCCAAGAGATTTGACCTATTACAGTTATGGACTGTCCTTCGGAAGCCATTTTTCCTATGACGACCTTCAGGTCTATAAGAAAATAATGGCTTAAGGAAATGGCTATAAGGAAATAATGGCCGCCAAAAATAACAAAGAAAAAGCTAAAAATAACGGCAGAACAACAAAAATTTAACAGTGATTGCCATTTTTAGTAACCTGAAAACGTAATTCGTTTTTGGAACATGGAGAAGCAATAAGAAGTTATGGAGTTGGACTTGAGACGGCCTGTTAGAATTACAAAGCTCAAAATTAGTCCAATATATTTTCGTAGGAGAAGGATCTAAGCTTGACGATACAGAAAATTTGACATTTGCCTGTTATGGATTCACAGTTAAGGACGGATAAGGATAATGGATGGACAGTTAAGGACTGTCCTTCGGAATCCTTTTTCCTATGCCGATCCCAAGAGCGGCTTCCGCAAAACAGTCTACATTTCCAACATTTTTAAAGTTTTTAGATCTTGATCCAAATCGGAAAGAATGCATAAACACGTCATAATGAGATACATTTTTGCGAAACATAGAGAATCACTAAAATTTTGCTCAAGAAGTCAAGTGGAATTATAAGGTCCAAAGGTGGTCAAATAAATGAATGATGAAAGGGTATTAATTTCAAGTTTCCAAATAGCCGGCACAACAAGAAAATCAATAGGAAGCATACCGTTAGGGGAATTTGAAACTCGAATCGTTAATTATTAATTCCGAAAATTTTTTATAGATCACTAGAATCCTTAAAAGGGTTCAAACTGATGACGTAATACGAAAAATATAAGTAATCAGTATGAAAAAATGGTTGTGAAATTCCGTGAATGAATGAATGAATGCATCAAAGGCCTATCAGAACACTCGATGCAAAGTGCTTTGTGACGTGCGATGTGACAAAAAATTTATCGAAAGTAATGAATTGAGATTCAATTCCAAATGCCTAAAAGGCAACATCATTGTCTTCTTTGTTTCCATTTTCTCTACTCAATCAAAGAGAAGAACAATAAATGTTTGCCGAATAACATTCCCGAGGCTATTGTCGATTTCTGGAGGCTGATTGATGGATAAAAGGGCACAAAGGAAATTTCAAACGATATTTTGAATGATAAATAAAAAAAAGCATTGATTGTTTCGATTATGGTTTCTTTTGGCTTATTTTTGACACAAGCACAAGCCAAAATTAGCGCAAAAATAGCCAAAAACAGCTCAAAAACAGCTCAAAAATTGACTCGAAACTCGACTCGAACTTTTCGTCGACTCAACCCTGTCAACACATCGTCGCTTTTACTTTGATTAGAAGAAAAGTAAATTTAGTCGGCGCTTGGATATAACAAGTCACGATATAACTCACATTCATATTAGTCAAGTCATTTGCCAGGTAACCGGCTAAACATATACTACGGGTTTCGTTCAAAATACCTGTCGAGATATAACGTCACCGACCCTCGATATAACGTCATTTTCGGGAGGGTCGGGAGAAAAAACCATAGGGGGTACCACATGAAATTTTTTTCCGGAAAATTTTGAGCAATTTTACCCAAATTTTCAAAATTTTCTTTCAGTTTTTGGTCGGAAATACGAAAAAGCACTTTTCAAAAATCCGAATTCAAATTCGCGCTCCTTTGCAAGGCCCTTGGCAGCCCGATTTTAATCGCTAGCTGTGATAATCTAGCTAAAAATTAGGTAAATTTAAGGTAAAATAGTGTATTTTTAATGTATAAATGTACAAGACGGCCAAAAACAGCTCAAAAATTCTCGAAAAAAATGGCATTTTTGGGCCATTTTCACTTGGAAAATTGTCGATATAACGTCAACCCTGAATAACGTCACTTTTTTGAGCCGGTGTGAAGTTAAAAGTATTTAATATTAGTAAAAACGAATGCATTACTTTGTGAATCACAATCACGATGTGATCTTTTACTGAGCGGAGTTCTATATCTATACAAGTACAGTTGATCAGCGACAGATGACCTGGCTAAACGGAGCCATGTACTGGCGGGGTTTGTTCACCTGTGAATGAACTTTGAGGGAATGCTGGAAATACTTGCAAAAAAGATAGGGCTGGCCTGCACTATAAGGCAATGCCTATAAGGCGTTTAGAAGCCCTATATTATCATCCCCGCCATCGACATTCCAAAAAATGCTAGGTATTGAATTTTGTGTGCACCTCGACACATTTCGTTCCCTTTTGTGAAAATCAGATGCACAAAATTGTTGATGTTTGATCACTGACGATATGAACAGAAAAAAATTTTTCCGAAATTTTGAATGCATATTCCATTCTACCAAAATACACAACAAAAGAAATTTTTCATTTTGCTTCCCAAAATTTTCTATTGTTATATATTTCTCGCTTTATTTTCTTGATATTTTCCTGAAAAGATTGATTTCAATGGCAATGTTTCGTATAAATAAAAAGCATACGAGATAAAATGCGACTTTTCTACCACATTTTTGAGAATAATGAATATTTCCCGCTTTGCTTTGTGTGTGATTCTCGCTGTTTTCGCTGTGGCTTCTGCGACGTCGCCTGAGGAAGAATGCGGCACTACGGACTATCCAGGACATCACGCTGGCGAGCGAGTAATATTTTTAAAAAATTTATCAAATTGTTCTTTAAGAAATTACAATGAGTATACATTTTTGAATAAATCTGGTCCAAAATTGCCTGTTTATTAAAAACAAAAACTTCAAGAAAACAAGTTCAGATAATTAATGGCACTGAAGTTCCGCAAGGTAAATATCCTTGGCTGGTAAATATTCACATCGAATCGGTAGCCTATAGCGTCTGCACAGCCACCATTGTTTCAAAGAAATGGATTCTTACCGCTGCGCACTGTATTGAACCGTAATGTTTCTACATAATACAATTTTCTAATGCCCTCTTATGTTTTGCACTTAGGGATATGGATATATACATAATAAACCCCATAAAGATCTTGACGAGGAAGCAATCAGAAATTTTATTAATGAACTATCTGCATAAAAAACATTACAAGTTTGTGACAGTCTCACAGAGAAATGAATGAGCTATCTAGCTAGTATATAACACTCAAGAAGAGCCTAACTCAACATGGCCGCGTGGTGGGGTGGTAAGTCGTCAAGTCTCTTGTTCCACCGACACAAGTTCGAAACCGCCAGCGACCAACTTTTTTTATTATCTTTTAAAATGATTCTCTGTTAGATCAGACTCTTCATAAAATTTTTATATCTACTAAAAATGCAAAATCCTACTCAGAATGCAAGTAAAAAACACATTGTTCAAAAAAATTGTTCCATATCATATGGATATACATAATACCACTTTTTTAGACACACTGTTTCCCGCGTAACAAATTTCCAGTTTCTATATCACATGCTTCAAAAAAGCGAATATCACGCCGAGTTTCGAGTGTCTTTCTCCCCCCTCTCTTTTCTATGATAGAATAGTGCAATAGCGTGTCTTCGTCCCACCAAGTTCATCAGCGGAGGAGACATCGGTTAGAGAGAGAGATACGTACCAGGGGTGGGCTTCGGGACGATTTTGAAATCCCGAAGCCCGAATCCCGAATGGCCAAACGTACCGAATTTTCCCGAATCCGAAGCCCACTCCTGATACGTACGTGACGTATCTGAATCTGGAATCTCTTTCCTCTGTTTTCTTTGTCCAGCACCTTGATGGGTCGGACAGAAGCAAGTTTTCGCACCTCACTATGGTAGAAAGAAGAAGGTCGGAATCGGGGAGGAAGGGCAGAGAGTTAGAGATAACAGGATTTCTCAGAAAATTCCTCGGTACAGTTTCCATAAAGGCTTTCCTTTGCATTGCCGACTCTGCCAACCATGATTTAGTGTCGTCATTATTGAATGTCGCAGAAATATTTGCATATCCAACGTTAAAAGTTTAGGGAAGAAATGACTGTTGCTGTGGGTTCTGTAGACAATCGAAAGGGCAAGGTGGTCAAAATAAAACGAAGCATAATGCATGAAGGTTACGAGGCTGAAAAGGGTCCCCACGACATTGCGTTAATCGAGGTAAAATTTGTCTTATTTGGATGAGTTTGCAACTTCTTTTGAACTGATTTGTTCCAAAGCGAATGCATTCAGAGTTGAGAGATAGAAATATAAGAAGTCGGGCCGTAGCTCCGCGCAACCCTCCCCAAACTATTTGTACCGAAGGCGCACACTTAATGGCCAATTTTTGAAAAAAGCCGATTATTTGGGAAAAATGTCATTTTTTCAAAAAATTATTTTATTTTCTATCAACACCTCGAAATACGTATGTGGCTGTGCAAAAACAACAACGCAACAGTTAGTGCGCAGACAACAAACAGAGAAATTGGGTAATTAAACCGGCAGACACAGACATTCTCTGCGCTCTATCATGTTGCGTTGTCTTTTCGTGGTGCCGCACACTGGCCCTCTTTTGACCCAGTCTCAACATATAAGGCCGAATTGGGTATTTAAACCGAAAAATACCCAATTGAATTGCCACCTTTTTTATGACTTGTTTACGCTAACCAATGGGCTGGCGTAGAGTTAATGCAACTTACTTTTTAGCATCGGTCCATACTCACGATTTTCACCTCAAAATTTCAAGATTTTGGCTTCAATTCGCATTTAAGTTCAAGTTTAGGTTCAGATTTAAATGCCTGAATTTTCACTCAGGATACCCAAAAGCACTTCTCTACCACTTTTCCTGACGTCCTGAGCGTTTTTAGAAGCATCTCAACGGCCACGTCAAACCTCCCCTCTAGCGGACCGACTTCCCCTGCGGGGTTGGAAATATTGAGAATCTCCTGAATACCTAAACTTGTAAGAGGACAAATATGATTCAACTGTTGCACTTCAATTCAACTGTTGCACTTAAACTTATCGACACAAATTTAGCTTTCCGAAGATCTGACATACTCCAAGGATGTACGGCGAATCTGTCTTTCTGAAAATCGTCAAGAGGCGGATCCTAGCAAAAATGTGGTGATTACTGGTTGGGGCTGGCTAAACGGCCACGCCAAACGTCCACGTGTTTTGCACGAAGGATCTGCACGTGTTGTTGCTGACGATATTTGTGATAAGTGTTTGTTTTGAACAAATCACCTTCATTATTCTTTAACTTTAGCTTATATGGATCAAACTATGATTCTGAGGGAAATGTCTGTGTAGCATCGCACAATCATACGATGCCATACACTGTAAGTTTTTAACACCTAATTCCGGAAAACCTTTATCTCACTCGGTCACGGACTTTTGCACCCCGGGACATTTGCGCCCCGGGGCTATAACTTATGATCCATGCGGGCATTTTTTATGCAGTTTTCGAAAAACGGTGTATTCAGAGCCGGAAGGAACATCTGGTAAGAAAATTTGAAATTATTTTGAAAAAATGACATTTTTTACTTAAAAATTCGATTTTTCGCAAAAAATGCCAAAAATCGTATTTTTAAGTAAAAAATGTAATTTTTTCTAAATAATTTCAAACTGTATAAAAAATGCCCGCATGGATCATAAGTAGGGATCGGATTTTTAGGACCGAAAAATCGCATTTTAGGATCCTAAAAAGGACCGAAAAAAGGGCGCCGCAGGCGAAAATTTTTCAATTTTAGGCGATATTCATAAAAATTTGCACTATCGCTGTACATTTTTGGTAGAAATCCAGGAAAAGCGTCAATTTTTTACCAAAATTTCCCAAAAAAGGTCGTTTTAGGTCATAAAAACCTAAAAAAGTACAAAATAGGACCGGTCCTAAAATTTCCCAAAAAGGGCAAAATAGGACTTTTAGGATTTTTTAGGAAAAGTCCTAAAAATCCGATCCCTAATCATAAGTTATAGCCCTGGGATGACCCACCACGATCGGACTGAATCTACAGTATATGCATCCAAATCCAAAGTATTGACTAGGAAAAACATTTTTTTGAGACTCAACAAAAATTGTCCAGAAAAAGTGTTTTTCAGGATTTCAAAATTTCGAAAGTCAAATCCATGATACCCTCCCTATGGTTTCGAAATTTTATTTTAACCATAGGGAGGGTATCATGGATTTGACTTCCCAAAATTTTTTAAATCCTGAAAAACACTTTTTCTGGACAATTTCGATGCGCTGAGCACGAGTCTGAAGTTAGTTTTTTTGTTGAGTCTCAAAAAAATGTTTATTCCCAGTCAGTACTTTGGATTTGGATGCATGTACTGTAAATTCAGTCCGATCGTGGCGGGACCCAATCTGTTTAACTCGCTAGAAGGGAAATGCTGATAAAGCGAAAAGGAAATTTCTACTGATATGACCCAATACATTAAAATTTTCAGCTCGTTGAAAAAAAGAAATTCAAACGTGATTATTCATTTTTGATTGGGCTTAATTTATTAGCGAATTTAATGATAACGGTCAAATATTTTTCTCTTGTTTTTAAAAATGCTGACACTTAGCAATATTCACTTAACAAAGCATACATAATGCCAATTGTGATCAGTTTAAAGTTAGCCTAAAACGGATCTGATTACTCCGTTTGAATTTCCGCCTTT
This sequence comes from Ditylenchus destructor, assembly GCA_022814885.1. Classification (NCBI taxonomy): domain Eukaryota; kingdom Metazoa; phylum Nematoda; class Chromadorea; order Rhabditida; family Anguinidae; genus Ditylenchus; species Ditylenchus destructor. The sequence continues at coordinate 11,185 of JAKKPZ010000117.1, read as the reverse complement.
TTGAAGCACGCTCTGTAAATGGCTTCTGTAAAAATAAACAATTCGTCAGCTATATGGGCGCGAATTCAAATTTGAATAATCAACTCTGTTTTGGGCTTAGTTTAGCAATTTTGCGCTAAAATTATAATAAACGTTTGGCACTTCTTGGGTTTACGCCCCACCTCCCATTTTTCATAAAAGCTTTATAAGATTTTTAAGATTTTATATCAAATAGTTATATTATGCCTCCCAATGTTCCCTGAAATGAAAATTTTCAAAAATCATTTGGCGGGAATTCAAATTTTTGTTTATCTAAAATGCCCGATTATTCAATAACAATCGCTGTTTTTGACCCAAAGTGGCTAATTTTAGGCCATTTTTTGTAGAAAATGTGACAAAATAAAGCTGAAAATCAGATTCCTCATGAAAATCTGGCCATAGTAGGCATTTTCGACAAATGTTTTGGAAAAATAAATTTTTTCGTGGAAATTCCGGGACAAAATTGACCTACGACAATGCTGAAATTTACACGAAAAAAATATTTTTCCAACATTTTTGTGGAAAATGCCTAATATAGGCAGAATTTTGCGGGGAATTTGATTTTCAGCTTTATTTTGTGACGTTTTCTACAAAAAATGGCCTAAAATTAGCCACTTTGGGTCAAAAACAGTGATTTTCATGGAAAAATTGGGCATTGTAAATCAGTACAAATTTAAATTCCCGCCAAATAATTTGTGAAAATTTTCATTTCAAGGAACATTGGGAGGCATAATATAACAAGAAATAAAGTATTTGTGAGTTTTTATAAAGCTTTTATGAAAAATTGGAGGTGTGGTGTAAACCCAAGAAGTGCCAAACGTTTTACTGTTAATTGTTCCAGGGCGACAGTGGAGGTCCAGCATTGGTGAATTTGGAAGGACGTTGGACTCAAATTGGGGTTGCAGATTATGTGTATAACCCTTTGGATTTGACGAAGCCAAGTGAGAAAAAAATCTCAGCATTACTCTAAACGATATTCCATTCTAATTTGAATTGGCGCCAAAATTTCTTTCCTTTTTTCTTTCCACTCCTTGCAATAGTGAAATTTGCGCAAGCTATTTGGGCGCCAATTCAAATTGGATTGAATGTAGCTTAGAGTATTCCTCAGTAAAAATTTTGTTGTCACAGGTGGATACGCACGAGTTTCATATTTCTGCGATTGGATTTCGGAGAAGACTGACAATGAAGTCCAATGCGACAAATGAGCGACCTTCGTGAGATCACAAAGCAAGTAAAACAGTGTGTGACTTAGACTTGCCATTATTTTGAACTGAATAAATACTGTCATTGGTATAAAAGAGAGAGCATTTCAAATTCCCGCTGAAATTTAGCGGGAATCGCCAAGCGATAAAAAGTGATCACGGGAAAGTTTTCATGAGAAGTATTACTTTCCAGAGGACTTCTCCAGAGATTGATAGAAGAAATAGAGAGCATTGATTGTAAAAATTGTTATACATATTTAATCACATGTCAGGTTCATTCAACACTTCCGTTGGGAGCAGCATAAGATAATCATATTGCATGAAACAATTGTCTACACAACGGACACGTACGATTCTTCCGGGACGTTTCATCCTCAAAAATGTCATTTTTGAATAATTTGAACAACGAAGACACATAAAATTAAATGAATGCTTAGAGTAACTTTATTCAAATATTTTATATCTGAGATATAAATATAAAACATTATATTTTGATAAATTTGCGTGAAAGCAGTTTCCAGGATTAAACATGTCGCATATAGGCGGAAAGGAAGATGACATAAGCAGCCAAAATACCGCCACTGAGTTTCTGGAATCCGTAAACACCTAAAAACTTATCACTTATTGCTAATTTAAGAATACAATAAGTTGAGCTACCGTTGCACTGTCGTTTGAAATCCTCTTCTTTCCAAAAGTTGCACCCTTCATCATTTCCAGAGGGGTCGCATTTCGCCAGGCAATTCTCGAATTCTTTGTATTGGCTAAATAACATATCAGGTGGCTCAGAAATTACAGGCGAAAATTCCAGCGACGAAAAAATTTTTTAGTTTCGGCAAAACTTTCGGATTTTTGACTGAATTTTCTAATATTTTGCCAAAATTTCTCAAAATTTGGCAAACAATGGCAAAATTTGTAATTTACTGTATTGCAATCAATCGAAAATTTGCAAACGTAGGAATTTCCCAAACTTATGGCAAATTTTTGGATATTTTCCGGGTCCTAAATGTTTTTTGCTATAAAAACATGTTTTTTGCCAAAAACGTCAAATTTAGCCATTTTGATTAATATGAAAGCATACTTGCAGTTCTCGGCATTCACAGTGAGTGGCTATAAATAAAAAAACAAATTTTTTGGAAAACCATGAAAACCCTATGGTCAAAAAAATCAAATTTTTTCGGATTTTTCTGAAAACATGTTTTTATTGTATTTTTGTATTTTAACGAACTGATTCCGCATGTGCAATTGGTTTTTTCGTCTCTGGCCAAAAATGGGCATTTTTGGGCCATTTTTGACCAAAAATAGCCATTTTTGACCAAAAATAGCCATTTTTGAGTATCAAAACTTTGTTTCCAACCTAATACTTACGAAAGGTTTCAATTTGGTACTGCAATCGAAGCAGCAACCGTTAGTGTCAGCAGAAATACTCGTCAATGAAGAGAACAAAACGCACGCAGCCAACAGAGTTGTTTTGGTCAAAGAAGCCATCCTGAATTTTTTGAAAAATGAAAACGCATAAATTAATGCTCAATAAAATTGACAATATTTTAATGAGATGAAACAAATCGGTTTGATATTTAATAACCAATCTGGCTGGTATTGATCGCCACTGCCGAATGCACAACTCCACAATTTTTGCCGGGCACTCAATTCGTATGAGTCATCTGTGACAATGATTTGTATAGGCCGATCCAAATACAGTTGTCCGATTTTTCTGGCTGACTACTTGTATGATGCCGGACAATTACTATGATTCACCACCATATAGTGAGTCTAGGTAAACCCCCCCCGGTAAACCCCCCCGCTCGCCATTTTTGCCATAACGTTTTACTGGAACCTTCTAAAAGGTTGAGTAATAGCTTAAATGAAAGCTAAGACTCTGGGCTACAAATCGGTATATTACTTGCCACATCTCGATTCAAGATTCTCGAGATTTAATTATTTTTGTCTCAAAATTTCAACTTTTTTTGAAAATTCGAAAATTTGAGACAAAAATAATTGAATCTCGAGAATCTTGAATCGAGATGTGGCAAGTAATGTACCGATTTGTAGCCCAGAGTCTTAGCTTCCATTTAAGCTATTACTCATCCTTCTAGAAGGTTCCAGTAAAAAGTTATGGCAAAAATGGCGAGCGGGGGGTTTACCTAGACTCATTTTTACCGAGGGAATTTTGCCCTAGTCTCGTTTTCGGTCACCAGGAGTCAAATTTAACCGCGATAGATGAATTTGTTTTGAATGAGGTTGGCTTGAACGTATCTAAAAGTTATATTACAATTTAAGCGCTGACGACTGTCAATGTGGTTACACAGAGATGAGTTGCAGTCAAAAAAATCGCTTCCCTGAAAAAATTAAACAATTTCTTCATACGCATAAGCGTAAACGTAAATCTATCCGGCCCCTCTAAGTCGCATTGTGAAGCTCCGCACTCAAACGGATTATATAATATCTATCCATCACCCTAAAGCAAAAGTATCCGTCTGTGTGTATGTATGTGTGTCCGGACGATCCAGCCTTTAGTTCCGGGCGTGTGATACGTCAAATGATAGGTCTCGACGAGCTAAGCACAGAAACATTGGAAGCGAAAATTTTTATTGAACGACGGCAGAGTTATCCTGGATTTTCTTCCAGAAATCCAGGATTTAAAAGGGCAAGTTTCTTAGCCGGGCTCGGATCGGGCCGAGTGATAGCCCGAAATGCTCCCCAGCTCAAGAGAAGACGATAGGCACCAAAATCAGCCCGATCCCAGCACGGCTCGCAAAGATACAGGTGCGCTGATCCTAGGCAAACTGAGCGACGTAGCCGCTGTGATTCACTAAAGGAACCTCGAACAGCAGTTGGTCCCACCACGATTGTTTTTAGCGCTCAGCGGCTTGTGGACGACAGATTTATCGCATTTAGGAAATACTTTCAGGATGTCGTAGTCACTCCATACATGTTCCCGTCACATGCACAGTGCTCATTGATACTCGCTTCTTTGTGAAGAGCATAGTGTAAAGCACGCCGCACACTGCTGCTTCCACAAAACACAAATAGATGTACTGCCCGATAATAGTGGAAGGATTGTTACCAAGAAACTAAAACCAACTGAAGAATAATTATTTTTGGCGATTTTATTCTGCCGAAAATAAACTTAAAACCATTTTCGCTGCTTCTCTAAAATTTGAGATAATCGATTTGTGCCCTCTTTCTAAACTTTTTCCATTACACCTCCTATACTTGTAGCATAGATTTAGCGCTAACGTAAGTAACCCTAATGTCCAACGTAAATTTCTCGCAACTGTGGTTCTTTAATAAAAGTTGCTTATTTTGACAAATAAGTCGAAAACATGTTATCCAATAGCCTTAGAAATTTTTCAAACAAGTTTTCCAAACAACGTAATATTACAGAACATAAACTTTATTTGGCAGAACATCCCCATAAGATATCCCAAATGTCTTAAAATGACAAAATAGCCAATAAATTTTAAAACCCATAATTTCACACATCGAAATTTCATCCTTAATTATTTCGATTTGACGCTCTTGGCAGGTTTCCTTCCTGTGATAGGTAAATAGGTAGACAACCGTTTCACGACATCCGTCATGGTGCTCATTATTCCAGAAGGTTCTGGCACGATGTCTCCCACATAAATACCGTTCAGGATAATATTTCCATTCACGTCAGCGACCATCCACACAAATGGACGCTCGGCGTTGAACTCTTTCTCGTCTGTCATGCCTCTAGGTACGTCATCTGATTCTTTTTGATCCAGTGTTCCTATAATATCAAAGTTGTTTGGGTAAAATATTTCAGAATGGCTGGCCCAGCAAATTCTACTCCGGAAAGGTAAGGAGAACCAAATTGAAATCAACATACACAGTCTAGCATCAAGCGAATAAGTCTTAAATAGACCAAACACATAGTTTTTCGATATCAAAAGCTTATCTTTGCTTCCGCAGGAAAAATGTCAAATTTTGCAAATTTGATTCCTCCGCGCAAATTTTTTCATTCAAGATCGCTATAGTACAAAAATAGACGTCTTTGAAACAATGCCTAAAATTTAGCTTCACGACTGTATATCCACTTTAAATTTTCTGAATCCTGTACCAAGCCAATGGCCTAAAAATATCGCACTAACCTCCTGTTGTTCCCTCTGGATCAACCTAAAACTAACATAGTATCAGAAAACATTTCACCTTCGAGAATACTACCTGTATGAACAATTCCTGCCAGAAACTTGATATATAGGTTGATGTCTTCGAAAGTTTCGCAAAATTTGCTTTTTTGCTATTGAAAGCATCCGTGAATCCCAATGACTTAAAGGCACCTTCCATGGGCACCTTATTTGTAATCCCGAATTCAGGCATAGTCACCTGTAAAAGGTAAACATATTTTCTTTCTTTTACACAAAAAAATTTACGTTTACTATTGCGTTCTTAACAATTTTTCCGTTTACAGTTTTGTTGAAAGTATTGAAAAATTTTCCATTGGATTTGACCTTCTCCAGCACCTGAGCCACGGTCTTGTCTTCTTTCGGTAGATAGACCACAAAATAAAGGATGGAACTGCCCTTGACTGCTTTATAAGGCAATGCCACCATTTGGAATTCACCGTTTTCTTCATACCTCAGATACTCCTTCACGCCACTCATCATTTTCACCTGGAATCAGACCAATTTTCTGGAGTAAAAATGACACATTTTGTCAAAAGTGCCCGAAATGCGCGCATTTTCAAATTTTCTGATACGACGCTGAAAAATGAAAGACTCGGAAAAGCTTATTCGTGTCACAAATTTGGTGTATGGCGTTGTGTGAAAACCCTTAAAAGGGCATATTTTTAGCCACAGATTTAGGCTTAAGCAAAGGCTTAAACTTGGTTCTCTTGAAAGAAAATCCGAATCTGACCTCCTTATAGGGGTTAAATTCATAAGTATTGTTCGAATTTGGCGGGAAATTTCGAGCATTTATGACAGAAAAGAGCCTGACAGAAAAACCGACCTTTCCTTTCAGGCTCCGATCTTCATTGAAGAAATTTTTTAGCTCAACTTTTGGAAACGGTGTCACCCACTTTCCTTTGAAGCGGACGGCGCTGATAAGCAACATTCTAAGCAAAACTGTTAATCAGGAAAATGGATTGCATAGAAAACAAACACAGTATCCTTAAGGTCCGTCTCAACCACGAGCTTATCCATGTCGCAAAGTTCTTTTCCTTCCCGGTTAATTTCCTAAAATAAAATAAAAAACAGATAATATATGGAAAAATTTTCATTAAAAGGCCATTTTTGGGCCATTTTGAAGCAAAAAGGCCACTTTTTAAAAGTCATTTTATTGCAAAAAGTTGAACTTTCGCAGATCCATCCAGGACCGGGGCCTTAAAAAGATTTTTTTCAAGAAATCCAGCCTTTTTTCAACCAAGATCCAGGAGCTTCGATTTTAGCTCAAAGAAGCGTAGGTTCTATGAAAGGGAACTGTACCCTGGAGAAAAGGGATCCTGGATCGATTACCAAAAACAAATTGAATTTTTAAATAATTTTCAAGTTCAATTTTCAAGTCAATTAAGGAAGAAGTCTTAAACAGAAAGGAAAAACAAATATTGCAACCATACCCTTGCCCTATTTGCCAGTTCCTTTGTGACAAAGCTGACATTGCGTATTTTAGACATAAAAATGTTCCTGAAAGACGTCGCGCAATCGTCTTCCACTTCAAACTTTTTGTCGACATAGATCAAATTGAGCAGCTTCAAGCTATACCCATCATTCTTCTTATCCAGCTGATACTTCAGGATCATGTGATATATAGCGTTTATGGCCGGTTGATTTGCGCCTGAAATGAGAAACGCAGTACAAGGCCAGTCATTAGAAAACTAAGACCACAACTCTCTTAACACTTAAGATTAAGCTTTGAGTGCTAGCTTGAAATGCTCTTTAAGCCTAATTAGTATGTTTAGACTATGATTACATTAGGTTTCGAGCTTAAGCTTGAACTTAAGTTTTCTAATGCAATCTCACATTTTAACCCCAAACAAGCTTTAGGCTTAAGCTTTAGACTTATGCTTAGTCTCAGTCTTAGCCTTGGACATTTGGAAATTGGCTTAGGCTTAAGCCTTAGGAACAATCTAAGCTAGGACCTGTTTTAAGTCTTGGTCTTATCAGACTAAGCCTAAGCTCGAAAACTCCACATACCTTCTCCCAAAACCTTGATGCACTGATTCAAAGTATCCCCTTCAGCTCCAATGCAGACCATGGCCAGCTCGAATAGTAACGGGGTCGATGCCATCACGAAGGATTTACCTTTCATCTCGCGGTTGTACAGGTGTTCCATCATTTTTACAGTTATGTCGCTCCTCTGATTATCAATTTTGGCCCAAATATCCACTCCGTCGGGACTATGCTTATCGGCCAATTCAGACCATATACCTTCGGCTTCTTCCACGGTTGTCACCGCGAATATTGGTTTCACGTCTTTGTCGGTCAGAGTGTCTCCTGACAGCCCATCCAAGAAAATTAGAACTAGCGTGAGACTGAATATCATGGCAGGGAATGAGTTTTTGTAAGGTAAAATGGTAATTTCGGACAGAAATTCGGGCTATATATTGGAAACTTTATAGGACATGTTGGCTAATGCGCACCTTTAAGACATGTTGTCAACCGCGAGCAGTACGAAAGTTCAATCACCAAGAATCAACCACGTTGCGAAGTTAGGCAAGAAAAATCATCCGAGCTAACTTACGCCGACTGGTGACATGATTGTCGTGTGTTGTATGTTTTTGATCAGACAAACAGACCTTCATGTTACATGTCATCAATTCTAACGTTCGTCTAGGGGAGCAGATGAGAGAGCTGGTGAGCTAGAGAGTTGGAGTGAGAGTACAGTGTGTCTCAAGACATTAGTGTCATGATCAGAATCCCTGGCAAATCACAGCACCCAACCCAGTGAGAAAGTGCGCGCAGAGAAACCATAGACTTGAAATTTCCCTAGTCTGTCCTAACTCAGTCGCTCAACTTGAGATTGGACTAGAGATTCTAGATGATCATTTTACGTACCTGAGCGGAAGTCCGGTCTACCTGTCGCAGTTTGGTAACATGCGTGATGGGAGGCGTCCTGCTGTGGCTTGGAGTTGGCAAACAAACTCAAATTTACGAAAATTTGTCTGATAGTAACTTCCTGTAAGGTTGTTGTAGAGACGCTTTTATGAATCGGAATGAAGATTTTCGGAAATTATTTTATCAGGATTTCAGGTTACGGTTTTCGGAATATAAGCGCCGATTGCTTTTCAATGACACTACACTCAATTAGGGATGAAGAATGGATGAATTGTTGCCGATTAGTATACGGTGACGTTTTATTGTTATGCCATACACCATGTGTATGGCATACACCAGAACTGTTTGGGGAATGGGTAAACCCCCCCCCCCCGGTAAAAACCCCCCCCGCTCGCCATTTTTGCCATAACTTTTTACTGGAACCTTCTAGAAGGATGCGTAATAACTTAAATGAAAGCTAAGACTTTGGGCTACAAATCGGTACATTACTTGCCACATCTCGATTCAAGATTCTCGAGATTCAATTATTTTTGTCTCAAATTTTCGAATTTTCAAAAAAAGTTGAAATTTTGAGACAAAAATAATTAAATCTCGAGAATCTTGAATCGAGATGCGGCAAGTAATATACCGATTTGTAGCCCAGAGTCTTAGCTCTGATTTGAGCCATTACTCATCCTTCTAGAATGTTCCAGTAAAACGTTATGGCAAAAATGGCGAGCGGGGGGAGGGGGTTTTACCGGGGAGGGGGGTTTACCTAGACTCAGAACTGTTTGGTACCAGATGCTAGCCAAAGCCAGTGCTACTTTCTGGTACAAACTAGGGGTCGGATTTTTTCCGAAACTGAAGCACCCATTTCGGTTTCGTTAAATTTGTCTTCTTGGAATCCGAAGCCGAAACTTTGGGCGATACCGAAATTGAATCCGAAACTGGAATTGGGAATCCGAACCCGAAACTGGACCCGATGTTTGTATTTTTTTGTAAAGGGGTATCTGATTCCTGGATTCCAAAAATAGAATTCCAATAACTTCCAGGAACTAGTTTTCTCGCATTATAAGTCTGCTTATGGTATGCTATTAAGCCTGCGTTTAGCCTACGGTAGTTAAGAGACTCAGTATCGAAAGATTTTAAACTAATGTCATTAATCAGTCACAAAACTTAGTACAAACCGGTTGGCACAGCAATTCGGTCACACTAAGACAGAGATCAAATAATGCGTCAATGGTCAGCAAGTATTGATACAATTTCACTCCAAAGGTAGAATGGCACTTGATTAGATAAAGTAGGTAACAGTTAAGCAGTATTGAGCAAGCATTGACTGGTATTTCGATAAAATGGTGAATCTCGCTAATGCCTTAAATTAACTGAAATCGTTAAAGGTTAAAGTGATACTGCACATGGCTTAGGTTTTTTTATATAAAAACGATTGAAAGAAATAATGTAAACTTGAAAATTTGGAAAATGCAGAATTTTCCTGAAAATGCCATTTTCCGGCATTCCGTTTTCTAATACCGAATGTAACTGTAATTCTGACATATAGTGCCGGAATTTGTTTAATCTCACGCAATAAAGTATAAAATTAGGCATCAAATACAACACTCAAACATTTTTCGGTTGACTGTAAGCGCTTTTTGATTTTCACAAATTCAGAATTTTTAGCAATTGAAAAAAACGGTTTTTTTATTTTTTGCAATTTTGTGATTTTCTTAGCCATTTTTGATAAATAAGTTTTATAAGACATCAACAAAAATAAAAGCTTTGTTTACTCCCAGACTTACCTAACGCCATAGATAACTCTTTTTGTGTTCCAAATATCGGAATAATTCAGACCTAAAAATGTCATTTCAGTCAAGAAAATCGCGCAAAATCGTGAGAGTAAAATTTCGAAGAAATTTGTGACACAAAAATCAATGTTCTGACAAAAGTGTGGACAGGTCCCAAGACCCGTGATTCCAAAAGTGTGGTATTAGTGGTATTACTACCACGTTAACCAGTAATAATGGTATTACTAATACTCTCACTTTTAGACTACTATCAGTGCCGGACTTTGGCCGTTACTTTGGCCCAATTACCCTATTTCCCCATATGAAAGTCCGGCCCTGACTACTATCACTGGCCAAGACCTACACTTTCGTATAAACAGATCCGAAAATTATGTGGCTAAGAATTTTTGATAGGAAGGGATTGAGAAAAACGGCAACATTAGATCTACCATCCGAGAAGAGGTATTGACCTTTTACATGAATGAAACAAAATGAAATCCAGACGAAAGCAAATTCAAAAATTATATGGAAATGGTTTTAAATGCTTTTATTTACGTCACGCAATGCTGAGTCATTGTCGTTTAACTTTTCTTAGCGAATACATTTTGTATGGATTTCACAACAATTGATGAATGTTCAATTGATTTGAACTTTCCGTTTTCCAAATTGCCAGCACGATATGTTATAATTGTTTTTCGGATTCCTTCAAAATGGGCATTAACCTTTCAAATTTTTGAAAACCTTAAAAAATTCGCCTGAAACCTTTTGCAGGCCATTAAAAAAAATCGAATTTTTTCCAAATTTAAAATTATTTTTCGAAATAGTTCCAGTAAAAAGTAATGCCATAAATGGATGAAGTGAAGTGTTTGAGTTCCCTGACACAATTGCACTTTAAAACCCATGCACTTTAAAAATTCCAGTTCCATTCAACCACTTATGACTCAACTTGTCATTCCTTCCTCTTTAGTGTCTTAAATTTCATAATTAAATCCGCTATAACTCTTCTAGCGTTTCTTCTAAAAATTTCAGTAGCCAATCATCAACCACTTATGACTCAACTTGTCACTCCTTCCTTATTCAATAACACGGAAGTTTTTCAAAGCGCACCTGTTTACAGTTATTTTCACAAAACATTTTGCTCGAGAATCAGTTAATTCCCCGAAGCCCGGACATTTCGAGCTGCATT
>JAKKPZ010000116.1:0-183869 GCA_022814885.1 Ditylenchus destructor | reverse complement strand
GGGGAATCTAATGCTGAAGTCAGATTTTAGGTATCTGGATTCAGAATCCCGGATTCTGATGCATCGTTGAGTTAACGTGAAATTGGTACCAAATCGCCGGGATTCGGCGCCGTTATAGGTTTTCGGCTACGGGGAATCTAATGCTGAAGTCAGATTTTAGGTATCTGGATTCAGAATCCCGGATTCTGATGCATCGTTGACTTAGCGTGAAAATGGTACCAAATCGCCGGGATTCGGCGCCGTTATAGGTTTTCGGCTACGGGGAATCTAATGCTGAAGTCAGATTTTAGGTATCTGGATTCAGAATCCCGGATTCTGATGCACCGTTGAGTTAACGTGAAAATGGTACTTAGGCACCCCCAATTAGGCTTAAGCTCCCGAACAACCCTTAGCGTAACAGCTAGTTTGCTAATATGCCATGTTTTGGTAAACTTGATTTTGTTTTAGTTCGAGTTTAAAGCAGTCTCGAATTCACTGATGTAAAGGGACTAATAATTATCAGCATAATCGAAAATTTTTTGCAGAAAATTTAAGAATTGAAAGTCAAGCGGAAAAAATTGAAATGTAAAAATTTTAACAAATTTTCAATCAATCAAAGAAGTTTTTAAAGCCATTTTCTTACCCAAAAACTGCTGAACGCTGTAATCTTCTCGATTTGGATGCCAATGCACGTGATTCTCCAATGGTGAAAATAGTCCAGCGGAATTGTGACGCAAACCATAAGATCCTCCATGAATTTCTAATCGATCAAAAATTCGGTACGGTTTTGAGTGAAAGTATCGATCGATGTAATGTTTGAGAGGACGACAAACGATCGAGAATCGCTCCAATTGATTTCGGTTCAAATAACAGAGCAAATCGAAAGTAAACGGCGGCAAAGGTTTGGACATGACTAGAGCCTCAGAATGATTTTAGGTTGTCATTTTAGTAGAGAAGAAAGAATTTAGTTTAATGTTTAGTATAAATAGAATACTAAAAATGCCTGAAATATATGGCAATGCTTGTTTAAAAACTGATTATTGCAAATAATTCACTAACTATCTAAAAATATTATATATAACATAAACGCGATTGTAATAACGAATTGTTATAATTTAAAAAATGTTAACAAAAGTTAGCAAAAATTACGAAACCAAAAACGTTAGGAATAAATTTGAGTGACGCAATTGTAAATATGAAAAGTGAAAAGCAAAGTTATAAACGATCGCTACTCCCCATTTGGAAATGACGCACCAAAAAAGAGTCATAGAGTGGAAGCCAGAGAAAAAAGATAGTAGGGTGCGTGACAATTGAGCGCCAGACAATTGAGCGCCGGACAATTCTAGAATCAGCTATTTCAGAGCGGTAAAAAGCTAAAATGTGATTCATTACTATTTTACAAATAGAAATGAGTGATTGGCAAAAAATGGAAAACTGTGACTTTTTGACTAAAAATTAAAATAAAATATGAGTTTTCCGACGTTTTATGCGTTGGCGCGCAATTGTCCTTTTTTTGGCGCTCAATTGTCCGGCGCTCAATTGTCTGGCGCTCAATTGTCCGGCGCTCAATTGTCTGGCGCTCAATTGTCCGGCGCTCAATTGTCTGGCGCTCAATTGTCCGGCGCTCAATTGTCTGGCGCTCAATCGTCTGGCGCTCAATTGTCGTACAGCCAGATAGTACTATCTCACCTCCTCGCCCCAAAAAGGGAAATGAAGTTGAAAAGGTCCATTCTTGAAAAGGGCCATTGAAAAGTGAACTTTTCCGGCTTGATTCTGCATAAATTTGTCCAATCACACGCAATTCTGGCTAAAATAAGCCAATTATTAATCGCTCCAAGGATTCGAAAGGTCATTAGTAATGTAATGACTCATTACATGTCAATTTGAGCGAATAGTTTGTCCCTGGTCTAGTTGTGAATCGCATTTTTGCTTTCCGGTATTGAGTCCCAATCTTCTTACTTAGTATTGGGCGACGATACGATATCTATGTGGGTAATGTTTTTGGGTAGTACATTCTTAGGAAAATTTGAAAGTCCTTTCTTAGAGGACCTTATTTTGTCTTTTTGGTCCTTATTTTGTGATTTTGGTCCTTATTTTGTCATTTTGGTCTTTATTTTGTTTTTATTTTAAAAGTTTTAGTATATATCAATCAGAGCAATATCGTATGCAGGTAACTTATGAGTCATTAAAAAGTTTTATGCATAATATCATTGAATAAACGGTGAACTTGGATTAAGAAAAAGGAAATCATCGGTATTGAAACAGAAGAGAGAAAGTATTTTAAAACATTTTGCACCACCCTCTATATAGAATAAGCTGGAAATAGTCGGCATAGAAACAGAGAATAGAAAGTATTTCGTAACATAGTCGTATTAAAATCAAAAGCTGGAACGTTCCAAAACATATTTGTGGTTTTCTACGAACCAATATTTTGGATATTGCATTTTAAATTCGGCTGGAGATCGTTTCTTAAATTCCCATTTCTCGCCCGAAGTCTTGTTCATATCTTGGAATTCAAGCAATTCTTCTTCAATCAATTCTTGAGGTATTCTATTCTTGAACGATTCAACAATTGACTTAATCAAAAGTCTGCCGTTTTGAGCAAATATGATTTTGTATGCATTTGGCGAAACGGCAGAGGAGAAGTCCTGAAATTTTATATACAGACGTAGAAAAAGATAAGACATGAAAATATCATCGGAAATTTAAGAATAATAAAATTGCAAAAATCATATTTTTGATGAAAAATGATAAAATTTGGATTGCTTTTCAGAAATCTTTCCTCAATAAAGGACCCCTCTCCAATAAAGGACCCCTCTAGAGGGACGTTGAAAAATAAGGCCACGGGGGCCTTTTTGGAGGGAACACGGTACTTCATTAACCCCTTACTGCCTAGTGTATCTTATAAGATACGCTAACTTTGGAGTAATTTTTGTCCAATTTTTTGGCCTCCTAGCTCAAATCTGATATTGCTCATATATAGCCAACTTTTTGTCCTGAATCAGGATATGTAATTTGTTTAGCCACTTTATCTACGATTTTGCCCTGAAAAATGGCCATTTTCGAGACACACCCCCGAAAATCGAGGAAATTGTCGATTTTGGGGGTCAGCGTAATTTTGCAATTTCTAAAACCTTCATAACTTTCGAAATTTGGCACCTTTTGCGGGAATTAAAAAAACTTGCCGAGTAAATCGGCTACAAGGAATCCAATAAGCTTGTCAAATCCGTGCAGGACCTGATTTTTTGGCCAAAATTGAATTCGCGCCAAATTTTCGAACCCGTGAAAATCGCCATTTTTTAATCGAATTTTAAAAAACAATATTTTCCGGTTATCAGGGGCCCAAATGGGCTCTGTATACCAAAAATCAGCAAAATTCCACGGTCGGGCAATAATGGGTTAAAATGTTTGAAAGAGACATTCAAAGTCTATATTCTATCAAATTCAATTGAAATCTATCGAATTGTACTATATTAATTCCATTTCCATAGACACAAACTTGCAAAATATGAAAAAATGTGTTGGGACAAAATTTATTTAGAAACAAATAATAATCCCAAAAAGTCAAAATGGCAGTTTTTAATAAATATAAGAATTAAATTTGGTGTAAGAAAAAAAAGTTCTTTTCAAATTACCTTGTAAAGACGCTCAAGCATTTCGACGACACTTTCAGGATTCAACTGACGCAAAACAACGACTGGTTTGACTCCCGGTTGCTCATATTATTGTGGCCAATAATATGAATCAGTCCCTTCATTTTTATAGTTGATTTCAATAAGCTTCACCGAGTACAAAAGTTTGTAGTCCTTAAACGAAAAACGTGCATTTTTCATCCCCAAATATCGACACTGCAGAATGGCCGGTGAATTGAGAATCGGCTGGAAGTCTTCGGCGACAATTCGGCCGTCATCAGGATAACTGGCATGCCGAATCCTAGAGTAAATGGAAATCGCCGGATTCAAGTCAGATTCGAATCAAAGCATAGTAAGCGTGAGATTAAGGTTCTTAAGCTATGGATTAAGGGTTTAAGTCATGAATCAAGGTATCTAAGCATTTTAAGCTAAGGATTAACGATACTATGCTATGGATTAAGGATTCTAAGCTCGGGATTAAGGATTCTAAGCTCTGTTTCGTCCATTACCGATACTGTTGCATTCCGGGCTAGCTGAAATGATTTTTTTCTGCGTTCTACAATCGATGGATGATGCATTTATTCGAGATGTATGATTATTAAAGTAGCTTAGTAGGCCGACCCGCGATTTAGCAACACCCTATTTTACCGTTTTTGGTAATCGACGTGTATGGTAATCCATTTTATGCGAACAGTCAGCCCCAAATATGGACGCATTTCGGCGAATGGGTAATGTATGTGTCTTCCATTACCGATACTGCTGCATTCCTGGCCAGCTGAAATGATTTTTATGCTTTCTACAATCTATCGATAATGCATTTATTCCAGATGTGTAATTTTTAAAGTAGTTTAGCTTTTTACTTTTTATGATGTAAAACATTTCGGCTAAATTTAGGTTCCAAAACAGCAAATATTAATTCAGCCAGTACTAAAATATTAGTTCTAAAAAATTCAGTTATATCTTTCAAGAATCTATAAATAACTTAAGTGTAGCGCTTGCTAGGGTATCCCTTTTAGAATTTTTAAAATAAATTTCTTACCCAAAAACTGCTGAACGCTGTAATCGTCTCGGTTTGGATGCCATCGGACACGATTGTGAACCAAAGCATACGATCCTCCGTGGATGAGCAATTGATCAAAAACGCGGTACGGCTTTGAATGAAAATAACGTTCGATCAAATTCTTCAGTGGACGGCAAACGATCGAGAATCGCTCCAATTGATCTCGGTTCAAATAGTAAAGAACATCGAAAGTGAATGGCGGCAATGGTTTTGAATACGACATTGGTAGATTTGAGTGAAATGGAAGAACGATTCAAATCTAAAAATATCGAAATTTCAGTTAAAATTTGTCGTAAAATTAAAGAAAATACTTGCCGGAAAATATGATGTAAATCGTACGTTTATTGAATACGTAGCAGGGCTGGGAGATCGGATCGGATCGGAAATATCGGGTTTTTTGGGGTTCGGATCGGATCGGTTTTTTTGGCCATTTCCGATCCGATCCAAGCACCCCTAAGAATGCACTCGGCCGAGAAATTAAAATTTGAATTTCCGCCGGCCGTGCCCGATAGGGCGCGGCCGGGAAAAATTTTCACTTTTACAGCTACTTCCTTTCAAAATTTTCGCCTGCGGCGCTATTTGGATACCTTTTCTCCTCCAAGTATTTTTTAATTTTTATATGAAAATCTCCAAAAATTGAAAAATTTTCGCCTGCGGCGCTGTTTATTCCTGTTATTCTAAACTTAGGAAAAAGTAGTAAAATTGTACAATTTCATGAGAAAAAGGTTAATTTTGCCATATTTTACCTAAAACTAGCAAATTAGACCCATTTTTGGGCATGAACAGCAAACTTAGATTATTTGGGAAAATTTTTAAAAAATAGCCAATTTTGGGAAAAAATCTAGGATCGGATCGGATCGGAAATATCGGGTTTTTTGGGGTCCGGATCGGATCGTATTGGGGGTCACCGAGGATCGGATCGGACCCGCGACCAAAGTTCCCAGCCCTGATACGTAGCCGTAAGCAAAGAAACGTAAGGAGTCTATTCTGTCTAAATTTGACATTACTCTTGGTCTCTGATTCGGTTACCCAAGATCAAAAAAGTATAAGTTTGCTTATACGGAACGAAAAAACGGAGGGAAACTAAAGTGCAAGCGACAATCGATTGGTGACAGTTACGAAATGACAGGTGAACACTTTTCCCTTTGCATTAATCCAATAGGCAGAACGCCAATCTGTCGTCAAATGGACAATTTGAACGTACATTTGGGCAGTCTTGCTAAATTTACCTTGTGTTTGCACTTCTATTAAGCGGCAGGCTTCGATCACATAATAAGACTTCTTCCATATTCCAAAACAAAATAATGTTCCACAAAAATTTTGACATGAGCAATGCCAAAAATTTGTAGATTTGTGGATAGCTTGGCTTGATCCATGAGAATCGTAAAATTTAATTGTTACTTGAAAAACTGATTTGCCAACTGATCCAGGTTCTCACAGGTAAAGAAAAAGGAGTCTGCATACGAATTTGATGTCGCTTGCAGCAGATAGTTTAAAAACTACTACCGTATTTTCTCTAATTGAGCCCCCGGGGGCTTAATTATTTCAATACCCCTCTAGAGGGGGGGTCTATTTCAGGGAGGGGCTCTATTATAGGGAGGGGCTTAATTATTTGGATCACGCCAAAGGCGCGATCCCATAAATTTTCGCGCCTCGCCGAAGGCGGGGCGCGAAAATTTTTTGAGACTTTTTTTACAAAATATTCCGATTTTTGGCCAGTTTTTTTTTAAATTTCGAGAATTTAAACTGATTTTGAATTGGCGCCAAATTTTTTTTGGCGAAAATTTGAATTTTTGTCAGTATTTTTTACACTTTACGGAAAATTTTTCATTTTTTTGCTAAAATTTGGTAAAAAAATTGCAAGTTTTCGTAAAAAATGGCAAAATTTATAATTATTTTTCGTGTAGCGCGTCAAAAATGACGATTTTGTATCCTTTGGAAATACATTCACTTTTTACAATAAATGAGGCTTTCTAGAAAAAAAGTGTCATTTTCCATTCCATTTTTCATTCATACCAAAAATTTGTAGAAATGCCAAAAATTTTATTAGTCAAAACGGGCGCATCTAGAACGCTTATTGAGATCATGAATAGTTGATCTAGGCAGGCCCCATTCAACATTTCTTAGTTAGAATGGGATCTTTTGAAAATACATATTTTTGGCCCGTTTGTGACAAAAGTGACCTTTGGAGCCGTTTATTCCTTTTCCTGAAGACATCTTTTCCTTCCAAAATTAAAGAAAAAAATTAGTGAAAATTTTTACTTTTTGTTATTTTTTATGCTAAAAATACTTTTTATATTATATTCTTTTCTATTTTTAGCAACAATTTATAAAAATGCATGATCCTACAATGGCAAAAAATCTGGGCCCTAATCATTTCTTTTAATTAGAGGAAATAAGAATTTTGATTAAAGTTTAAAGAATTGACAAAAGTTGGTAACAAGCTATAACATGAAAAAATACAGTTAAAATTGACATGTAAAAAACCTAAAAAATAGCTAAATTGGACAAAATTGTCCAAAATTTATCTAAAAATAATATAATAATCTAAAACATTAGCTAAAAATTGGCTAAACTGTCTAATTATTGTTTATTAATATTACACATACGGAATACTAGCAAAAAAGCAGCAATAAATTGCGAAAAACACGTGTAAGATTTGGCTTTATATGTAAAATACCTTTAAAATTGAAAAATATCTTAAAACATCTAAAAAATTAGCTAAAAATTGGCTAAACTATCTAATTTTTGTCTATTTATATTGGACATACGAAATACTAGCAAAAAACAGCAAAAAATTAGGAAGAAACCCATTTTGGGGGGGGCTCAATTATAGGGAGGGGCTTAATTATTTCAATACCCCTCCAGAGGGGGGGTTAATTATAGGGAGGGGCTCAATTATAGAGGGGGGTTCAATTAAAGAAAATACGGTATATTAATTTTTAATCTTGTATTTATAATCATTTTTATCTTGTGTCTCAACAGGGATGCATGACAGCTCATTTTGCAGGTCACGGCGAGTATGGATGGAGATTCATTTTTTGGGATTCATCCCAAAAAATGAGTACTTTTTGGATGAATCGTTAAAATGAAAAGTTAAAATGCTTTGGTTTTGTATAATTTTACAAAATTTGGTTTGCATAAGAAAAATTGCTTTGTTTATTTACTCTGCGAAATATAAGTTTCAAGAAAATTGACCTTCCGGAAACATTTTTGTTGTGTTTCGCTTTTCACAAAAAATAGAACGTAGCCAATTGCGATTTTTTTCAGTCACACAATTTTTCCAGTTAAAATTGCTGTTTCATTGCCAAATTATTCATAAATTGTTCATTCGGGGCCCAATAGGCCCGAAGTATCCCTTTTCTATTACGTTGCAAAATCACGAAATTAAAAATACTTATTGGCTTTGTATACTTTTACCAAATTTGCTTTGCATAAGAAAAATGCTTTGTTTGTTCACTTTAGGAAATATAAGTGCAATTCCTGTCATACAACCAATGTCAAAGAAAATCTTCCGGAAACAATTGTGTTTCACTTTTTCCAACTTCCGACAAGAAAATTGCGATCCGTAAATTGTTTCAGTGAATGTAATAAAGAACATTACCTTTCCTATAAATCTGTCGTATATAGCCCGGGGCTATGAATTTTTCTATGGGCCACGAATAAGGCTTATATTAGGCATTTTATTTATATAAATGTTTCATTCCTTCTGAAATTTTGCTGGTATTCGGAAAACTGCTCCGAAAAAAATTTCGTGGAAAATTACCAAATAATATTCCGGAAACTAAAAATTAGTGTTTTTCTTGGGCTTGTTTTGTCTAAAAACTCATTTGGTATATTTGTTTTTAGCTA
Source organism: Ditylenchus destructor (assembly GCA_022814885.1). Lineage (NCBI taxonomy): Eukaryota > Metazoa > Nematoda > Chromadorea > Rhabditida > Anguinidae > Ditylenchus > Ditylenchus destructor. Next base: position 175,346 of record JAKKPZ010000116.1, on the reverse strand, counting down.
AAGCTAAGGAAAAGAGAAATTCTGTAAAATTTTGTAATCGGGAAATATTTTATATTAGCTGCTGCTGTTCTATCCGCCAAGTATCTTTTTGTTCATATGTAGTCTTAGCACGATTGTTTTCTTCACACAGCATATACCTTGACACGGGTTCCGGCCCGAGTTCGCTACATCCTAAATTCTCAGCCACTTGAAAGACGCCAAGTGTCTTTCGAATACGCCGGCAATAAAAATGAAATATGACGTGTCTATATTTTGATTATTTATGCAACATTTCAATCTGCGACACAAATGTCACATAGGGGTATAGTAGAGAAGAAAATAGTCGAGTAGAAAATGATGAAAAATTGCAATGGAACAGAAATTCTGTCACTAAACAAAGCAAATCTGATGAAGGTAATTTGTATGGCAGTTATAAAAATGTTTTATGAAAATTACAATAGATTAAAACAAAGAAAATTGCTCGGAAATAGTCATATTCAAATCAGAGGCTTGAGCGTTCTAACATGAAATTGTAGTGATATGCCTTGCAATATTCAGCTGGAACTCCTTTCTTCAATTCCAAAACCTCGCCAGAAATGTTGTTCGTTTCTCGGAATTCGGTCACAGGGTCGTCAAGTTCAGCAAATACGATTTTGAACGCATTCGGCGAAACGGCAGAGGAAAAGGCCTAAAAAATTAATAGATAGATCCGATTTACGGTGATTCATATATTTTGACATATTCCAACGAAATTTTTCAAAATTTTGTTGGAATAATGAAAAATTTTCCGAAATTTTTCCAAATTTTCCCACAATGTTACAAAATTTGCAAAAATGTTTAATAATTTCCGGAAATTTTATTTCATATATATTATGTTTCACACAAAACCTTCGATTAACGGTGATCTAAGAAATTTAGGTTATGGTCCCCCCCCCATTAACAGCGACCCCCCCCCCCAATTTTGTCAGGTCACTTGATCGCCGTTAATGGGGGTTTAACTGTATATTGGCAAATTTTTAACAAAACAGGGTTCATTTTATTTTATGCGAATCAGAAATTTTAATTTAGCGCCAAAAAATACTCCTGACTGGTTGTTATAGAGAGGTAAAAAAGCAGCAATACCTTGACAAAACGGTTGAGTACATTATCGACAACTTCACGACGTGATTGACGCAAGACAACGATAGGTTTGACTCCCGGTTGATCCAGAAATTGCAGCCAAGAATCGGGATCAATCTCGTTGTTGCCATGGTAGATTTCAATAACCTTCACAGAGTACAAAGCTTTGCAGTCCTTGTACGAAAAGTGTGCATTGTTCATGATCAAATTTCGACACTGCAGAATCGTTGGCGAATTGAGAATTGTCTTGGGCGATATATAATATCGGATATAATGAACGATAGCGAAATATGAAAAACTGAGAATCGGCTGGAAGTCTTCGGCGACAATTGGGAGTCCAAGGATGTTGTGATGCTGAATGACAATGTCGCCATCGCGCCAAAGGTATGCTATGGACTCCATTTCAGCGATTTGGTCGAAATTGTATGTGTAACCTACGTACATGGTAGTCTGCTTTATGCGGACAGTCGGTCCCAAATATGGACGTATTTCGGCGAATGAGCAACCCCAATTTTTGTTCTTGCTGCATTCATGACCATCTGAAATAATCATACCGTATTACCTGTAATTAACCCTCGGGGAAAATTTTTTAATGTGCGAAAAACTTTTTTCAAACACAATTTTCTCCGACAATTTCAATGACAGTTATGGCATTGGGGTTTACTTTTCGGGGAGTTCGGACGGGGGAAGAGGGGTAAATATACTAGTTGGACGAGAAAAATGAAGTGAGAAATTAAAACATTCTCTCAAATTTTCAATCAAAACATTTTAAAATCAATTTTTGTTAAATCAAATTTTGTAGCATGTGTTCTTACCCAAAAACTGCTGAGCGCTGTAATCACCTCGATTGGGATGCCATTGCACATAATTGTGACGCAAAGCATACGATCCTTCATGGATGCGCAATTCATCAAAAACACGGAATGGCTTTGATCGAAAATATCGATCGATCAAATTCTTCAGAGGACGGCAGACGATCGAGAATCGCTCCAATTGGTCTCGATTCAAATAGCAAAGAACATCGAAAGTGAAGGGCGGTAACGGTTTGGAGCAGGACATGATTTGAATGGAGTAGAATTGAATTGAATGAGCTCAGCAGAATATTTCAAATGACTGAAAAGAATATAAGCGTTAGTTAAAAGTAATATTATCTGTAAAATAACAGTTGAAAAAATATTTAACATAGAATCGCACTTAACAAATAATATGAAGATAATATTGTTATTATCCACTCTAACCTATTTCGCAGGATATATGTCGGAGGGGGCCGGTTTTGCAACTTTTCACGCTGCGCTAGGATTTTGGGCGTGTGATAGCTCAATCGCTACCTCTCGGCGAGAGACGAGGATTAGTACCGGTTGCCCCTATGACCTCCCTTTACCCCCAGAAATGGCTTATATCAGCCGTTTTATCACTCTCGCGGCGAAGGCCGCGGGAGTGATAAAATTTTCACTAACTATATCCACCAAAATATCTAAAAGCTCATTCACAATTAACAACTAATTTTGTTATTATCCATATAACCACAGCGCTGCCCAGCAAATAATTTGAGAATGCTGTCTCCTTGCCAACCAAAATGGCGCCAATTCAAATGAAGTTTTGAGCTGTCTCTGTCGATTAAGCATAAGAACGCTCTCTCGTTCACTGTAATTCAACTTCACAAGTTTTCGGATAATAGTATTGTTGAATCGAGTTGTCCTCAATTCAAATAGAGTAGGATATTTCATATGACTGAAACGCATGGAAATGTTAATAAAAAGTAGTAAAAAATTATTTGAAAAGTGAGCCTGAAGATAAAACAAAAATGTTGTAAACAAAAATGTAAATGGAATACGCTTAATTTGTAAACAATTGATAATATTACAAATCATAAATAAAATATTATTTTGATATTTTTTACTATTTAGATATCTTTTTCACCTAATTCAAAAACTTTTCCGCAATGCCCATTTTGAATGCATGCCCTTATGCACTCGCGAGAATGCAAAGGAAATTGTGTGCACTTCGCTCCGGGGCACTTCACTCTTGATATATCGGGTGGCGAATAAGTTCTGATGCCACTTTTGAATTACGCATATTACTTTCAGAATGAATGGATGACTATGAGTTTTTGGTATTATTTTGTTGCCCATTTTGTCTGCTTTCAGTTGGTATATAGCTGTCATATATCACCTCACAAAATATTTAAAATCTCACACAAAGTTTGCAACCACCTCATTTGAAAAATTTTGAAGGATATTTTCATATTTGGTCAAATTTTTATTCATAATTTTTACACATCGAAAATCGGTTTCGGCCATCTTATTGTACAATTTGTGGACTACAAATTAGTTTTTACAAAATAATTTTTCGTTTGATTATCGGCCAGATATGCGCATTTTCCGACACCATACTTTTGAAGAAAATTAAGAAATATTTTTGTTAGTATTCAAAATAAATACTTTGAACAACTGCGTGATAGAAACGTAATACGTCCAATACATCGAATAACTGCAAATTTTGTCTAGTTTTCAACGATATATAACTTTTATATTTTACCTAATGGAATATTCGATATTTCACATAACGTTTACAAGGACCTTAAAATTCAAAAAATAACCATCAAAATTTTCATATATTTTTTATTTTTTTCCACATGATTTTCACATGTCGAGAAAATCTGTTTCACTAGCCTTATTCTACGTTCTGTGATCTACCAAACACTTTTTACAGAATTATCTTTCATTGGATTATCGCTGAGTTATGAGCGTTTTTAGACACCATACTTGCCCAAAATTTTAGAAGATTTTCGAACTTTTCAAATGAGGTGGTTGCAAACTTTGTGTGAGATTTTAAATATTTTGTGAGGTGATATATGAAAGCTATATACCAAATGAAAGCAGACAAAATGGGCAACAAAATAATACCAAACACCCATAGTCATTCATTCATTCTAAAAGAAATATTCATTGTTGAAAAGTGTTATCAGAAATTAATGGTCACCCGATAGACGGTTAGAAGTATACTGATACTATGTTAGTCGAGTCTCATCAGTAGATGTCTAACATAGATTAAAAAGCTTTTTTTAATCTAGCTTTTTTAATTTAAATAATGAAATGATATGATGAAATAAATGTTTTTTATTCTTGTTTTATAAACCATGACAAAATCTCTTTATGACAGTATGCGGCTACTATGACCATGGCTAATAAAACCAACAACAGTAAAATAATGCGATGAGAAATGGCAGAGAAAAACATGTCCAGATGCAAATTAGATGCTAGAACGCTCCAAGGTAAAACAGTTCTCTTCTGTAAACCATTGAGATTGACATTCCAACGGAACTCCTTTCTTCAATTCCAATATCTCGCCCGAAGTGTTGTTCGTTTTTCGAAATTCAGTCAGTGGTTCGTCGATTTCTTCGTCGGATTCGTCCTCAATTTCAGCAAATACGATTTTGAAAGCATTCGGCGAAACGGCGGAGGAAAAAGCCTAAAAATAAGTGTATGCTGTGAAAGACGGGACGTATGAAGTAAATCATTAGAAATGTAGGGATTATATGATTTGGTTCCAGAAAATCACAGTTTGAATAAAAAAGAAAAACGATGTAAAATTTTGACTCACATAGAGAAGATTGGGGCCGAAAAAAGCGGTTTTTGGGTAAAACAATGTTTTTTGAGACTTTGTGGACAGGTGGGCTTTAGTGGAGCGGGACCTTATATTTCACTGTCCACTAGGGGGCCCTTATTGAGAGAGGCTCTCATTGGAGGAAATACGGTAGAGATGTAGAAGATAAGACATTTTAAATAAAATATATTATGGAACTTCAAGGCTAAGGTCGAATTGGAATTCAATGATTATTGATTTCCGGCAAAAGAAGAAAGCTCCAGCAGAGCCCAGAATTTTGATTTTCTTTTAAAAATATTGATAGTTAGTTTTTAGTAAATGATGTAAAAAGTATTTTACATCGTTTTATCAAAAGAAAAATTGGATGCTTTAAAAATTACCTTGGAAAGATGGCCAAGTACATCATCGACACTTTCTGGTTCTAACCAACGAAAGACAACGATCGGTTTCACTCCCGGTTGCTCCAGAAATTGTGGCCAATAATTGAAATCAATATTTTCTTGTTCGTCGTAAAATATAATAATAACCTTCACAGAGTACAAAACTTTGTAGTCCTTGAACGAAAATTGTGCATTTGCCGTGTACAATTCTCGACACTGCAAAATCATCGGCGAATTGAGAATCAGCTGGAAGTCTTCGGCGACAATTATGCGTTCGGCACACGTATCCTTAAAAATGGTAATGTCGCCTTCCCGCCAAAGATATGCTATGGACTCCATTTCCTCGATATGACCGGGACTGTAAGTAGATTCAGGATACAACCTCATCTGCTTTATACGGACAGTCGGGCCCAAGTATGGGCGCATTTCGGCGAATGAGTAATATACATTGCTATTACGAGCAATATCGATGCCGCATTTCTGACCATCTGAAATATTTTCTCTTAGCATTAAAAAGGCACCTCTACAAATAATCGCTGAAATTTTTCGCACAAATTTTCAATCAAACATTTTTTAAATTAATTTTCTTACCCAAAAATTGCTGAACGCTGTAATCACCTCGATTGGGATGCCATTGCACATCATAATTATGCCATTGCACATACTTGTGACACAAAGCATACGATCCTTCATGGATGCGCAAATGATCAAAAACGCGATACGGTTTTGAGTGAAAATACCAATATTCTCACCAGGTCTCTCACGAGGTTATTTTTTTGCTGATCGCAAATATGCGTTTAGTTTTGACCTCGACGTGGTCGTAGGTCTGTAGCGCGGTGCGGCAGGTGGTGTTTTCGTCATATACACTCATGTTGTAGGTGGCCGCAGGGGCCGAGTGGGGGCCGAAACCTGTACGTTTAAATTCCCATAGTTTGTGGTGTTGTTTTTCGTGTTATTATTGATCATCTTGTAACAAAGACTTTCCTCTTCTCATTAATTCAATCGGCAGTCTTCAAAGCGAGGCTCTGACAGCTCAATGATCTTTGATCATCTATTCAGTAGGCTGCTTTTGTGGTGCATTTTTTTGGATTCACGAAAATGTCATTTCACTGTTCCCATAGTTTGTGGTGTTGTTTTTAGTGTTGTTATTGATCTTTTATTAGTCATTTCTTTCTTTAAGGAAACCCCACCTTTCCTTTTCTTTCCAACAATTTATGTCGAGCTCTAGGGCGTTTATGGCCCATCACCGGAGGCATCCGCTCATATGAATCATCGATAAACAATCGGGCAGCCTAAGGCGCACTATGACTGTGCACAGCGATTGGTTCTATGCTTTGTCGGGCCGATCCTGGGAAGTTTGGTATCAAATGCTCCTCTCAGAATAGCTTGGGGAATGTGTAAAAAATGTTTAGTGCAACCCTCAAAAATGTGCACTTTTTGGCCAAAAAGTGGCATTTTTGGCACTTTCTGGTACTGGGCGTGGTCCGCGACATAGCCGCGGGTTCCCTTCTTGTAACTACCTGTAGCAAACATATCGTCAATCATCCGTAAGATTTGTTTAGAGAGATTATTGATCACTTATTAGTGTCAAATCTTATATTTTAGGAAAACACACTTTTCTTTGTTCTGTTCTTCGCATTTTTACACCTTTCCATTACACGAATTAGTTTTTTATCACACTTTGGATTTGCACTTTGGATACTCCGCAGCGAGCAATTCATCACTATTTATCATAGCTGTCAATGTCTCTAACCTCAGGGGGTTGGTGCCTATAAATTTTTCATAGATATGATGGAAAGTACAAAAAAAAGAAACCGAAAAGTGCATGTTTTTTGATACTTTTTGGTAAATCCGACGTAACTGTCTCTCAATCTTAACTTTGTTTCCAGTTTCCGACCCATTTTTTCTATTCAATTTCTCCATTTTGCGATTTTCCACATAAAAATGCACTTTAAGTTGCAAAATTTTAATTTATTTTTATTGTACCAAATTTAGTTGCAAGAATTTTACTGTAACAAAACAATAAACAAAACAAAAATATAAAACAATCACTTTTCACACTCTTGATACTTACCAACAGTTATTTTTGTCTTGACGTCTTGTCGCTTTTTTGTCATTCCCTTTGTTCTCTGACTCAGCCGGCCGTCTTGATATTAGAGACAACCACAGCTATGACAAATACCAGAGAGTGAAATGACAATAAAAGTCCCAATCTTGGGCGTAATATGTATCGGCCCCCGGTTGTTTGTTACCTCTGTAAGGATTGCTTTGTCTCGTCCAGGGAAAACATTCGCTTGTGACCAAAGACCAAAATAAAAAAATCCCTTGCTTTGTTTATCCCGACACTGTGTATGAATCACTTAGCTTTTGTTATTCTCGCCTTCCATTCGGCTGTCTTCCATTCTTCGCTTCCACCATAATAGATCAGAGATCAAAGTGACTAACGGGCGAAAGTTGGCTAATGGCAGTGCTCAGCTATCAACAACTGTCAAACTTTCGTTGGTTAGCGATCCCATTTCATTGTTTATAATAAAAAATCTGGTAGGCTGAAAATGAGGAGGCAACTGAGCGGTTAGTCCCGACACTCAAACGGCTTCTCATTGTTTTATTGCCAGCCGAATGTTTGTTTATTTGCTCTGTAAAGTGCTCTGAGGATTGGGCTATAGTTTTGAGATTGAGTCAAATTTAATTTACGACCTAATCCCTATATGACCTAAGCCCCAAATCCGCGACACTGTACCCTAAATCTAATCCCCAAATTCAGATTCAACGACCAGAAAATTTCTGGTCTAGAAATCAGTGCCCAAAACGCTTTGTTTTGAAAAAGCTTACATAAGCCTTTTTTTCTCAAGCCTAAAACCATAGATGAGTCATAAATTTGGAAGACTAAAAATGAGGAGGTAACTGAGCGGTTAGTCCCGACACTCTAACTGATTCTCATTGTTTTATTGCCAGCCGAATGCTTGTTTATTTGCTCTGTAAAGTGCTCTGAGGATTGGGCTATAGTTTTGAGATTGAGTCAAATTTAATTTACGACCTAATCCCTATATGACCTAAGCCCCAAATCCGCGACACTGTACCCTAAATCTAATCCCAAATTCAGATTCAACGACCAGAAAATTTCTGGTCTAGAAAACAGTGCCCAACGCTTTGTTTTGAAAAAGCTTACATAAGCCTTTTTTTCTCAAGCCTAAAACCATAGATGAGTCATAAATTTGGAAGACTAAAAATGAGGAGGTAACTGAGCGGTTAGTCCCGACACTCTAACTGATTCTCATTGTTTTATTGCCAGCCGAATGCTTGTTTATTTGCTCTGTAAAGTGCTCTCAGGATTGGGCTATAGTTTTGAGATTGAGTCAAATTTAATTTACGACCTAATCCCTATATGACCTAAGCCCCAAATCCGCGACACTGTACCCTAAATCTAATCCCCAAATTCAGATTCAACGACCAGAAAATTTCTGGTCTAGAAATCAGTGCCCAAAACGCTTTGTTTTGAAAAAGCTTACATAAGCCTTTTTTTCTCAAGCCTAAAACCATAGATGAGTCATAAATTTGGAAGACTAAAAATGAGGAGGTAACTGAGCGGTTAGTCCCGACACTCTAACTGATTCTCATTGTTTTATTGCCAGCCGAATGCTTGTTTATTTGCTCTGTAAAGTGCTCTCAGGATTGGGCTATAGTTTTGAGATTGAGTCAAATTTAACAATTTTTTTGCAATTTGGTTTAACGGAGTTGTCCATATCTTCCCGTTATCCATCCCATCCCCTGCCTATCGCTGATATAAATTTCTTCCTGCAATTTGTGCCACTGCATTTTTTGAAAATTTAGGCCCGGAAAATCCAAAAACTTGAAATTCAGTAATTTGAATTCGCGCCAAACACACAAAAAAGTGTTTTTAACGGTTCTGGTAACGTAAAGTGGTGCGACTGGGGTGTGGTGGCCAACAATTTAAAGAATTTCGGTAGAAGAGGCATTATTTCGAGCACTTCTTTAAGGGACTCTCCGTATAACGCGGATTCACCATTTTTCGGCGTTTTGAACAACTTTCTTTAATTTTATAAAATTTTATCTAAAATTTTAACAAATTGTAGAAAATTTTCAAAATTTAAGCCGATTTTGAATTGGCGATCATGTTCTGGCAGCTCTATATATGGGACTCTCTGTATAACGCTGATGTACAAAATTTGAGTACGCGCCTCTTTATATAACGCGGATTTCGTGAGTCCCGATACCCGCGTTATAAAGAGAGTCGACTGTACTGTACTTTAGTATTTTGAATGTCCTTTTCTGCTCATAATTTCATTATTCATCCCAAAATATTCAGAAAGCCATACTACCAAAAATCAATATGCGCTCAGTTTTCTTCCTTATGATCCTGCTGGTTTTGGCCAGCGTAATGCAGGCGAATCTGATCGGGCGTAAGCAAGCCGCCGCAGCCAAAGGTATCCTTCGATGCAAGGGACGACCAGGTTTGATTTGGCGCTAATTTAAAAATGTTCAAAAGCTTACTTTTCAGCCGGAGGTTTGAACGTGAAAATGTACGACCACGACACGTGAGTTTTTTTGAGATTTGGAAAATTAATAAAAGTTGGAATTAAAGTTGAGAGTTTGGAACTTTTTGAGTAGTTTAAGTCTAAGGTTGTTGGTGGGAGTATGTCGATTAAATCTGACCCTTAGATTTGTCCTTTTGGTTAACCCTTAGGTATTGATGCTTAGCTTTGAGATTTATGTTTGATCCTTAGCTTTGAGATTTATGTTTGATGCTTAGCTTTGAGATTTATGTTTGATGCTTAGCTTTGAGATTTATGTTTGATGCTTAGCTTTGAGATTTATGTTTGATGCTTAGCTTTGAGATTTATGTTTGATGCTTAGCTTTGAGATTTATGTTTGATCCTTAGCTTTGAGATTTATGTTTGATCCTTAGCTTTGAGATTTATGTTTGATCCTTAGCTTTGAGATTTATGTTTGATCCTTAGCTTTGAGATTTATGTTTGATCCTTAGCTTTGAGATTTATGTTTGATCCTTAGCTTTGAGATTTATGTTTGATCCTTAGCTTTGAGATTTATGTTTGATCCTTAGCTTTGAGATTTATGTTTGATCCTTAGCTTTGAGATTTATGTTTGATCCTTAGCTTTGAGATTTATGTTTGATCCTTAGCTTTGAGATTTATGTTTGATCCTTAGCTTTGAGATTTATGTTTGATCCTTAGCTTTGAGATTTATGTTTGATCCTTAGCTTTGAGATTTATGTTTGATCCTTAGCTTTGAGATTTATGTTTGATCCTTAGCTTTGAGATTTATGTTTGATCCTTAGCTTTGAGATTTATGTTTGATCCTTAGCTTTAAGATTTATGTTTGATCCTTAGCTTTGAGATTTATGTTTGATCCTTAGCTTTGAGATTTATGTTTGATCCTTAGCTTTGAGATTTATGTTTGATCCTTAGCTTTGAGATTTATGTTTGATCCTTAGCTTTGAGATTTATGTTTGATCCTTAGCTTTGAGATTTATGTTTGATCCTTAGCTTTGAGATTTATGTTTGATCCTTAGCTTTGAGATTTATGTTTGATCTTTAGGATTCGCTTCTAAGATTGGACCCTACGGTTTCGACCTTTAGGGGTTGATGTCTAGAAGTTACCCTTCGGGTATGACGACTTATGATTGTGTGATCATTAGGGTTTGCCTTTTAGATGTTTCCCTTAGGTTTGGTCCGAAGACTTGATCCTTAGGTTTTGACCTTAGGGTAGAAACAGAAAATCCAAAGCACCAAAGGTGGTAAACTTTCGTCTGTTGCCTTTTTCGGAAGAGAAAGTTTTGATTTAGGTTTTTTGCTTGACATTTAAGTTTGATCCTTAGGTTTTGCTCCTTAGACTTCACCCTAAGGCATCGACCTTTAAGGTTTGACGAGTAGAAATGACACTGTTTATGGTTCTGTGACCATTGGGGTTTGCCTCTTAGATTTGACTCTTAGATTTGTCCCTTAAATTTAACTCTTAGGTTTCGATCTTAAGGTAGAATCAAAGGGTCAAAAGCACCAAAGGTCTGAAACTTTCGTTTGAGACCTTTTTTGGAATAGAAAGTAGTAATGTAGATTTATTCCAGGTTCACGCCCGACGACAAAATGGCCGGAGTGGTTTCGGAGTCCGACGGCTCATTCAACATTGCCGGTCACAAGAGCGAGGTCGGCGCTGTTCGTCCGGACGTAAAGGTGAAATTCACAGTTATTCGGCGCAAAAATATTAGTCTTGCACCAAAAATTAATATTTGTCCAAAAGTTTGTGGGAGTTTGAAAATTAATTATTTTTTTATCGCTTCAAAAAGTGCCATTTTTGGAAAAAAAATTCAGAAAATGGCATATTTTGAAGCGATTTCGTGATCAATGCCACAAAATTTCTATAAAAACAAAAAAAGTCATATTTTCGGGGGAAATTCAAATTTTCTATGAGGGAATTTACCGTAGGATTCCATTTGTTCGAAAAAATTTTTGTCAAAAAAAGTAAACTTTATCATAACACAACGCCAATATTATTTTTAGATCTATCACAAATGCGGACATCTTCTGGAGAAATGCTACAAGGTGCGCATCCCGAGCGAATTCGTTGTCAACGGATCAACTCCTTCAAAAACCTACCCCATGGGTACGATTGATCTGGAGAATGTTAAGAACAATTGCTAGATGGACGCTGCGATGTCTTACCTGAAAATCGGTGTGCGCAAGCCTCTTCGTTTTTTTATGAAAGATAATTTCATTCAATACAGTAATCCCATGAATGTTTATTGATTTAAATACAATTATAACTGAAATAAATTGTCTGATAAAATAAGTTCGCAGCAAAAAGTGTTCATTGTTATGTCATGTCATACTTGCACTTTTACATGTTCACCTTAACCTTCGGAATTGCATTCCTTCGCTCAACTTTCGGCTTATATAAGACATCGTTCAGCTGTTCCAAAGCACTGAGAAAGTTACGTTTTTGTGACAGAAATCTCATTTTCTCGTACTATTAAGTTGGAAACAAAGTTTTAAGATTTTGGTCAGGATTTTTGACAGACGACTAACGGTCCAGAAATTTCGCCAATTTACCCCTACAGGGGTTTTTCGATGTAGGGAATCCGAATTTGACGTGATGTTTTAGTTGGTCCCGACACCAAAATTAGGAAAACCGCTATTTTTTACAAAAATGGCATTTTTGGTCAAGAATGGTTCAAATAATCAAAATTTTTCGCGAAACATGTTTTACAGGTACATTTGATGAGCTGATCCTGAGTCTGCAGTTAGTTTTTCGTATTGCATCAAAAATGATGAAAATATCTGAACCTTTAATTTTTTGCCAAAAATCCTAACCAAATTCTTAAAACTTTATTTCGGACCTAATATACATATACCGTAAATCCTCCAATAAGTCCCCTCCCTCAATTAAGTCCCCCCCCCTCAAATAAGTCCCCCCCCTAGACCCCCAACGAAACAATAAGTCCCCCCCTCAAATAAGTCCTCCCCCTAAAATGGGTATTTTTCCAAATTTTTCCAAATTTCAAATTTTTTGCGCACTTTCAAATTTTTGGCGCAAATTTGAATTTTTATTGCAAATTTTGCTATTTTGTACAAAATTTAGCCGAAAAATAGAAAAATTTGCTAAAAATTGCCGAAAAATCGATCAAAAATCCAAAAAATTCAACTTTTTGGCCAAAATTTTTCGGCACCAATTCAAAATTGGTTTAAATTTTCAAAAATTTTCCCAAATTTTGCCAAAAAGTCCCAAAAATTTTCGCGCCCCGCCTTCGGCGGTGCGCGAAAATTTTTCGCCGCGCCTTCGGCACGGCCACGAAAATATAAGTCCCCTCCCTCAATTAAGTCCCCTCCCTCAAATAAGTCCCCCCCTAGACCCCCTACGAAACAATAAGTCCCCCGGGGACTTATTGGAGGATTTACGGTATATAGTTTGAAGCCTTTATTTTCGTCTAGAGACATTTCATTTTGAAATTTGTTGCTTTGAAAACAGTCATATTTAAATCAGAGGCTTGAGCGTTCTAACGTATATTTGTAATCATTACGCAAAAACTCATCTCCCTCGCAATACTCAACCGGAAGTCCTTTCTTCAATTCCAAAATCTCGCCCGAAGTCTTGTTCGTTTCACGGAATTCAATTAAAGATTCGTCAGCAACTTCTCTTCCAGCAAATACGATTTTGAACGGATTCGGCGAAACGGCGGAGGAAAAGGCCTAAAAAATTAATAGAGGGGGATATATATATATATAATATTTTGGGGGAATTTGAATTATATGCAAATTCACAAAAAGACCGTTTTTGAAGTTTTTCCTTCAATTTAATTTTTGTCGGAAGCTCAAATCAGTTTAACCCCTTTATAAGGGGATTAGCTCAAATCTGATATTGCTAACCCTGGTATAGACTCAACAGCACTTCCATACATTTTGCGATTAACGAAGGTTTATTAAATAAATTTAAATTCAATGTAGACAATATTCAAGACAGCTGAGCGAAATTTTCTGCAAAAAATAACGGTATTGAAACAATGAAGTAAGTATTTGAAACACAATCAGATTCAAATCAGACACTTGAGCGTTCCAACGTATAATTGTTGCATTCGTAATAATAATTAGTTTGATACTCAGCCGGAAGTCCCTTCTTCAATTCCAGTATCTCGCCGGAAATGTTGTTTGATTCTCGAAATTTAGTCAATTCTTCGTCAAGTCCAGAAAATACGATTTTGAACGCATTTGGCGAAACGGCAGAGGAAAAGTTCTGAAAAGTTAATAGAGCCAAATATTTAGGGGGAATTTGAATTATATACAAATTCACAAAAATACCGTTTTTGAAGTTTTTTCGTCAATTCTAGTTTCGTACAAAATGACCGATAAAATGATAATTTTTAGCAAAATGAAAATATAGCAAAAAAATAAATTTTAATTTAGCGCCAAAAAATACTCCTGACTGGTTGTTATAGAGAGGTAAAAAAGCAGCAATACCTTGACAAAACGGTTGAGTACATTATCGACAACTTCACGACGTGATTGACGCAAGACAACGATAGGTTTGACTCCCGGTTGATCCAGAAATTGCAGCCAAGAATCGGGATCAATAGGATAGTTGTAATAGTGGACTTCAATAACCTTCAGAGAGTACAAAACTTTGTAGTCCTTGAACGAAAAGTGTGCATTGTTCATGATCAAATTTCGACACTGCAGAATCGTTGGCGAATTGAGAATCGGCAGGAAGTCTTCGGCAACAATTGAAGTATTATATTTAGAATAGTAATTCCGAATGTAAATGTCGCCATCGCGCCAAAGGTATGCTATCGACTCCATTTCAGCGATTTGGTCGGGACTGTAGGTGTAATCTACGTATATGACAGTCCATTTTATGCGGACAGTCATCCCCAAATATGGAATCATTTCGGCGAATGAGTAATGTATGTGTCTTTCATTAACGATACTGCTGCATTCCTGGCCAGCTGAAATATTTTCGGTACTTGTTTAGTCCCCCCCCCCATCCTACATTTTTCGCCAAAAAATCCATAGGGTCCCCCCTGTTGATTTTTTGACAAAATTTTCAGAAAATTATTTTTCAATCCATAGGGTCCCCCTATTGATTTTTTGACAAAATTTTCAGAAAATTATTTTTCAATCCATAGGGTCCCCCCTATTGATTTTTTGACAAAATTTTCAGAAAATTATTTTTCAATCCATAGGGTCCCCCCTATTGATTTTTTGACAAAATTTTCAGAAAATTATTTTTCAATCCATAGGGTCCCCCCTATTGATTTTTAGCAAAAAATTTTTTTTGGAAAATTTTTCCGAAAAAATCCATAGGGTCCCCCTATTGATTTTGGACAAAGTCAGGTGGAGGGTTTTCAAGTCTGCGGAGTTTTAATTTTCACTGTTTACATTAAACAATGACTTTCTTCATTTAAAAGTTTTGAATAAAGAACGTCATTGTTTGATGTAGACAGTGAAATTTTCAATTGAATGTGTAGGGGGGGGGAACTAAACAAGTACCTTTTCACTTGGCATTTAAAAAAGCACCTCTACAAATAATCGCTGAAACAATTATTTAGTTTGAAATTTTTAAAAACTTAATTTTCTATTTTGCATTGTGGTTTACTTTTTTTACTTTAATTAATTTTTTTATTAGTGATTTCTCTTTATTAGTTCCTCTCCCATCAGATGGAAGACAAGCGGGGGGGGGGGGGGGTAAATATACTTGTACCGATAGTTTGGCGAGAAAAATGAAGAAAGAAATAAGAAATTTTCACAAATTTTCAATCAAACCGGTAAAAATGTGAAAATAATTGAACAAAAGGCATTTCCCTCCGGGGTGACGACCCGTTTAGTATGTAAAAAATTATTATCCTACCTAAAAACTGCTGAACGCTGTAACCGTCTCGATTGGGATGCCAAAACACATCATAATGACGGTGCAGAGCATAAGATCCCCTATGGATGAGCAATTCTTCAAAAACGCGGTACGGTTTTGAGTGAAAATATCGATCGATGATATTCTTGAGAGGACGGCAGACAATCGAGATTCGCTCCAATTGGTCTCGATTCAAATAGCAAAGAACATCGAAAGTGAAGGGCGGCAATGGTTTTGAGCAGGACATTGGTGATTTGAGTAGAAAGAATTCAGCAGAATATTTCACATAACTGAAAAATATTAACGTTAGTTTAGAGTAGTATTAATTGTAAATATTTATATTATACTCATAAATAAAGACCCCAAAAATATTTTTTTTAATTCCGGTTTTAATTAATTAAAATATTTAAAAAAATCGCAAAATATTTCTAAAAAATATTTTTTAAATAGCTATTTTTTGCCGATTCTAGACTTTAATTCTGCTTTTTTAGCCTTCATTGTTACTTCAGACTAAATTAAAAGCTAAAATTCAACAAAATATAACAAATTTTGGAAAAAAACGGCAAAATAAAAAAAAATATTTTTGAAAAATTTCGTAAAAAAATTTTTCGGCAAAATTTTCTGGTTAAATTTCTCCACCAAAAAAAATTTCGCGGCGGCCGAAGAAGAGAAGAAGAAATTTTGCCAGAAAATCACAACATTTGTCCAAAAATGCCAAAATATTTACTAAAATGTAAGTAAAATTCCCAAAATATGCAAAATATTTTTTTAATAAAAAATATTTTATAAATATTTTAGTTAAAAAAGTCCAAAATATTTTTTAAATATTTTTTTTTATTTTAAAAATATTTTTGTGGTCTTTACTCATAAAATGTAAAGTTTAGGCTCTCGATCTATTCTCTCTCTACCGATATTCTGCATCGATTATTCACCTGGTGAAATGTCGCAAAATCCGGCTGCACAACAAAAACCTGGATCAACAACTTCAAGCCAAGCAGACGATGTCAAGAGCGCGGAAGACCGGATCACCAAGACAAAAGGACCTCTCAAGGAAGCCGAAAAGAGAGCCAATGCAGCTAAGGTAATGAGGGACTTTAACTCTATTGTCTCGAATTTCAATTCTCTCGCAAAAACACACATAGGCGAAACATTGAAAATAACAAAGTAGAAAGCTAATTCTAAAGAAAGTTTTTAACAATTGTAGAAAAACATTAAAAATAAATAGAATATAAGATACGCTGTAAGAATCCTACTGAGGATTAGGGATGTGCAATGTGAAAAATTTTAGAAAAATGGCGATTTATAATGAAAAATGGAAGAAAAAGAGCGCCGCAGGCGAAAAATCTTACAAAAATTGGGCTGTCTGCAAAAATAGACAGTGAAAAATTTGAATATTTGTCGAAAATTATCTAAAATTTTGAATCGAATTTCGATCAAATTTGGGATCGAATTTCGAAATTCGATTTGAAAAACGAAATCGAATTTCGAATTTCGATCGAATTTCGGAAAATTTCGATCGAATCCTATTTTCAATTCAACCCTGTTCTCGACCAAAACCATCGATTTAGCCCATTTTTTTTTGCTAGATATCTAAAATCTGATGTAGACGGTCTTATGTCAGTTTTTCGTGTAGATTCTGAATATGTTATTTGTTTCTCCACTTGATTAGTAATTTCGCTTCACGTGCGAACCCCTAAAGGTTCACCTTTGGTTAAATGAGTATTTTCTAAGCAAAATTACTAATCAAGTGGAGAAACAAATACCGTAATCATCATTTTGAGCTAGTCTCGTAGTACTATTGTAACAGAACATTGGAGAAAAACGGTATTGGAATGTGAAACGATATTACCGATCCAGCGAGACTTTTGCTATACCTTGGAACGATCGAGCATCGTTTAACCTGGTCATGTTTCTGTTTGCACTATTTTGTTGATGACATGAATAATTTAATTTTTTAATTAATAACATGGCAAAAGTAGGCAACGTAACATCTGCCACCCGACAACTGCCACCCCGACATCTGCCACCTTCAACTTTTCCTTCAGACTCTTATCAAATGGCTGGGTCAAAAAAGACATGGGAACGATGGGCCGCAGACGGTTAGAAATACACACTATTTCGTAGTCACTGTCGCACGCAGAGGCTGTTCCCTAGTATGAAGTGGGAGCTGTCGCGGTGGCAGATGTCGGGGTGGCACTTGTCGGGTGGCAGATGTCTCGATGCCGCAAAAGTACATTGCCTGACAAAGCTGCAACTTTTTATAAATTCTTCAAATTCCACAAATACATATAAGCAACTTTATTGCATAAATTTACCATAGAATCCAAATCAAATATACTATTTCATTAGACATTATGCACTTTTATCTTTTATGCGTCATTTCTTGCACTATACTCCAAAAACGGGACCAGATGTTGTCAAGACTGCCAGCAAATTCTGGACGTCGACGTCGTCCGGCTTCAGGATCACAGCTTTCTGGGCGTCCTCTCTCGCCGCGACCACGTTTCGACTGTCGAAAAAGCACTTGGACCGGAACATCAGCACCTGGAATCGGGTCTCGTCGTCCTCGACCAGGTGCATGATTTCTTCGCTCAAGTCCAAAGCATCGACCAATTCGTTGTTTCGGCGTTTGAGCTGCGCGATCGCGAACAAAGTTTGGAGTTTGAATTGGCGGAGTTGGGGCTGGATTGAGGCCAGGGTGGATCTGGAAGTAAAAATTATGAAATCGGGACGAAATGAAAAATGATCCCTAAATACTAAGCGGCAGCGTCTGTAGTCTGTCGGGAACGCCCAAATGATCCTCTCACTTCGGCACCTTTCCGTGGACAGATCGGGGCGAGTGATAGCTCATTTGAAAGCCCTCAGGCTGTAGGTCCCCCGAAAAATATCAGACCCAAAATTTGAAAATTTGAATTCGCGCCAAAACCGAAAAACGTGTTTTTAAGGGTTTTGACCTGGGGAAGTCATGTTTTTTATGTTCCCAATCGATTTCTGAGGCGATTCTGGACAACTTTGCTTTTTACACTTTTTTATTTGGCGCATTTTTGAAAAAAAGCCACTTTTTGGCCAAAAAATCGGTTTTTTTGATGCAATGTGTCTACGGGTCTGATTTTTGGCACCCGGGGGTTTTCGATTGCGCTGATCACGAATCTGAAGTCAGATTCGAGATTTGTTCTCACGAGGTCGTGTTATTCTCACCAGGTCTCTCACGAGGTCAAACTTTCCCGGGCGGGATGTTGCTTGGTACAACTTCTACTCCCGAACAACCAAATCTGACCGCTGATGGCGGTGCGCGAAGCGATGAAGAACCCAATCTCCCGCTGTGCACACTCCCGCTTCCTAGCTGAGATGGGCCGCGAAGCGGCCCATCTCAGCTAGTCTGGAAGTATTAGGTCGGCGACAAAGTTTGGACACTCAAGGCAGGTATTTAACCGGAAAATCGAAGGTCCGGAAATTTTGCCGATTTCACCCATATAGGGAATCCGAATTTGAGGTCAGATTTTAGTTGGTCCCTCCACGAAAATATGGGAAACCTCTATTTTCTTCAAAAAATAGCCATTTTTGGTCAAAAATGGACCGAAAATACCCATTTTTGGCGCGATACGAAAAAACCAATTGCAGATTCGGAATCAGCGCATCAAAATACGCCTAAAAACAGGACCACATTGTTTGTCACAAAAATCGATTTTTTGAAAAAGTGGAAAAATTTTTGTAATGACTGTTTTTAGAGGTTTTTTTATGAACCGAATCTGCAATTGGTTTTTTCGTATCGCGCCAAAAATGGGCATTTTCGGTCCATTTTTGACCAAAAATGGTCATTTTTTGTAGAAAATAGCGGTTTTCCATATTTTCGTGGAGGGATCAACTAAAATCTGAACTCAAATTCGGATTCCCCGCATCAAAAAACCCATAGACAGGTGAAATCGGCAAAATTTCCGGAACCTCCATTTTCAAAAATTAAAAAACCCTGCCCGAGTGTCAAAACTTTTTAACAACCTAGTAAAAAATTTAGAAATGCCGAAAAACCAAAACTTTCCAGAAAATCCTTACCTCGCCGCCGATTTTCTGCCCTTTTTCAGCATTTCCTCCTTTGAAATCGCCGAAATGGGTGACACTATCGCCTGAGGGCTTTCCCGGCCCACACCCTCGTCCTCGTCTGTGCTCTCTCTGTCGCATTTCTCCAAGAGCTCATTGCACTTTTGCAAGGCATAATTGTATCTGTGAAGGGCTTCCAGAGCTCGTTTCCTTCGGAGCAGAATTGAGGCGTCGTCGAGAAGTTTCTTGGTCAAGATCAGCAGGAGAGCTGGGTCAGAGTCGAGAGCAATTTGCCAGGTGAGCGATCGCAGCCGCGCTCCGTTGGCGAGAAAAGTGTCAATGGCCACGTGATTTCGGCACTTTATCGCAACTTCCACGGCCCGGAGCTCTGAAGTGTGGAAATATGAAGATCCAAAGGCCCATTTGGTCCCATGGGGCGAAACTAAGGCATCAAAGAACACAGGTTTGGCTTAGTAGAAAGAGGAGAAAGGCTCTCGCTTCTTATCAGGTAAGCGATCTAAGAAGCCAAACCTGTGTTTGAAGCCAATCTTTCGCCCCATGGAACCAAATGGGCGAAGTAGTCGTAGATTCGCTCCATTTTATGATGAGCAGTAAAAGCTGCACATCAAATTAGGCGGAAATTTGAACGTTATTTATTTTTTGCTATACAGAAGGGAGACTCTAGGAGGGCTAGTCCAAATCTGATCATGACCACTATATGCCAACTTTTTAAGCTTTATCCACTGGCAATATCAGATTTGGACTAGCCCCTCCTAGAGTCTCCCTTCTGTATATCAAAAAATAAATAACGTTCAAATTTCCGCCAAATTTGATGTGCAGCTTATCATAAAATGGAGCGAATCTACGACTACTACGAAATTTATCTGGTCAATATCGATTTGGAAAAATTGGACTTGAAAAAAGTATTGGATCTTGAGAATCCAGAGAATGAAAGATCACTTATAGGCATAAAATTTGGTCTAAGCTTGAATCAAAGCTTAAGAGAGATACTTGGCTCAAATATATACTTGAAATTTTCACTTAAGCTCATTGAGTGCAAATTCAATTTAGACTTATGCTTGAATTTGAGCTTACACTTAAGTGGGATCTTACCGTAAGCCATGTTTGTCGAAAAGGTTTAAGCGAAACTTTGTGGTTTGGAAACTTAAAGCTAAGTCTGGGATAAGAGTAATGGGTTAGAACATTCTGAAAATGTTCCTAAAAATAAGCTTAAGATCGGACTAAGTTTGAAATTTAAGCTTAACTCAAGAAGTTTGAAGCTCAGACTTAAACTTAATAAGAAGTTCTTAGGATTAAACATAGTCTAAGCTTAGGTTTACACTTAAGACTGGTTGCGAGTACTTAAGTTGAGTTGTTTGAGAATCAAATCGAGCTAAGCGTACCGTTTAAGTTCAGACACTTGGATTTAAGAATAAGCTTAAGATCGGGCTAAGTTTGAAATTAAAGCTTCGTCTGAATTCTCACTTGAACTTTGGTGAACTTTAATCCAAAAAATGGCTTATGCAAGCCATTTTCCAAACATCTTACCTTCATTGTTTTTCTCTTCCATCGAAAGCCCCGCCTTGAGCAGTCGATTTATGAGACACTTATTCGGATACTTTGCCAGCCAATGTATCAAAGTGTTGCCGTGAAAGTCCTTCACAAAAATGTCCGCTCCTCTATCGATCAGCAATGCCGCAGTGGACGCATGTTTGCCCTCAACGGCATAGGTCAGGGCAGTCTTTCCTTTGGAGTCGGCGACGTCCAAAGCGGCTCCTAAAATTCGAAAAAAATTACTCATGGTAAAAATTTGGTAACAATCCAAAAATGACAAAATTTTCGACGAAAAATGCGAAACGCGCAATTTTTCGTCAAGATTTTCTGTAAAAGTAAAATTATTCACCCAAAAGTGGTCCAAATTCATAAAAATCACTAAATTTTTAGGGAAAAGTGTCCGTTTTAAATGAGATTTTTGGTTTTAAATTCTGAAAAAATATAATTTTTATACATTTTTCAAGCAAATTTCTGTCGAATTATCTGTTACTTTACCAATTTTCTGACCTCTATTAATCAGCAGATCCACAAGCCCGACGTGTCCATTCCTCGCGGCCACCATCAAAGGAGTTGGATTCTCCTCCTCCGACTGATGAGTGTTCAGATCAACGAGAGTGTTGTTGAGGACATTCACCACCAGATCCCAGGAGCCGCTCTCTACGGCACAGATCAAAGCCGATTTTCCGTTCCAATTTTGAGTCGGCGACAGGGTCGCACCTCTGAAAAGCGGATTGGCATACGAATTAGCAAATTAAATACCGATTTTCTTCTAACAGAGGTCTCCTTTTCATACAACGCCATCTCTACCTTGAGAAGCAACAAAGATAGGCTTCATCCAGATATTACGTCATCACTAGGGCCAGGATTTTTAGGTCCCAAAAATCGCATTTTAGGATCTTAAAGAGGTCCCAAAAAAGGCCATTTTAGGTCCCTTTTAGGTCCCACCAAAATGGTCATTTTAGGATCAAATTTCGCCCAAAAAGTCATTTTAGGACCGTATTTTACATCGAATTACCAACTAACAACCAACTGTTTACCTTTTTTACCATTTTTTGCAAAATTTTTCCCAAATTTTGCAAAAATTTGCCAAAGTTTTGTAAAACATGGCAAAAATTTCGAAAAAATTCAAAATTTTTTGGTAATTTTTTGGTTCTCATTGATAACGTATTCGAATGGGCCAATGGGTCCGAAGTACCCCTCATTGATAACGTATTCGAATGGGCCAATGGGTCCGAAGTACCCCTCATTGATAACGTATTCGAATGGGCCAATGGGTCCGAAGTACCCCTCATTGATAACGTATTCGAATGGGCCAATGGGTCCGAAGTACCCCTCATTGATAACGTATTCGAATGGGCCAATGGGTCCGAAGTACACCTCAATACGACCGAAGTACCCCTTTTTGATAACGAGGCGGCCAAAAACCCGGATTTTTGATTTCGTATTATCTGGATGGAGCCATGGAGATCTAAATATTCAGAAAAAATAAACACGTCGGGGAGATAAAACCGCCTTATACTATCAATCAGAGGAAAAATTAGTAGAAAAGACGCAAAATATTTTAATACCTTCCTCCTGATTTTTAGAAAATATTTTTTAGTTTTTTAGTTACTTGGATTATAGGTACAGATGCCGGTAAAACTCTCCCTGCATTCAGTCTTTCCAGGATTCAACGTGGTACCGTTTTATTAAATAAAAATCAAACCTGGACAACAAAAACTGCACAACTTCCGATTGTCCGTTCGCGCAAGCAACGCACATCGCAGACGAAGTGTCAATGACGGCGTCAGTGCAATCCAACAAATAGCGACAAATTTGGACGCGGCCCAATCGGACCGCTGCTTCGAAAGCGCTTTTGATTTGAATTGAGCGAATTTCATCTAAAAAAATTGTGTAAAAAATAATTTTGTCTGGGTTCATCAAAAGTTCACATAAAACTTTTGCAGAATATCACATTTTTTGAATAATTTTCGGAAAACGTAAAAAATCGTAAAAAAATCTGTAGCGTTTGGCCAAAACGGCCTTTCATAAGATAGTTTTTATTTTTCATAAAATATTTTTTATTTCATTTTTTTTCCAGAATTTTCTGAAAAATGCTTCATCTCGAATTTCATTTGGCAACTATCCTACTTCATTCCACCCAAAGCTCCAGCTCACCTTTGCTTTCACCTTTCCAATCGACCTCCAACAAAAAGCTCAATAACGGTAATGAATCAGCTTCCGCCGCATGAACCAAGGCACATTTTCCTTCTCGGTCCAAGACACTCAAATCCGCGCCAAAACTATGCAACGTTCTAGATGCCTCCAGGCGTTTGTATTCCACGGCGATTATCAGAGCGGTTTTTCCGGTGATTGGATTGACGTATTGGATGTTGGCTCCGTTTTGGAGGAGCAGCTTAATTCGGGAGCGGTAAAATGGAGAAAAAAGAAAATGAAAAAATTTTTAAAAATTTCTAAAAAAAGAAACTTCTAGAACCTCTGAGAGGTTACAAAATAAAAAATTGTAAACTAAAAATTGCATAAATAGAAAACAATAGTTGAAAATTTTTGGAAAATTTTGAAAAATATACAAATCACAGAAAATGTAACAAAATATGTGAAAAGTGGCAATAAACAAATGGAAAAATGAAAGAAAAATATAAAATTAACCTGTATCATGTCACAATTTCCGGATTTTGCAAAACTACCCAAAAGACTGTCACCATTTGGCCACACGCAGTTTGCACTAGCACCAGCTGAGAGTAACAGGCGGCTGACCTGAATAAAAAATATTTCGATAGTAAAAATGGGCAGGAAAAATATTTCTGGAATTTTTGTACATTATTTAAATTTTTTAATATTTTCAATCTTATTATAATGGACATTATATTGGGAAATGCCCGAATACATTTTCATTCAGTTTGGTGATGACTGGCCAGAGAGCGTCCATGTATCGTGTTCCTATGGCCGAGTGGAAGCGCTGCCTGAAAGCGGCAGACACATTGGCGCTCGGGCCCAACCGAAATTTCATTCCCTTATTATTATGAACGAAAAGCTGGCCGTTATAGTTGCCAAATTTCAAATTGAATCTGATCATATTCGTCTCTTAATGCCGGATAATATGATAAAAATCGGACACTGAGGCGAATTTTTTAACTCATCAATTTATTATATGAATTGTAGCATAGGCACGAATCTGGAAACCGAATTAGTTTCGGAGAGGCCAAGAGAAAGAAAACTATTATCCATATCTATTTCACTTATTCTCTGCTTTAGATTGTCTGTAAAAATTGAATCCAAGGAAATATTGGTTTACCAAAAATAGCAAAAAGGGTCTCCAAAAGCCAAGCAGCCGAATAAAAGCGAAAAGAAAGCTTTCTGCCACAGAGCCTGGGTAGCTCAGTGGAAGAAAGTTGGTTAATGGGTCCAGTCAACGTGGGCTCCAGCACTGGTACAATCACACCTTTTCGGCCGTCTTCAAACGTGTGATTGTAGCAGGGCTGGAGTCCACGATGACTGGTCCCATTAACCAACTTTCTTTCACTGAGCTACCCAGGCTCTGTGGCAGAAAGCTCTATTTCCGTTTTTCTTTGACTGATCGGTTTTTGATAGGCTTTTAGATGAACCGAAAAACAGTGACACTTGACAGAACGATCAGCTCATAGAACGTAAATATTTCCGGAAAATACAGGGAACCCAGCTGGGATTTTGTTCCTTCTTTTAGGTTTTCGACCGCGCTGATTCCGAATTTGAGCTCAGATTTGGCACTTGGTATATTCCAATACTACTTTAGAAATTAGTAATTATTACTTTAGTAATTTAGAAAAAATATGTACAAAAAGTTGCCGAAATACAAAAATATTTTTTCAATCAATAAACAATATTTCAGGAAATTTTTTTGCCTCAGTAATCAGTTGTATTCTCATGTGTTGGCTCGTTAGAGACCAACACAATCAAATATTCCTCCTTTAATATATTCCATCATCGGCAAATGTTTCGCTGACCGCTAGGCTGCAATGGGTGGTTGTACGAGGACTAGAACCCTGCGTGACAGGGCCCCTTAACCAATTTCCTTACACTGAGCTACCCAGGCCATGTGACATACAGCTCTATTTTCGCTTTTCTTCAGCTGTTTGGCTTTTGATAGTAATAATTTGGCTTTCAAATGTTATTGACATTTTAAAATTTTTTAATTTAAAAATTGTATATAATAATATCATTTTCCGCCTCTAAATATTACCAAACTAGGGGACCAACGCGGGCTATGCTGCGCTAGAGTTAAATCTGTGTGAATAGGGGCCTTATTAGAGTCGGAAAAGCTGTTTTGCACCAAGAAACATCCCGCCTGTAAGTAACATCCCGAAAGTCCTGACCTCGTGTGAGACCTGGTGAGAATAACATGACGTCGTGAGAACAAATCTCGAATCTAACGTCATATTCGGACTCAGCACATCCGAGAACCCGCGGTTACCAAAAATCAGCTTCGTAGATACCTTGGATTAAAAAATGTCATTTTCGGGCAAAAAGTGGTTTTTCCTTAAATTTTTCAAAAATTGACCAAATTCACAAGTGTAAAAAGCAAAAATGTCCAGAATTGCTTAGCGAATCGATGGGGAACATAAAAACATCACTTTCCATGGCCAAAACCCTTTAAAATACGTTTTTCACTTTTGGCGCGAATTCAAAATTTGAATTTCGGTTTTAGGATTTTGTCGTGATAAGGAGCCACAGGGCATTCAAATGGGCTATCACACGTCCCGATCTGACGACGGAAAGGTGCCGTAGTGACAGTCTCATTTGGAGCGTTACAGACAGAACGCTGCCGCTTATTATATAGGGATTTTTTCTTTTATGCATTTTTTCTAAAATTCGCCCAAAAAACCAACCTTGCTATTCGGATAGTAAATATTTCTCGGGAAGAGGAGAGCGTCTTCGATGCCATCGGCTCCGGCAGCCATCCGAATCCAGGCGATCTGCGCGCCCCGATCGCAGGGCATGTCCATGGCTATACCTGGCTGGAGGTACTTGTGAGGATTGGCCTTCAACAGGTGATGGCCCAGCTCGAATAACTGTTCCGGCTGGAGCTTTGCTTGACGTACGAGAGACAACGAGAGCAAAATGTGCCCGTGGCGAATGTCAACGGAATAGTCCGTCTCAGCGCTTTCTTTCAAGAGCCATTCTCGGAAGGACTGGTGTAAAGGCACGTAGTAGCCGGAGGAGAGTTTTACTATCATCGGGGAGAGTAATGATAATCTGAAAGGTAAAAAGTTTGTCTAACAGAAAATGGAAACCGGAAAGTTGAAAATTTGAAAGGTGGATTGCAGGTAAAGGTTTAAATTTTGGAATCCTCTTGTGTTAGGGCCGCGTACGTGGGTATGAATCCAGGTCAAAATCCCGCTCGCCATTTTCGCCATAACTTTTTTCTGGAACATATTGGAAGGATGAGTAATGGCTCAAGTCAAAGCTAAGACCCCTGGCTACCGATTGGTATATTGCATTCCGGACCTCGATTCAAGGTTCTCGAGTTTCAAGTCATTTTGCCTCGAATTTTCAAGAAAATTCAAGAATTCGAGACAAAATGTCTAGATTCTCGTCAACCTTGAATCGAGACACGGCGTGCAATATACCAATCGGTAGTCCAGGGTTTTAGCTCTGATTTAAATTATTAATAATCCTTCTAGAATGTTCCAGAAGAACGTTATGGCGAAAATGGCAAGCGGAGGCGGGTGTTTTACCGGTTCAACGTGGGTATTTGCCGGGGGGTTGCAGAGGGATTGTCCATAACTTTTTTATTTCCAGACAAAAATTGCAGTTAACGTTATTTCCAGAAATATAGGGGCGAGTGCCTAGTTTCTAAATATCAAAGACAATTTTTTTTTCTTCCATTTAACCCCTTAAAAAAGCAATCCCTCTTCAAAATCATGTTTT
This sequence comes from Ditylenchus destructor, assembly GCA_022814885.1. Lineage (NCBI taxonomy): Eukaryota > Metazoa > Nematoda > Chromadorea > Rhabditida > Anguinidae > Ditylenchus > Ditylenchus destructor. The sequence continues at coordinate 148,392 of JAKKPZ010000116.1, read as the reverse complement.
CAGCGGTTTTCCAGGTGGTGCATTGTTAGGAAGTTAGATGGGGATAATTTTTTTCTCGACATTTAGAACTTACCTCTAGGATGAAAATAAAAAAGTTACAGCCAATCCTCTCTGTAGCCGCAGACAAACCCCTTATACGAAGCCGTTGTGTGACACGTTAAAAACTTAATCTGACGTCATATTTCCACTATTTTATTTCCATACTTTTCAAATATTTTAAGCATTCTTCTAAAGAATTCTCCTGAAGACATTCCATGTCAGTCCAAAATCTTGACTCGTGACACAAAAATGGCTAAAATAAGCAGAAACGACCAAAAAAAATGGCCGCCCACTTGGGTGGGCTTGATTTCTAGGATAAAACCGCAAGCTGCTTCCGGCAAAAATTTTGCTTACCGCAAGACAGAAACGTTAAAACATCGAGAATATTTTCCATTTGCGGCAGTATAAATTTGCTACAGTATACTTACCTTTGATTCAACTCCTTCTCTGTGACCTGCGGCTCAGTTTGTCCAGCATTGATTACCCTCAAGAGTTCTTTGAACTTTAAAGGTCTGAGAGATGCCAGGATTATGCCCAGGATGGGAGAGACAGTGTGGAAGAGCGTTAGAGATCTAAAACACTGATAACATTGTAACGGATATTAGTGTTCCAGAATTTTCTAGAGAAATTGTATTAAAAATTTTGAAATTTGGAAAGGTGTGAAAAAAACTCACGTAAAGTTGAGATTAAAGTGCAACAAATAGAGCTGACTCAGAGTGGTCGGCAACAGAGACAAGCTCGTGGCCTTCAGGCGAATTCGGTCCTCTTCGATCATCCGGAGCAAAAGGGACAAAAATAAGTGATTGCCGCGCGAGCGGCGCAAAATATCCTCAACAAATTCGGTGACAGCGTCTTCCTGGACACCGCATCGGCGTTCTCTGACCTTTGATTCGAGCTGAAAAGTGCGATATAAATGAACTTTTAAAGTTGAAGAAGAAAGAAAATTTATTTTTAGAAATACCAGCCGGGTAATTTTCAAAATTTGAGTAATAATTTCTTAATTCAAATTGTCTTCGTTCTTCTGTCTATTTATTTAAAAAATTAGTTATTAAAAATTTTATAAAACTAAACACACACCTCACACGCTTTTGTTAATTACTTGAAGCTAGTAGTATATTACAAAGATATTACAAAGATAAGTAAGTATATTACAAAGATTTCATTTACAATGATTATTTTCCATACTAAAAAAGACATACGATTCAGAGAGTCGAAAAGACTAACATATTGGCAGCAGAGCACAGAGAAAATGAACTTCAAAGTTCATCTAGTCAGTTCAAGGATTTATGCTAGGTCTACGCACGTGGGAATTTGCCGGGGGGTTCCAGAGGGGATTGGCCATAACTTTTTTATTTTCATACTAGGGGTAGTAGGTGTTTTTGCAAAAATGTAGCGGCAAGTGTCTAGTTTCTAAAAATCCAAGAAAAAATTTTTACCCCCCATTTAACCCCCTGAAAAGTCCAACCCCCTCTGGAAAATCGTGTTTTTCCAGGTTTTCCAGAGGGAGTCGGACTTTTCAGGGGGTTAAATGGGGGTAAAATTTTTTTCTTGGATTTTTAGAAACTAGACACTTGCCGCTACATTTTTGCAAAAACACCTACTACCCCTAGTATGAAAATAAAAAAGTTATGGCCAATCCCCTCTGGAACCCCCCGGCAAATCCCCACGTGCGTAGACCTAGCATTAGGCTTACGGCTCGAACAACCTGGAGCCAAGCAAGACTTAGTCTTAGGCTTAAGCTCCCGAACAATCCATATTTGGGAGTTTACTAGGATCTGAAAAACGTTAAAAAACCCAAAAAGGCTGCGAACTGTGGTTCATTCCTAAGTGACACAGACCACTTTTTGATCACTAGCGATCTATTCAAACTAGAGAATGTCTTATCGTTCTCTTCTCTCTGCCTTCTATGCATTGTGAAGATGAGTCTTTTCATTTCTATGAATTATATCTCTTTGCTCGGCACAGAAAATAAGCATTGGAGATGTAATTTTGTAAGATTAATTTGTATATCGGGTCCCCACCCAATAGAATAACCCACTTTTTGGGGGTCCCGGACCCCAAACTCGCGAGTACCACCCAAAAACCCATGATTTTAGGGGGGGGGGGTATCAATGTCAGATTTGGGGTTGACATACGTGAAAACGTGACATCCGTGTGTCACGTGTGTCACGTAAAAGGGCAACTTTCTCCAGACGGCTTAGTTCCGGGCGAGTGATACGTCATTTTGTAGCTCTCGATGAGACAAGACGAATGACGTATCAATCGGCTGGATACAGGCCGGCGAGCGGGAGATATGGCCAGGTGCAATCCCGAGAATGCAACATTTTCGCGCACCTGGAACTTTCTCCAGACGGCTTAGTTCCGGGCGAGTGATACGTCATTTTGTAGCTCTCGATGAGACAAGACGAATGACGTATCAATCGGCTGGATACCACTAATACCTCAGAAAATTATAACGGAATTCAGTACATATCTACCCAAGGCATACTGATATGGGCGGGGCGCCGCCAAGCGGCGGAGCCGCGGGTGCAGTCCTATGGAATTAAAACTCAAGTGAAAGCTGCTCTTATTCAAGCGTTCCGAATAATTAACAAAAATGTGTGGTGTGAATTATTTTTTCATCAAAAATGTGTTCTAAAATATGGTGAAATTCAAAGTTCCAAAGCATTATTTTTCTCAAATTCTTCAAGACAATGGGTTTTTCGTGAAAATGTAGAATGTCTAGAAAAATCCGAATATCAGTGGATCAAGCCTCTCAGCTCTTTCCCGGACTATTCCCTCCATAAATACCTGTTAAGAGGTGCACTTTATTCATGCAAATTATGATTTTTTCATGTATATTTTGGTGGTTAATCTTTTAATGCTTCTTTTCAGAAAAAAACGTAAAAATTTTTAAATGCACTATTTTAAAAGAAAAATGTACACAACATATTTTTTGGTGCAATGGGGATAACGGGGGGGGGGAAACTGGTTATCGGGGGGGGGGGGAAATTTTCATACATTTTTATATATCAAAAAATCAATAAGGAGGACCCTATTGATTTTTTGACAAATATTTCAGGAAAAATTATTTTCATACCTTAGGGTCCCCCCTATGAATTTTTTGAGAAAAATTTTTTTTTGGAAATTTTTTGCCAAAAAAACTAATAGGGGGGACCCTATTGATTTTTTGACAAATTTTTCAGAAAAAGAATTTTTCATACCATAGGGTCCCCCCTATGGTATTTTGCGAAAAAAAATATTTTTCAGCCGAAAATTCAATAGGGGGTACCCTATTGATTTTTTCACAAATTGTCAGCAAAAAAATTTTTTTCAATCAATAGGGTCCCCCCTATGGATTTTTTGAGAAAAATTTTTTTTTGGAAATTTTTTCCGAAATTTTTTCAAAAAATTCATAGGGGGTACCCTATTGATTTTTTTCACAATGTATGTCAAAAAATAAATTAAATATCAATAGGGTCCCCCCTATTGATTTTTTGATATATAAAAATGTATGAAAATTTTCCCCCCGATAACCAGTTTCCCCCCCCCGTTATCCCCATTGCACCTATTTTTTAATATATAGAACTATTTCCATCTCTTCACTTGACTTATGTCAGGGCATATCGATGCCAGAGCTCAAAAGTGATGTATGACACTTTAAAAAGCGTACGTTACCTTGGACAGGTATTCTCTACGCTCTGCTGTTGATTTGCAGTCTTTTCAACTCTCCGAATATTGTGTCTTTGTTTAGTATGTAAGCAAAATCATTACAATAGAAGTTTTGATAAGGTTAATGTGTTCGCTAACGCTTGACCTTCACCTCCCCATGTGATTAACAAAAGTGTGTGGGTGTGTTTTATTTTTATAAATTAAAAATTTCCTAAGCCTAAATATCAAAATGTCATTAAGCACTCCTAGGCTGAGCTTTGAAGCTGAATTGGGCTTAACTTTTTTGCTCAGATTTCTGTGAAAAACGGTTTCTGTAACTTTTTTATTTTACATTTTAACATGAGTTTTTCAATCGTGGACATTTTACTAGATTTGCAGAATTACTGGAACAAGCATCAAATTTTTTCCTATTTCCTAGACCCTTCGAAAATTGGTTTTCTATTTCTTTCTTTTTCCTCTTCCTACACACATCATCTGTCTGACCGTCTGCCTGTTCAGCGTCCCATCAACTTATTTGTGTGGCTCATTTGAATGTATATAAAAGCGGCGATCCACGGATTGATATGTATTGGATTGAGATCAAGAATCAGCGCAAAACGAATTGCGAATGCAAAACGAATGTAATTCGAGTTAATAAAACAAATATATGTGGTGGGAATATTTTTGACAGACGTTCAAAACAGTCCAAAGCATTGGATTGCGTACTTTCATAGAATAATCTTATAGTTTATAGCCTAGGAATGATCATCAGCAGGGCCCAAGCGTGGTAGGAGCTTATTTTTTAAAGACTTATATTAGCTTTAAACATTATATCTCTGTGCTCTGCTGTCAATACACGAGTCTTTTCAACTCTCTGTATCGTATTTCTTTTCAGTATCATAAAGAACAATATGCAACAAATATAATTTCTGGTAACGTTAACGTGTTCGCTAATGCAGAGTTATACGGCAAAGCCGAGTAATTAACAAAAGAATGTGAGGTGTGTTTTTTTACAAGATTCCTAAATTTTCACCTTTTGACCTTTTAAAAACTCACCGACGGGTTAATCGCCAGATGGTAGTCCACAAAAATCCTGGAATCCCTCAAAACCCTTTCGTCCAAATCGGCATCGTCCAAACGAATCGTTCGCACCTCCAGGCCATATAAGGGCTGAACGTTGACGGAGCTCACCACAAACCTGAGCCATGCCGGGAATTCAGGTGTGGTCTGCTTCAGGAGCCAGCCAATGGATTCCTCGCCGTCGTTTCTGTGGAATCCGGCTTCGTCCACGGCGTCGATTGCGACAATCAAGCAGTTTGAGTCATTGAGTTGGTTCGAGAGTCCGTTAAAGGCAGCAAGGTCAGCGTGTGTGGTCTCCATACTGGAATGGAAATTATTTTGGCGTTATGCCAAGAATTTGTGCTAATGCCTAAAGAGAAATAGAACTACCGTAAACCCTCTAATTTAACCCTCTCTAATTTTACCCCGAAAAACGTATTTTAAAGGGTTTTGGCCAAGGAAAGTGATTTTTTATGTTCCCCATCGATTCTGGAGACAATTCTGGATCACTTTGCTTTTTAGACTTTTGACTTTGGTCAATTTTTAAAAAATTTATGGAAAAAGCCACTTTTTGCCCGAAAATGACATTTTTTAATCCAAAGCAAGGTGTCTACAGGGCTGATTTTTTGCATCCGTGGATTTTCGGATGTGCTGAGTCCGAATATGACGTCAGATTCGAGATTTGTTCTCACGAGGTCTCTCACGAGGTCAGAACTTTCCCGGGAGGGATGTTATGAGTAACCTAGCGCGGCGTAGGCCGCGTCGCTTTCACTAGTTTTTTTTATCATTTTGGGTTCTAATTTCAAACTTTCCTAATATTTCTGGAAGCAAATTCCCCCAAAATTCCTTCAGAAATCGAAAAATCCTGAGCATACCTCGAACAAGACATCTCTGGATCCAAACTCGCCAGCGGCCTTAGCACCAACGCCCGAAACAGTTCCACTGGATCAATCCCAAGACTCGCCGACTCGCTCGTGGCCAACTCATAGAGTCGGTCGTCCGAGCAAACTTTCTCCATATAAGGCTTTAAAAGGGGCGATGCGCACATCAAGGCCACAATGTTCCGGATAAATTCGGGAATCGAGCAGGTCGCAGCGGAGTACAAATGACAGACGTGGAATGCGACAATTCTGCTCGCGACCAATCTCAGCCATTCGTAGTTTTTGGAGCTAAAAGTGCTCGCTCCGGCGATAGATCCGGAGGTGAGCGACATTTGAGATCCGCGGTGGTTTCGAGACGTCGTGCTTCCCACAACGATTCCGGAGTCGACAGTGTCGGCGTTGGAGTTCTGGAAATGGGAATTGGGTAGAAGAAATGGATTGAAATTGTGAGAAGGTGTTCTGACTGACCAATCTTGAATTAGTTTGAATTCGCGCCAAAAGTTTGATTATCTTCATTAGCAGTCTCATTGGCTGTAACCAATCAAGGCTACTCAAAAATGGCGCGAATTCAAATCGGTTCAGAATTGGTTTGTCGGATAGGGTATGTATCAGGGCTGCATCCGGTATCCGGTTATCCGGTGTTTTTCGCCATCCGGTATCCGGTTTCCGGATTTTAGGGGGGTCCGCCGGATGCACCGGATATTAACAAGCACCCTTAAGAATGCAGTCAGCGCCGCAGGCGAAAATTTTTGAAAATTTCTTAGAATATTCAAAATTTTCAATGTCAATTTTTGGCATACAGCGTAATTTTTCAAAAAATTTTCGCCTGCGGCGCTATTTTTTCTTCTTACTTTTCCGTTCTATTTCACTATTTTACCAAATTAAACTAATTTTATTTCGTTAAATCTTATTGTTTTCTATCTTTTTCAGTAATACAGTTTTAGCATTTTATAATTTGATGCATTTATACTTCAGATCTTAATTCGAAAGATTTGCAACATTTTTCAAAGTCAATTTTTGGCAAAAAAGTTTAATATTTCAACAAATTTTCGTCTGCGTTTTCTGCTTAGCTTTGTAGCTTGTCTCATTTTTTTTCAAAATTTTGTGCTGAAAATTTATGAACTTTTCAATAAATATTGAAAAATTTCAATCTTATAACTTAGTTCAATCAGAAATTTTAGTCAATTTTTAAAGAGAAAGCCAATTTTTTCAAAAAATTTTGCCTGCGGCGCTTTTTTAATTTTTCTATATTTCTGGCAAAATACACTAATGTAGGCACAATTCTATACTACTATTTCGCTGCTGTCGGGGTGTCCGTTACCCATTTCCCGTGCATTCTTAGGGGTGCTTATTTTCAAAAAGTAGTCAAATCCTATATATATGAGAAAAGTCGCGGAAAAAAGCACCGCAGGCAAATTTTTTTGGAAAAAATTGGCTCTCTCTTTAAAAATTGACTATAGTAAATCATTGAAATAATTTTTTAGATTGAAATTTCTCAATATTTATTGAAAAATTTTTGTCAGGCAATGGCGGACGCCTGTAAAATTTATTATCAATTAGTATGAATTAATTTTTTAAGCGAAATTTTTGCCAAATAAGCTTACCATTTCAAAAATTTTCACCTGCGGCGCTATTTTCACATAATTTTTGCACATTGGTAGCAGCAATTCGGTAACGCATTTTTCAATGAAAATTGACTCTATTCTTCCCAATTTTCAAAAATTATTATAGTTCTTATATTGGAACCCCAATGAAGTCGTTAAAGTTAACGTTTAATTGTCAACAAATAGTGCAAAAATTGGTTAAAATTTCTCATATATAGTAATAAAATAGCCAAAAAGTAGCTAAAAGTTGTTTAAATACTTGAATTTTTACAACATTTATTCTAATCTTGCACATTTTTAATAAAAGGGAAACAAAAAGCATGCATTTAGGCAAAATTTTTGCAAATTAGCACCAAAATTGGAAAAAAATTTCAAATTTGGCGCCAAAAATTGAAATATCCGGTTATCCGGTCAATATCCGGTGTTTTTGCACTATCCGGTATCCGGTCCGGCTTTTTTTTACTATCCGGTATCCGGTCCGGCTTTTCGAAATCCCGGATGCAGCCCTGGTATGTATGTTTCATATCTGATAAGCTTGCGACGATTCGTCCTGAAGCGATCTTGCCAGAGAGGACATAGAAAAATAGAGAACGAGCGATTGTTAGAGGCAGAGAAAAAGACAAAAAGAGGGAGACAACGTAAAGAGATAAGATAAGGAAAAAATCGTCCCAAGCTTTTCAGATATGAATCATATAGGAATATGTTTGTGCTGGAGTTGGATCAGATCCAGCTAATATAAAGTGAGTCCTGGACGGATTTTTTACTCATGGACCAAACACAAAAAATCTCCTGTAACGGTACCAAAAAATTAAGTCCTCTATCCGAGTCTGGATCGAAGTAAAATTTTGCCTTCCTGCTCCAGGGAAATTTGGAATCGCCCGGATTCAATCCAGAACCTGATCCAGTCCAAGGAATCACTTTCAATTCAACATATGATAGAAAAATGGTTTGGTTTAGATATCCCACCTTATGGAAGAAAGGTGAATTGACAATAAGCTGATTCAGGACTGCACTTTTACCGCTTCCGTTGGATCCTTGGATCAGCGTTACTGGCACGCGCTCATTGAAACACTAAAATGTGAGTCTTATATGGATTGTGTAGGGCAAGGTTTAACGTCAGGTATGTATTTAAAGTAGTAAAATTTTGTAATGAATCAAAAGTCGGACCCACTGATTTTGTATGAGAAATTGTGACAAAAAAATGACGGAAACAATTTGGCCCTATCCTATTATATGCGGCCCCGATTCCATAGGGAAAAACAATAGGGGTACTCTATTAATTGAAAAATCGTTTTCTGAAAAATTTGTCAAAAAAATGAATAGGGTACCCCCTATTGTTTTTGGGCAAAAAATTTTTTAAGAAATTTTTGGCAAAAAACCATGGGGGTACCCTGTTGTTTGAAAAAACAATTTCTGAAAAATTTGTCAAAAAATGAATAGGGTACCCCCTATGGTTTTTGGGCAAAAAATTTTTTAAGAAATTTTTGGCAAAAACCATGGGGGTACCCTGTTGTTTGAAAAAACAATTTCTGAAAAATTTGTCAAAAAAATGAATAGGGTACCCCCTATTGTTTTTCCCTATGGAATCGGGGGCCGCATATAATAGGATAGGGCCTAACCATTTTTACTCCGCTCCCCTTACTCCCCTCAGCGGTTAGGTAATTTCTGCACATTTTATTTTAAAATAGGGCTTATTACCGTGTGATACAGCTCCTTGAACACCCACTCTCTGCCAAGAAAATGGTCCTCAACTTCGCCTTCCCTCTGGAAATCGCTCATTGAGAATAGTACTGCCGGAGGCGGTTTCTGAAAAAATTTGAAATGGTAGTTGAAAATTTTTTAGGTTTTTATGAGAAAAGACTCAATTTTTATTTATTTTCCACAAACCATAAGTATGAAAAAAATTTTCATCATTTTGGTGTAATTTTCGTTATCGAATCCTTGAAAAATTCCACCCTGTAAGAAAATTTTTGATTTTTCAAATTTTGGATTCTATTCTTTTTATTTAATTTCTGAAAATTTGAAATTTGAAACTTTCAATTTTTCCAAAATTTCCAAAATGTTTACCAATTCCACCAAAACGAGCTGTCCATCGTCTTCCTTCGCCACAAGCGAAGTTCTGGAAGCCGTCGCGTGGCTCGGAGCAATACAAATCGACTTCAAGCTCGGCTGATGGAAAAGACCGTTGACCGGATACGAAGGACGGCCCGAGGCCATAGACTGTCGATTCTGCCGTCGATAGTGCATTGAGGCCGAGCTCGACGACAAGGACCGCATGGTGACGCGATTGGAAGTTTGGGTGTTGAGCAAGGAAATCGTGGATTGGGTCGGGGACTCCAGTCGGCGAGAGCATCGGTCTTCCGGGGAGCGACCGGAATTTGAATCTGGAACGATGTTTTTAGCTTTTCAAATTTTTTCTTGTTTTTTTGTTTTTTATTTTTCTGTTTTATTAATTTTTCAAAATTTTTCCCTTTTGTTGGTTTTTTATTAACGTATTTTGTTTGTTTTTTTCACCCTTGGATTGCTCGGAAAAATGATGAAATGAGAGAAATAGTGGGTGTCTCTAACTGCCTGTCATCTCTCATCTTAGACCAAATTATTCTACGTGTTCATTTTCTTGTTTATACATAAGAGTTGTAGAGATCAAAGATCAACATTCAGAACACCCAACTTGTCCTTTTAAAAAGGTCATAGAGGTATGAATAAATGGCTTATAAAAGCCATTTACAGTTTGATATTATTTGTAAAACAGGTAATCCAAAACGGTAACGCAAAACAGTTGCATGTCTTTTTATTTTTTCATAATTTTTCACCTTTTTGAAATTTTTTCTACACTTTTTCAGAATTTTCACTTTTTACCCCGTAAGCAATCAAAGATCATAAATTTATAAGTAAAAATCCGAAACTTCATTTTTTCCTTACATAAATTGTAACAATTGGATTTCTATTCCATATCCGTTTTGCATCTTAAAATGATCAATACGGATAACCTGTCATATTCAGGTGATATCCTTTGTTCTCCTTGGTCGGCAATTATGATCATTGATCACTGAACTTTTCAGAATAGTTTCTTAAGAATTGTTCTATGCGCATCCCCAAGTGTAAAAATAAAGATCATCAGACTATTTCCATTTCAAGATCAAAAGGTATGATTTTTTTCTTGCCTCCGGGCATTGAATTTTGTTAAAATTTTCGCTTTTTCCCAATATCTTCCAGATATTGGGACAATGTTTATTATCCAGGAAAAAATTTGAATACCAATACCAAATTTTTGACCTCAAAACATCAAAATTCCTGAAAAAGTGGCTACAAATGTTCAGAGCTACAAAAAAATAAATTTTGAAAAAATCAGAAAATGACCAATCTTTTCAGGTTTTATTCTAATTTTACAAAAACCAAAGAATCAGTTAAAAAATTACAGACATCTTTGAAATGAATCAATTGAAAAGTGACAATGTCACATATCAGCTCTTTTATAGCAGTCTTCAGTACCGCTCATCCATTCAGTCTTCAGTACGATTCATCACATATTGTGAAAAATGGCCATTTTTTATTAAAATTCGTGTTTTATGCTATTTTTACCATTCTTATACACTTTTTAATTAAAATTACGCTATCTTACCTTAATTTACCTCAAGTTTTACCTAATATGTGGTTACTAGCGAGCTCAATTGATTGTAGATTGTTAAAAACTGCTATTTTTCGGGTTTTCGGCAAAAATATTGAGGTAAATTAAGGTAGGATAGCGTAATTTTAATTAAAAAGTGTATAAGAATGGTAAAAATAGCATAAAACACGAATTTTAATAAAAAATGGCCATTTTTCACAATGTGTGATGAATCGTCCCGTACCCCAATTTTGTGCTTTGTCAATTTTTTTCCCTATTTTTCTCTCTGTTTCCCAAATTCCGCAAAAGAATTCCGTTGCTTTCCAATATTTGCAACCAAAACCAAATACATCCCCCAAAAGCTTCCCTTAAGTAACAAAGGTCAATGCCGAAGGCAATCCCGTCTTTGTTTAAAGGCCGAGCCCAATTCCTTAACTGAATTTGGACTATGGCCTCCCCAAATTCCGATGTGCGGAAAACAAAACGCCCAATTCCCTAAGGCCCCAATTCCGGGAGCACGCTGATAAAAATTCCCATACATGGATTCGATGACTGCTGCCGGAGGATAGCCGCGGGCGAATAAATTTTGAATAAGAAAATGGCCGAAAAATTTTGGCCAAATGTTTTCAGGTGCCGAAAGATGGGTCTTCGGGGACGTCGTTATGGCTTAAGGATCAGGGTCTTGAATTTTTGGGATGGGGAGACAAAAAATAGGGAAATTATAATATGGGAGGAAAATTTACGTTAGAGGACAGGAAAACGAAAAAAGTGGGTTTTGAAATGATAGACAGGCCGTGGGAGATGGATCGTGGGAAAAAGTTGCTGAGGAATTTGAAGGTTTTTGCACTATTATTTTGCTAAGTCATCATCAAATTCTGGAATTGATATTTTATCGTCAATACGATACAAAAAATCGAATTGGATCGAAAATTTGGAAATTTTTTAAAATTTTTTCCAGATTTTTGCCACTTTTCTCAAATTTTGGTCATTTTTTCAAAATTTCTGCTTCATTATTTTGAAAAATTTCGCAGTGAAATTTGAATTTTTCAAATTTTTGGTCATTCTGCAAAAAATTTATCGAAAACTTTTATGCCATTTTTACCAATTTTTAGTTTTTATAAAAATTATCGAGTCCAAAAAACCTACCATTTTGCCACGACGCTGAGCTCATTTCTCCATTTTCGGTATAGGATGTGTTGGGCAAAAACAAAAACTGTTGATTCCGGTCCGCGTGACAATTTGGCACTGGAGGCGGGGAAGGTAAAAGGTTTCTCAGGTGCGCATGGATCGTGCTTCTCGCTTCATGTGCGTCCGGAGGATCCTGAAAGATGTTTTGCGATATTTTTTGCGAAACTGTCAAAAAAATTTTTTTTCAAAATTATGCTGTTTTCTTCAAAATTTCACCCAAAATTGGTAATTTTCCATAATTTTTAGTCGTTTTCGATAACTTTTTCTAAATTTTTTCGATAACTTTCGAAATTTTTTCTCATTTTTACTTACAAAAGAAGGTAGCGAAGGCCGCGTCCTGTGCCTGGAATAGTCACTGCTCAATCGGCAGCTCCCGCCAAAACCTTCCTGAAAATTTCGATCCGTCATCGGACTATGGGGAAATCGTCCCGTGAGGAAATTCGTCTCGTCCACATTGGCGATTGGAGCGAGTTTCATGTGAGTGGGAGATGGGTCCAGAGGAGAGCTCTGAAGAGTGCGCGATTAAAATTGGGTCAGAAAGTTCAGGAATATTCGACAAAAACCATAAAAGTTGGTAAAAATTGGACAATTTTCACAAAATTGGGAAAATTTTTACAAAAAATGTTTATTTTGTGAAAAATGTGTCTTTTTGCAATTTTTTGGTGATGCGTCCAGAGGAGAGCTCTGAATAGTGCAAGATCAAAATTGAATCGGAAAGTTCAGAAATTTTTGCGAAAAACAAAAAACGTGATGATTAAAACGGATTTTTTTACAAAATTGGCCAAAATTATAAAAAAGTTGTATTTTTGTGAAAAATTCGTCTTTTGCATAAAACTACATATCTTATACGTAGTTTTGTTTTATATGGCGCGTAATTTTTTATGATTTTTAAATTAATTCTGATAGTCAATGTATTTTATATTTATTTTTTCCATTATTTGTTTCAAAAACGCACATTTTCCCTCTTTTCACAAGCATTTTACGACTTTTAAAAGACTTTTCTCAAAAATATTTTATTAAATTAAATATTTTATAACTATCCCTAGTGTTATTTTTCCAAAAATCATTTGTAAAGTTCCCAAAAATCCGTTTTTTCTAATTTCCTTCAAAAACCCATATTTTTACACTTCTCCCATTATACATTTTACGACTTTTAAAAACCATCTCAAAAATATTTTTCCAATTTTTCTCATAATTAGTTAAACGTGTGCAAAGTAACGGGCACCAACCAAATGAGAGCTGCTCGACTGCTCCTGCCGCTGCTGTCCAGATGTCCTTCCGATGCCTTGGGGCAACATTTGATTCAAACTGCCGGCCCGCTCAAAATTCCAACCGGTCGTCTCCTCGCCTCGGACAACCAGCACTGAAAATTTGAGGATTTTAGAGGATGACACAGAGGATCGCTCTGAGGTATTGATAGGCTTGGATTGAGAAGCTCTGGATTGACAGGCTTAAGGATTTTGGGATCGATTTTTCTTAAATTTTTCAGAAATTTGCCATTTTTCTCGTTTTCTGTATTTTTATAACGAACAAAACAAACTAGCAAAACTCGGGTTTTTGTGTGATTTCGAATTTTCAGGTTACCAAATTTATGGAAATTTTCATTTTCTGAAAAACTTATTCCAAAATCAATTTTCATTTTTCAATTTGATTCTGTTTTTTCTCAAGAATTTGCAATTTTTTCAGCGATTTTTTCTCAACGATTTTTCACAAATTTGGCATATTTATCGTTTTCCGTGATTTTTAACAGTAAACTTTTTTGAAAATTATAAGAATTTTTTTCAAAAATTTCACCAAAAATTTCAAATTTTCGGCCAAAAATTTGAAATTTTTGGCGTGATTGACAATAAACTGTCATTTTTCCTAATGTAAAACAACAAAGTTGGCATTTTTCCAAAATGTCAAAATTTTTATGTTTTAGTAACTTGAAAATATGAAAGCATAGAAAATAAATAATTTTCACACTTTTATACAAATTTTCAAAATTTTGCAAAAAATTGTCCAAGTTTTTATGATTAAACTAAACTGCAATTATTATGCAAAGGCCTGCTTTTTACAAATTTTCATTCTACGAAAAACTTATTTCAAAATCAATTTTCGTTTTTCTTCTGTTTTTCCTTAAAAATTTGCAATTTTTTGTTTTTCCCCAAATTTTACTTTCGCACCTTTCTTCGACCGACTCAGTCTCGGAGTGGCCGGAAGTCTGAACAATCGGTTCTTGAAACTGCTGATTTGCCGGAGGGACCGTCTCAAAGTCCCGAATGAATCATCTCCAAAGGCTGAAGATGTTGCGAGTCCACTGGACCTGCAGGAGCGTCCGTTTATGTCGAGTTCGTCTCGCGCGATTAGGGTCGAAGTGCTCATCATTTTGATGAAAATTTATGTGGAATTAGAAGAATGATAGGTGAAATAGTGCATTACGTTAATAGTACAATAGGTAATCTGAAAATGGCTAAAGTAATAAAAAAGCTATAAAATCGCGAAAATAAAAATAAAAATTCACAGTAGTATTTTCATTACTTGTTCAAAATACTGTAGTCAAGAGAACTGTGACATTGGAAGGTTGTGCATAATACATTACATTTATATGATTATGGTCTCATTTGATGAAAATAAATGGATATGATAAAGAGCAGACAGCTAGACACTCGATAAGAAATAGTGAAAATAATTGGAGAAGGAATCAAGAATTCATTGATGTCGAAAAATATTATGGGAGTAACTATTCTCATGAAATCTAAAAAATTTGATTAGTTTTGAATTGTAAACTAAAATTTACTCATGAACAGCAAATAGAAATATTGTACATTGGCAGCTGGCAAAAAGTAGTTTTGATAAAAAGTTGGACTATTTTAAATATTTGACAAAATATTCCCATCACATATATTTTGTGGCGCACGGTAAAAACCCCCCGGTAAAACCCCCCCCCCAAGCTCGCCATTTGTGGTCATAACTTTTTTCTGGAACATTCTAGAATTATGTGTAATGGCTTAAATTGAAGCTTAGGCTCTTGGCTATCGATCGGTATATTGCACGCCGCATCTCGATTCAAGATTCTCGAGATACAAATTTTTTTGTCCCCTTACTCTTGAATTTTTATGAAAATCAAGAGTAAGGGGACAAAAAAATTTGTATCTCGAGAATCTTGAATCGAGATGCGGCATGCAATATACCGATCGATAGCCAAGAGCCTAAGCTTCAATTTAAGCCATTACACATAATTCTAGAATGTTCCAGAAAAAAGTTATGACCACAAATGTCAAGCTTGGGGGGGTTTTTACCGGGGGGGGGGGGTTTTACCGTACCCCATATTTTGTTTATTGCTCGGTCAATTGGTCACCGTCTATTTCAATTGAGGCATCACTGCTAGTGAATCACCACTTTTATAGTCATTCAACCGAGTCCATGTAAAATATTAGTGGGAAAATGAGAAGACAGACAGACAATCAGACACGTAACGAGAGAGAAACAAAAAATCAAAAACTGTTTTTGAGTTGGAAGAGAAAAGTAATCTTTCCGAAGCATTAAAAGAATTTGTTTTGTGAATGTATTTTTGAAAATTTAAATTTTTTATAAAAATATACCCATCACACAAAGTTAATAATAGCATTGACTGTACAGGTGGAGAGTTGAGTAACTCGAAGTGAAGTAGTATTCAAAAATGATGAATTGTCCTGGTTATACTAACAGGATTTTTCTTATATATAAAATAGCAGAGCGTACAGAAGACAGACAAAAAAGTATGTGATGAGAGAGAGCAAAAATTAGAAAAGTTCAGGAATTGGCTTAAACTTTTTGCTTACAATAATTGTAAAATTTAGGAAAATTGCGCTTGAAATTGGAACAAGATTTACTGTTAATAAGAGTTTTGGTGTTTTAATGCAAAAATTCTGAATTCGTTGCTTATTTTTCCGACATGTAAAAATTTTGAAACGAAATTCTCGACTTTTGCGATAAAAATACACACCGCACCAATATTAGTTTCATTACTTGAACATTTTTGCATCAATCCAACTATTTTGAATTTCATTACTCGATTCCAGAATATCACGTCTCTTTTATTATAAAGTGTGATAGTGTACGTTATCGCTAATGAATCACAAAAAAGTTCAGAATAATGGTTGTTTTTCGAATGAGTGTCGTTAAACTTTTGAGACGATTCTCTGTTTTTGCAGTAAAAATACACACTTTACAGTTATTATTTTTATTACTTGAAACCGCCACGATCGTGTGTGACATATTTCTACATCCATATTTGAACATCCAATGGAATACAAGGATTGAGCCCTTAAAAACTATGGAATAGGTTTAATAGCAGGCCAGACAATTGGACACTTCATTGGACATTACGAAAGTTAAATGAAAAGACTAATGCGTAGGAACAGGGCTGAGGGACAAAGGTGTTTATTCCTGAAATTTGAAAAGTCTGACAAGGATAAAACAAAATGTAGCCGATGACCAAATTTTTCCAGGGACGACCCCTGAAATGCGACCGTTGTCCTGCAACATTTCCCTTTGCTATGGTCTTTAATAACAAGTTCCTATTTCATAAATTTCGTTTACTTCACTGATGTCTTTAGGGTACTTCCGGGTTATCGGGTTGCCAAAAGTGAAAATTTCAAAATAGCCTAATCAGTGCCTTCAAAATGATTGTAAAAGTGATGAGTCATTGCTTTATAGTGGTTGTAATTTGTAAGATAGAGGAATAAAAGCAATGACTCATCACTTTTACAATCATTTCGAAGGCACTGATTAGGCTATTTTGAAATTTTCACTTTTGGCAACCCGATAACCCGGAAGTACCGTCTTTAGCTGTCTGCCGCCTCTGTAACCTATTCATTTGTTGTGATGTAGTGATTACTATCATGTAAATATGTGGGATGTCATTTATAAGAACATCTTTGTTCAAGGAATTATGAAGGAAGACGGGAACGTTGTTCAATGAATTAAAACAAAAGTGTGGTGTGTGCATTTTTGAATCAGAAAATAGATTTTTTAGTACAAGAACTGAAATAAATCATGTGCTGGGTGTATTTTTGCGCGAAAAAGATGGTTGGGATCTTGCGGATAAAATTTCTTTCACTCATTTCCTATGTTATAGCATTTCGGATTGGTTTTACAAAATATAGAGATATCTCAAAGTATGGCTTCATTCTGATTTTTTTATATCTGACTTTGATTATCTTTCATTGTGTCTTTAGATATTTTGTTGCGTTGTAAAGTGTTCATTTATGTAATTGAGCGCTAGTGTGGTGCATACTATATATAGCACCGAATTTTCAGAAACAGAGAAAACAGCAGATCCCCAACAGATCCTTCCCCCGGGAAATGAAATAAATTTTGTGTTGGGTGTGTTTTTGCGTAAAAATTATTTTTCGGTCAGTCAAAAAGTTTGCACTGTTTTGTATATTTTCAAAAATATACCCATCACACACATTCATTTTTATCACTCGTTGAGATACAATTGCGCATTTCGAACTGAAACCACTTCTCCATTAATGAACTGCCAATTTTTTAATCATTCAACTGAGCGCATTTGAATACCGTAAACTCTCTAATTTAACCCCCGGGGGCAGAATTATTCAATCGACCTCTAGGGGGGCAGAATTAGAGGGGGGTAAAAATAGAGGGGGGAAAAATTACGCGATCGAGGTTTCGCGCCGCGAAAAAATTTTTGGGATTTTTGCACAAATTTGCTCAATTTTTGCTCAAAAAGTTCAAAATTTGAATTCCCGCCCAAAAAATTTTGAATTTTTTTCGGAATTTTTGCCATTTTTTACAAAATTTTGGCAAATTTTTGCAAAATTTGGGAAAATTTTGCAAAAATGGTAAAAAATAGGTAAAAAATTCAAATTTTTGGCAAAAAATTTGAATTTGCGCCAAAAATTTGAATTTTTGGCATTTTTGGAAAAATTTGCATTTGGGGGGGCAAAATTAGAGGGGGGCATAATTACTCGATCGACCTCTAGGGGGGCAGAATTAGAGGGGGTAAAACAAGAGGGGGGGGTTAAATTAGAGAGTTTACGGTAAGTTGATGGGAAATTGAGTAGGCAGACAGTTAGACACATAAGGAGAGAGAAAATCACAATTTAAAGAACCTAGGACACAGATATCCCCTCTAACTAATCTGCAAATGTGCGCCGTAACCTGAAAATTTTTTTTCGCTCATATGGGTCTGAAATCGCGTATACCCCCGTTTTAGGGTAGGGTTTTGATGTGAAATTTTTTTTCAGACCCCCCTGCCCACACCAAAAGGGGGTAAACGGCCCCCTTTACCCCCCGGGGGGCCAATTTGCAACTTTCTCCAGACGGCTCTGTTATGGGCGAGTGATACGTCGTTTGACTCCTCTCATCGAGACAAGACGAATGACGTATCAATCGGCCCGATACAGGCACGGCTACGGGAGATATGGCCAGGTGAAATCCCGAAAATGCAACATTTCGCGCACGACGAACATTTCTCGCACCGAAGGTGCGTCGCTCTCTTGAATGGAAACTTAATTCCTTTTGTGAACCTATGCCAAAATGTGCCTAGGAACAATTAATCTCGTTTAACGAACTTGGATATCAACGGTCCGCGTTCCAAGTACTTAAATAAATCGTGTGATGGGTGTATTTTTGCTCACCCAAAAAGATTTTTGGGTTAGTTTGCACCTTTTTTATATTTCACAAAAATATACCCATCACAGATATTCGTTTTTATTACTCGGCTTTGGACCGTTCTTTCGTCACTAATCCACATCTTCGTTAATGGATTAATGATCAAGTGAGCCCTTATAAATAACTTGATGGAAAAATGAGTCGGCAGACAGTCAGACACGTAACGAGAGAGAGTATTAAAGCATCTTGGACGCAGAAACGGAAACAGTGCCATTTTTTCAACATATGTCAAAATGTGACATCAAAAATTGAAACACCCAGAATTTTTTACAATATTTACACCAATTTTTGCGGGAAAATGACCATTTTCAAACATGGTTCCTAATCCCAAACTGATCCTAGAAATGCACCTGAAGCAAAAATTATTCGAGATCAAGTACGCCATAAATATTCCAACAATCCTAAAAGTCCTAAGAGCCGACCTCAATAGCGGAAACTTGATTTTTGGAGGATGCCCACTGCAAAGGTATGCCCATCCTGGGGAGGATGCCCATCCTGGGATGCTCAACTCGTGGACTGGCAGGTGAATGTAGGTCAAAAAGTGCGGCGAATGAGCGCTCCCTTGCGCGGATGACTCTCCTCCGGATCCATACCCAAATTATAATAATCCCATTTCCGACAATTAAAATCCATGGAGTCGGAGGGAAAGTGCGCTCCTTTATCCAACCTGCGCATCCAACCGAATTTGGGATGTTTGGGTTGTGGATAAGTTTGCAGCGTTAGACAACTTTATGTGCGTTTGATAGATTTGAGAAGGTTTGGAAATTGTTTAGAAACATTTCAAATTTAGTTTTGGCGCGAATTTGAAAATGTACTTTAAATGGATTTTTGAAAGTTTTGAGTTAAGAATACGAAAAAAATTAAAGTAAAAATTTTTTGAGAAAATTTTGTGTATAGAATAAGATATATCAATTCGATATTCAAATATTAGGATCGGGCGCGAATTTAAAATATAACAGGACTTAACATGGATAGACAAATGAAAAATCACAATCTGAGCTATCCCGCAAAATAAAATTTGAAATTTCCGGAAGGAATACAAAATTACAAATTATTTTCATTTTTAGTGCAAAAATCGCACTTTTTCAACTATGCAAATTTTTTGAACCAAATTGTCAAAAATAGAAATTCTGTGGAAAATTGGTAAAAATTCTAGAGCCAAAAACGTGGAAAATACAACAAACTGCAAATAGGAAAAATTTGAGAAAAATGATACATTTAGAATTGTCCATAGAAACGATACTTTTCCATATCCCTCTTTGCGCTCTAACCCCCATTCTAAAAGTCTGCATATTTCTCTATCCCGGAAAAATTGCGAATTTTCAAGTTTGAATCTTTTAATTTTTGAATTTTAACATCACTTACAAATTTGGTCACAAATTTGGCGTCATTCAATCCTTCTCCCAAAAAGCCTTATACGGAAAATCCGGAATGTAACTTAAAATCTGAATGTTTGGGAATCGGAAAAATTTCCATTTATGGTAGGAATTCAACCCTACAAATTATTTTTCAATTTTTCAATTCGCAAATTTTTTCGGCCAAATTATCGAAACAGAAATTTCGTTGAAGTAAAAAAATAGTAAAAATTCTATAGTTCCAAAAACACGGAAAAACACTAACAGATGCATTTTTGACAAAAAAGGTGAATCTGGACCAAAAAAGGATACTTTTAGGTAAATACTGTGACTCCCATTCTGAAATCCTGCATATTTCTCTATCCTGGAAATACACTTAAAGATCAAAATTTGGACAGACTTGGAATTTCGCCGGCAATTTGAAAGGCAAATTTAATTTTTTCTTGACCGCTACATCACTTTTTACCATATTTTTTCACACAAATTTGGCAGCATTCAATCCTTTTACCAAAGCCTTATAAGGGAATGTATGAAAATCCGGAATGTAACTTAAAATCGGAATGCTCGGGGAATCGTGCCTTGAAGGGAAGTAAAATAAAAAGAGCGATGCCCGCCTCCGGCGGAATGCCATTGCATAATTTTTTGAAACAAAAAACGAAAGTAAAGCTCTGCTCCGGTTTAGCGGCGTGCCGGCAGATTGATAAATGACCAGCCGGCGGGCTGAAGGGCTGAATGGTGCCTGGAAGAAAGGAGCGGGATAAGGCCATTCCGGAGACTTGAGGGAGGATTACTCCTCCAAATTTCCCACCCCAATTGACTAAACAATTTGTGGCGTCTTCCGGAGACTCTGCCGGCTTTCGCCAATATCCCTTTCGGTTTTATTGGCCATTTTGAATATTAGTGCGAGGAAATGGTTTTGTGGGAGCCTTGGATCTTGACTGGGAGGGAAAAGGGGAAACGTTTGGACGTATTTGGGGGAGAAAAAAAGTAACTGTTTCGTATTTGGTGAGGTTTCATATATGGTGATGTCTATATAAGGGCAGTTTTTTGTTGAGTAAAATGCATCCCGGATAACTGATCAAAAGATGAATTTTCGTTTTCAAATTTCTGGAACTTGATCTATACTGATAGATAAGCCTTATAGGGGTCTAGAAAATTCTGGAAAAATTCCAGAAAATTCTGGAAAAAATTCCTAGAAAATTCTGGAAAAATCCTAGAAAATTCTGGAAAAATCCTAGAAAATTCTGGTAAAATCCTAGAAAATTCTGGAAAAAATCCTAGAAAATTCTGGAAAAATCCTAGAAAATTCTGGAAAAATCCTAGAAAATTCTGGAAAAATCCTAGAAAATTCTGGTAAAATCCTAGAAAATTCTGGAAAAATCCTAGAAAATTCTGGAAAAATCCTAGAAAATTCTGGAAAAATCCTAGAAGATTCTGGAAAAAATCCTAGAAAATGTTGGAAAAATCCTAGAAAATTCTGGAAAAATCCTAGAAAATTGTGGAAAATATCCAAGAAGAAATATGGTCATAAATCATCTTGTAATGAATTATCCGGGGCTAGTTCAGAAGGAAATATAGCGAGAAACTTCTAGAAATCTGCCGTCGGAAATTTTTAATTTTAAAGGTGCATGGAAAACCGGGAAAAGATTCGGTGGAATTTTATTGAATGAAATGCGAACATGAATGTTGCATTTAGAGCTGACTGAAAAAATAATCCAGACAGGAGTCACAGGTAAAAATAACTGGCGAGGTCGGACGTTCAATACCAATTCAAAAGGGTTCAAGACTAAATTTTTCAGTTTCAAACGATTTGAATGACTCAACAGGTGCAGAAAAAAGCGGTGCAGATTATTGCTCGATACTTCGCAACACACAAAGGAAAGTGTTGCCAGACACAGTGTTGCCACACCACACGGTTTCAATTTTGTTTCATAAGTTTACAATAAATAATTTACAATAAACTACTAATTTTTCCTGAAATACCAAAATTTTGTAACAAATTTCCAACAGAAAGATTTTTTAGAAAATTTTAATTTTTGCAGACCAAATTTTCTACAAAAATTACTGTTTGTACTATTTTACTACTTGTTTCAATACTAAACGAATATGGTCAAAACTAAAAAGTAATATTTTGTTAAAATAGCGGGAGTTCAAAAAAAGTGGGCCAAATTTTTTTGTTTTCTTATTAATTTTAAAAGACAAAATAAAAAATAGGTCAAGGAAAAATTACATAGAGGTCAAAAAATTTTTGATTAACATGTCACCGTATTTGGTACAGGTAAAAAATTTTAATGTAAAATTCAGGTATTTTCGAGCCATTTTTACAGAAAAGAGCCAAATTTTTTACAATAAACTACCAATTTTTCCTGAAATGTCAAAATTTTGTAACAATTTCCCACAGAAAGATTTTTTTTAGAAAATTTTAATTTTTGCAGACCAAATTTTCTACAAAAATTACTGAATTTGGCAAAAATACACAAAAAAGCTAAACTATGGCTATATGTAACACAAAATTTTTCACTCCCCAAATATGGCACGAAATTGACTTTTTTTCAATAAAAACGAAACAATAACGGTAACAATAGAATCTAGAACCATTCTCAATGACTCATCGCGGCTCAGTTCAAAAGCACTTCCGGAGAGTATATTCAATACATACATTGAACCTCTCTCTCTCGCAATGCATAAAAATGCAGACAATCGGCGAGATTGACACTCTCGCCCTCGCCCAAACAATTGTGTATACAAACGCTTTCAAGATTTAATTTCCCCTGCAGCGGCCTTTGACAGGCTTCCCCTGCCACCGCAAATAAACACATTTGCCGGGGGGAAAGGGGGTGCATATCTGATTGCAATTTTAATTTCTGATGAAACTTTGATGGCAGCGAATATTATTCCGCAGGGAGGAATATATATCTTTAATGCATTGAAGCGGGTGAAAGAAATTGGAAAAGAGAGCCGGATTTGAAAGTTGCGAATTATAACGGTCGTGTTTATGGCTTGAGAAAACGTATAAAATTTTTGTTTGGATTTTTTAAAACTTTTTAGAAAAGTTTTAAAGTTTTAAATGTATATATGGTTAAAAGTATGAGTAATAACAGAAACGTATCATTGGATATTCTCTTGCTGGTGAATCATCTTCTTTATATGCTTACAACAGGAGTTTATGTAAATTGTTGGATAGGGTAAACTACAGACAGACAGTTGGACACTAGATTAGAGATGAAAAGAAGAAGAAAAAGAAAGCAGAAGTTAAAAATTGTTTTCTGCTATCTTTTTAGCTCTTTTTTTATTTTAGGAGGAAGGAATCAGAAAAGAAATCAGGATTACGAAAATTGAGAATTATAACGGTCATGTGTAATGCTCGGAAAAACGTATAAATTTTTTATATACATGAGAGAAATTTGTTTCCAAAGAGCGGAAATTAAAAATATTATAATGCATTTTAAAATTGTACAGGATAAAAAATTTCACATCTCCGTTATTTTTTCATTACTTGAATTTTTATTTATCTTTATCTGTCTTTATTTATTGGAGGTATTGTTATAAATAAGACATTATCTTATAAGCTTGCCATAGGAGTCCATACAAAGAAAATGATATGGTAATGAGCAGACAGGCAGTTAGACACTTAATCAGGGAAGAAAGAAAAAAGAAAGCCAAGAACTGGCAACAAAAATTGTTTTGGATATTTGTTTCTTCGGGAAAAATTTTGGAAAATTAATAACTTGGAAAAAATTACAACATTTTTGATTAAAAACTATGCGTTAATAATTAAGCAAAAATTTCACCCACCACGTCACTAATTTTCATTACCTGAACAAGATATACTATATAGGAACAACATATACTATGGTACAAGAAGGTAGAGGAGGTAATATCATACATGATTCATCACATTTATATGCTAGTCGCCAGAGTTCACACAAATGAATGGCTAGGATGAAAAGGTGACAGACGGTTAGACACTTGATAAGAGATAATGGGAATCAAAGAAGAAAGAAGGTTAGAATTTAGCGAGATTTTGATTTTGCGGAAGAAATTAGGAAAGAATTTAGAAGTTTACGAATTATAACTTGAGTTTAAAATTTTTTGTATGTATGAGAGAAATTTGTTTACATAAAGTGGAATTTAAAAGTAGGATTATAAGTGCATTTCGTAATTATCCATGATAAAAATAATTCGCCCACACTATTATTTTCATTACTTGTCTCTTGCATATGCTAGTGCATTGGAGGTATGGTTATGAGTAAGACAAAATCTTTATATATTTGCTACCCGTACAAATAGAAGGATGTGATAATGAGCAGACTGCTAGGCTATCTGATTAAGCTAGACAGTTGATCAGAGAAGAAAAGAAAGAAAATAAATCATGAATTCACTGTCATATGTTGACATTTAGCAACAAAATAGTATTTTGAAAATTTTTTCTTCATTAAAACTCTGAACATTCAAAAATTTAGATAAAAGCAGAAAAAATTATTTTTTATTAAACGTTATGCACTAAACGAAAAATAAAAATTTGGCACATCACATTATTAATTTCATTGCTTGAATTGAGTAAGAACTCAAACGAATACGGTATATAGAATATATAATATCTTAAAGAACTGTGCCGTAAATTTATATGCTAGCCACCCAAGTTCACACAAATGAATAGCTAGGATGAAAAGGAGACAGGCAGTTAGACACTTGATGAAAGATAATGGGAATCAAAGAAGAAAGAAAGCAAGAATATAGTGACATTGATTAGTATTCGATAACAAAAAAGTACGAAAATTTTTACAAAGATTCAAATTGGGAGGAATTTTATTTTGCAAAAGAAATTAGAAACGAAAGCTGGATTTAGAAGGTTAGAAAGTATAACGGCCATGATAGTAATAATGCTCGAGAAAACGTATAAAGTATTAGTTTGGATGCGAAAATTTGTTCAAAACTCATAAATTGCGAAACGATCAAACAAATGTGAGTCCTAAAAGTAAAATTACATTTTATGTACTGACTTTTTACTACTAACTGACTACCACTTTTGGCAGTACAGGAATGTGGCATTGTAAGTACTATTATAACTAGAACATCATCTTTATATACTTGCAACAGGAGCCCATCCAAATTGAAGGATTTGATAATGAGCAGGCCGCTAGGCTACATGATTCAGCTAGACACTTATACAGAGAAGAAGAAAAAAGAAGTCAAAGATTTGGTTACGAAAATTGTTCTGGAAATTTATTTCTTTTAGAAAAATTTTGGAAAGTCACACATTGTGACAAAAAATGAAAACATTTTTTATTAAAAACTATGCATTAATCAAAAATCTCACACACCACACCATTATTTTTATTATCTGTTTTATGCACAAATAAAGTAAAGGAGGTAATATCATACATGATTCATCACATTTATATGCTAGTCGCCAGAGTTCACACAAATGAATGGCTAGGATGAAAAGGTGACAGACGGTTAGACACTTGATAAGAGATAATGGGAATCAAAGAAGAAAGAAGGTTAGAATTTAGCGAGATTTTGATTTTGCGGAAGAAATCAGAAGAGAAAGCCCGATTTAGAAGTTTAAGAATTATAACGGTCGTGTGTAATGCTTCGGAAAAGGTATAAAATTTTTGTTTGTATGAGAGAAATTTTTTTCATAAAGCGCAATCAAAAAGTAGAATTATATGCGTATTTCATATTTATGCATGATAAAAAACCACACACTCTAATTATTTTTTATTACACGCTTTTGACAGGATGACAAATAGAAGGATATGATAATGAGTGAGCACACAGGCAGTTGACACTTGGCGACAAAAAAGTATTTTGAAAATTTACTTCTTCATAAAAATTCTGATCAGTCAAAAATTGGATTTAAAGCATGACTGAATTTTCGTAAAAATGTAAGAAAACATTCTAAAAATTGGAGCAGCGATATCGAGAATTGAGGAGAATCGAGGATTTGAATCGAGAATTCTTTTCCGGAAATTTTTTCCGGGTACGGCCTGCCAAAATTTGGCACCATTTCTTCAAGCTATGATTCATCTCAGCTCCAAATATCAGCAACAAATCGCCAGCCCATACCCAATTCAAATCAAAAATCCCTCCCATCCCAAGCCAAATTCGAACAACTGACCAAACCAATAAAATAACGGTGCAAGCTAAGCCCAAATGGTTCCATAATTCTTCTCCCTTCCGATTCGTATATAATCGCGGATTTGAATCGAGAATTCTGTTCGTTCTCATATTTTCCTATCATAACATATCTTAGCTCAAGCACAGCTCAATTATAGGAGCACTCAAGACAATTGAGAAGAACAATTGAAATTATAGGAGAGGATAAGAGACACTCAAAACAATTGCAATAATCCTCCGATGTGTACATAATATTTTGGGACAAATCACGCCGAGAGTGCAGTCTCACTTATCCTGCGCATCTCTCAGCTCATAAATCGCTAACGGAGATTGTAAAGTGAGGGCTGGAGAAAAGGTAAGCTAGCTGACGGATTTTACAATGGAAGCTAAGGAAAATTTTTTAATCGATTTCGGACTTGATCTTTGATGTTTCAATTTGACAGAAATTTCAATTTTTCAAAAAACGCCCACTGAGTTTGGTTGAAAATTATAAGCTTTGAAACATTACACAAGGCGCAGTCTAAAAGTAACTTAATATGCATTTTACTGTTACAAATATAAACAATAAAAATAACACGACACTCCACATTGTTGTTTTCATTACTTGAATTTTATACTTGCAATTATACACATCAGTAATAGGATGTACTATTATTAATGAGACAAGATGCTTATATGCCTGGAAAAGGGAAATGTAACAGTTTCAGTAATGTCACATGTCCGTGTAATTATTTGGATAGGATAAAGAGCAGGCAGACGGTTAGACGAATGGAGATAGACGAAAAGAATATAGAATCGAAACTGAAATCAAGAATTCAGCGCTGTTCACAGGCATTTGACGGCAAAAAAGTATTGTATTCATTTTTCTTCTACTTTTTTCCAAAATTGAATAAATTTTTATATAAACTTATATAAATCCCGAAATTTGGCACCATTTCTTCAAGCTATGATTCATCTCAGTACCAAATATCAGCAACAAATCACCAGCCCATACCCAATTCAAATCAAAAATCCCTCCCATCCCAAGCCAAATTCGAACAACTGACCAAACCAATAAAAATAACGGTGCAAGCTAAGCCCAAATGGTTCCATAATTCTTTCCCCATCCGATTCGTATATAATGTTTGGGATGGCCATCGCC
This sequence comes from Ditylenchus destructor, assembly GCA_022814885.1. Taxonomy (NCBI): domain Eukaryota; kingdom Metazoa; phylum Nematoda; class Chromadorea; order Rhabditida; family Anguinidae; genus Ditylenchus; species Ditylenchus destructor. The sequence goes on along the minus strand of JAKKPZ010000116.1, from coordinate 121,105 downwards.
AAGGTGCGCACCTTCGCCCATAAATCCCCGGCCGGCCGGCCGATGTCCACTTGATTTGTCACTTGGAATTTGCTCAGAGAGGAATTTGCTCTGAGAGACGCAACACTTTCCTGCACTTTTAGTGCGTCTTGTAATCGGCGAGCGGGACAGCGAATTAGGGATGGGACGCAAAATTGTGGGGGGGGGGAAGTTGTGGGCCGCTGCGCAAAATAAATATAATCGCATGGCGAATTATACGCATTATGCAAATATTAAGGGGGAATACAAAAAGTTTATGTAAAAATTATGTAGAAAATAGTTCAAATTAGATCATTAAATGAAAAAAATGACTGATAAAAGGCTGGGATAAAAAACTGGGAGAGATCTTTGAAAATAATTCATTAATGAAAAATAGGCACCATTCACTTTTTTAATTTCTAGTACAAATTTCATTCAAAATTTGTGGTTCTTAAGGTTATATATCTGTAGAGAGAAATTTGTAGTATACATGATGTTGTACACATAAAAAGTTGTGTTGTTTATATGTAAAAAAAATTTTTATAAAAAATATACCCACCACTAATTTTATATAATTTCCAGAATACAGGATCAAAGTAAATTTTGATGTTCATTAGAAATCAATGTAAAAAATCGATTGAATAGCTGCGCCTAAAATCATGTAATGATGAATAGGTTATGTACCGGACTAGTAGTGTATGTACATGGTAGAGAGCGTAGGGGCAGATGTTAGATGAGGTTGTGTTTAAGCATAATACGAAAAAGAAATCGGCGTTATTCAGAGGTTTGACTGTATTACGGGGAAGCAAAAAGCTGCGTAATTTATATGTAAAAATTTGTATAAAACTGCTCATAGAATAGGAAAAAAGTGTGAAATGAGGAAAAGACTGAAGATATGAGATTGAGATCAAACCCAAGGCTGATCTCACCATCCATTTTTGATATTTGATTGTGTTTTGTTAAATGGAATTTGGAGATATCTTTGAAAATAATTCATTAATGAAAAATAGCCACCATTCACTTTTTTTAATTTCTAGCAAAACAAGGATCAATTTTTGAGGTTCTTGTGGTTATTAGTTCATATCCTTAGGGAGGAATCGGTTGTATAAAGGCTATTAAGATCAGGTAATGATGAATAGGTTATGTAGCGGAATCAGTAGCGCATCGGGGCAAGGGAGCACTCAAAAAATTTGCAGACTGCAAAGTACCCCCTTTGCTCAAAGTATCACTTTGGTTGTAAAATATTCCAAAATAAAATTTGTTCGATTTCCTTAAAATGGTATCGGATTATATCATCACTAGGGTGCGGATTTCCGGGACATGTCCAGAAATGTCCGATTTTGCGACTTCTATCAAAATTTTCGGACATGAAATCAATAGGGTCCCCCTATTGATTTAGCAATTTTACTTGTCCGAAAATGTCCGGAAATGTCCGATTTTGTGTCCGAAAATGGCTTTTTTCATGTCCGGAAAATCCGCACCCTAATCATCACCAAGCAGTTTTGTAAAGTTTATCCAGCCAAGCTCAATTAGATTTTTAAACTCGATAAAAATGTTATGGCTTCAAGATTATTTCAAAATAAAAACCCACATGACACATTTTATTTGATTTCCTGAAACGATTCCGATGCGACAGACAGACACATAATTTTTGCACGCAAAGTATTACTCAGAGAACATTTTTATACATTTTTATACAATATATCTATACTCCGTATGAATAGATGGATAGTTATGGAGCAGAACAGACAGTTAAAAAATACAGTCAGCATTGCCAAAATATAAATATTTGTGGTAAAAATGTATTATTCTTAGAAAAAATATATTTTTAAAATTTTCCAACATCGGTTAATTAACTTTTTTCCATAAAATTTTAGATATAATGAATTTCATCTTCAACTTTCATCAAAATAAAATATTCCTCTATTTTTTTAAATTTCTATCTTTGTAAAAATACACCCACAATAAATTTAATTTAATTTTTTGAATATAAGGTGATGACATTTTAGATTAATGCACTTTGCATATGCTCTTTTCAGAAATTAACATATTTTTAAACGTGGTAACATGCTAGAGAAGTGGGAGAAGACAACGAGAGAAATAGTGGAAAAGTCGGATCACTCTAAATTTTGGATAGAATAACGGGTAGAAGAACAAATATACTGTCAAATCAACTGTCAAATCTAATGCGAACATTTGAATAAATTTGGTACCTGGAAGTCCGAAATAACAAAATGAAGAAAAAATATACCGTCCACATGCTTAGATTAAATTCTCTGCGCAACGTAATCATGTACGCAATCAGAGTACATATTCCATCGCGATATCGACATATTGGCTAGTATTACAGACTAGATAAAAAAATGGCTGTGTTATGATGAGAGACAGTTAGAGATATTGCGAGAGATGGATTCTATCGTAGGTAATATTAGTTAGAGAAAATTCATTTAAAAATCATAGAAAAAATGTGTTCACACTTGAAATGTTGCTAAAAAATCTCTGTTGTTACCGTATTTCCTCCAATAGGGGCCCCCTCCTAATAAGGGCCCCCCTCCAATAAGGGCCTCCTTCTAGAGGGACATTGATTTATAAGGGCCTCCCTCCAATAAGGGCCCCCCCAAAGTACCACTTTTTTGTGTTATTTCAACTTCTTTTCAGTTTTTAATGCATATTATGTGTGAATTTTCAATAGCTTTGGTCATTTTTTTTGACTTTTTATTTTAGTGCATTTTTAAGCACTTTATCTGTGGTTCTACATCTAGTTACACTATAATAGGTTTTTAGAGTTAGCGTGGTAACCTCCCTTTTCATGGGTTAGCAAAGGTTAGGGAAGGTTAGCATTGCACAGCCCTAATTGTGAGCTAAATTTCATATTTTGTGGAAAGTAATGTTTCGATTCCAAAATTCAACATCGGGATACTAAATTTATTTTTCGACATTACTAAACATATGGCGAAAATTTGAATTTTTAACCTAGTTTTTGCCAAATTTTACAAAATTTATCCAAATTATGCAAAAATTTGCCTAAATCTTCTAAACAATGGCAAAAATTTGCAAAAAATTCGAATTTTTTTGGGAGTAATTCAAAATTGATTAAAATTTTCAGAAAAATCGCCGAAAATGCCTAAAAATTTCAACCCTCGCCGGCTTTGCCGGTGAGGGTTGAAATCATCAATTCTCAACGAGGTAATATCATTCGAACAAATAGTTGTATTCTGTGTATGGCTTCGGTAAGAAAGCCTCTATTGAAAAAAATTTCGCGAAAAAAATCGCGAAATTCAAGCACACTGCGATTTGTACCAAGACATAATTTCAATCATAATTATTTGTTCAAAAAATCACCCACAAAAACTTTACTAAAATTTCCTGCGCATGGTCTAATCCTGCTGTGAAGATGTCACTAATACAAAGAGACGTGATTATATAAAACGGATTTTGGGTCTACAAAAAGAAATAAGTTTAAAACGACACATTCGGCATAAAATATTGTACAAAATGGAAATAGTAAGACTCGCCATTTTGTAAAAAACGTAAAAATTTACTCGCCACACATTTTCACTTGAAAGTTTCTGAGCAGAAGATAAGAATAGTCGATGTTTTAATGCGAATTTTCAACTAGTAATCCTTATATAAGACAATCTGAGCTAAAGTCAAAATTAAAATGGAAGGATATGTTTCGGAGGAGACAGACAGTTGAAGATGCTATGAGAGAATTCCTATTTCGAAGAAACTTACAATTCATAATCAATGTTTTATTCGCCATCTCGCTCCAATAAAGGCTTACAGAAGACTTTTTCCAGCATATAAAATACATTGCCGCCCATTTCGAGGACAATGAAGATGTTTTGGTCGCACGATAGAGGGAATGCCATATTGGGGCCTTTAATCTTATACATGATGGCACAGGTCTATGAAAGGACATCGGGTCTTCTGGAACCATGTTGAATTTGACTTAAACTTCGATGTCGTTACAAAATGTAAAAAATGCACCACATATTTCATTTTAATATTCTGATTTGAATTTGTCGTATCCTTTCAGTTTGGTAGCATTAACATCCTGCTAAGCTAACGACGCATTTATTTTCACAGGTCCAAGCTAATAAATGTTAGATAGGCTAAGGAATTGCCAGACAATTAGAGACACAGTGAGAGAGATTAAATCTTATGAGTATCACAATAAGAGCTATAAGTCAAAACAAACAGACGAATAGGTTTCAGAACAGACAGACAGTTGAAGATGTTATGAGATACATCCTGTTTCGAAATAACTTTCTATTCATCGTCAAAATGTTGTTCGCCAATCTCACTTCAAAAAATGGCTTACATAAAACTTTTTTTCTAGCACATAAAAAACTTTATATAAGATTATATATGTATACTTTTAGGTTCGAATGATTGGGTTACCGCCCAGTTGGGGAGGGGGGATAGTTGGGGGAGAACCAGTTGGGAGGGATAGTTGGGGAAACGCACTTAAACTTTAAAAAGCAAAACTACACCCACCACATACTTATTTTTATTGCTTGTCCCCCTTTCTTGAAGCACCGGTCTGATATGTGCATATCAAGCTGAGGCTCCAAATAATATTTGTGGACTATGTTCAGACTAAATAAATGTATGGGTCGTGAAATAGACAGACAGTTAGAAATATGTTGGAGGCAACTGAAATTGGTGGAAACTGGATAGACTGCTAAGGTAAACTATTTTAACAAACACAAAAAAGTTACCCACCACACGCATTTAGTTAAAAGTTTTTGAGTTTCGTTTTCGGTGTGTTAAACTATTATATTGGATATTTCCAACTAATTAGTCTCCTTGTTTATGTATACGATTTAAAAGAAAAAATAAATAGACGGATATGTTACAGAGAAGACAGACAGTTGAATGCTGCGAGAGAAAAAGACTAACAAGGAACACTCACCTGGGGCAACGCCTGGCGCACGCTTCAGGAAGAATTCGACTTAAACTTTAAAAGTCGAAAAGCAAAACTCCGCCCACCACATACTTCTTTTTATTGCCTGTCCCGCCACCCGCCTTAGCAAGGGTTTGATATGTATATATAAAGTAAACTCCGATATTATTGCGGAAAAAGATATGATTACAAAATGTAAAAATACACCCATCACACATTTTATTTTAATATTTGGGTTGGAATTTTTTGAGTATTTGGGTTGGTTTTTGGGTTGGAACAAGGCCGAAAATTTGTTGGCCAAAACGTGTCATCTTTTGACAAAAAGTACTTTCGTCAAAATAAATATTTAGAAGCTGATTACGCAGTAGAAAATAAAAATATACCACACACACACACTTAACTTAAATTCCTGAATATTCCGCATTCATCTACAAATTCTGAAGTTGTCTTTTCGCATGATCCTAATAGAGAAAGACGTAATTGTACACCAAAAAAATCATAGAAAGATTGAGAAAGATAGGGTATGGCTTTGAAAGGCGATGAAAAAATAGCCGCGAAAAGCAAAACATACACCCAAGACACATTTAATTTTATTGCTTGTTTTGTAGTTTGCAAATCTACACAAAAGTAGCTGAGCCCGAAAGGATAAATATTTACTACATTCAAAGTAAATAAATGTACGGGTCGTGGATTAGACAGACAGTTAGATCTGATATAATGTGTGGCACAAGAAAGAGAGAAGTAGGGAGAAGAGAAGGCGCTTAGGCTTAAATCGAAGATATTCAAATACAAATGTTCATTGGAGAACAATGTTTTTATACCCACAATGATTGCTTATTTTTAAAACTAAAACTTAGACAAACTTTTAGTAATTGTTTTGGCAGTAAACGTTTATAAATTCAGGATCATTGCAATTGAAAAGCTCAAACTATAGGGTCGTAATTGCGACAAAATATCACTTTATAAGGAACTCTGATCATGATATTTTTGTCGATTTTTGATCCTGAAGAAGAGAAATCTGAGAGTATTGAACTGAATATTAAATGCAGAAAAAAATTTTTATTTTTACTTTTGAAACGACCGACACAAATATGTCCACAACACATTCACTTTTGATAGCATGTAACAAATGACGCAAAGAAAAAAACTATAGTATATATGCAGAACAAAATCTATAATTCTATAAACATTCAGATTAAAACCGGAAACAAAATTTGCACTCTCGATCAAATACACCTTAAACAATGACCGATCGGAATCGGCGCCAATGGCCAGCTAGGATCCCGGAGGAGCGGTCCATATGGCAAAATCCTGAGTCAATGTAACAAATTCGGACCGCGGCCATATCCAAATGATCAACGACTTCCGACAGCCAGTCAACCAGACTCTCTTTTGGATCATAGCCTGGGGGCATTTGGGCCATAGAGTCCTTCAAGAGACTCTCTCCATTCTATAGTGACCGCCTGGGCCCTGTGGGGACCCGCCCTCACAAAGTTCAAGAAAAGTCACAAAGGAGATCCTATCAAAGGAGGTCCTAGGCCGAGAAGAAGATCAAAGGGCATAGCCCAGAGAGATTTTCCAGGATCTCATCCGGGATCTGCGGCCTTTCGACGGGTCAGTTCATTAAATCACTCGAGGATGTGTGCGGTGTGGTCTTGAGCTTGTTAAGGGCAAGCCGGGCTAGGCTTCTCGAGTAATCCACAAAGCATTCCGAGAGTGTGAAATGGACCTGCCAGCTGGCCAAAGAGAGGGAAGGATCAACTGGGGAAGGACTGGCACGAAATGGCCACACATCCTGAATTTCAGGGTAGGAATATGGAAAGTTCGGGGGGTTTTCTGGAAATTGGAAGGTAACGGTAAAATATGATTGGAAAATAATTTTTGGTAAAAGTTATACTTCAGGAAAATGGATAAAATTCGTTTTTAAACCGTTCATTGAGATATAAAATGTCTGGAAAATCCAAGGAGTTTTCCTTTGGGAAAGAATGGTACGTAAAAGTGAAAGTAGCCTAACTTGGCACATCGCACAATACTTTCTTCAATAATCTTAAGTATAGAAAGGTCATTTTTCGAAAGGACGGTGATTTTCAAAATTTACATCACAAAAGTGCTTTTACCGATAAAAAAATTCGGCCGTCTTTACAGGAATTTCCCTATAATTTTTTGAGAAAAGATCATTTGCTTTAAAATTAGACCATTTTGTCTAATTTATTACAAAAACTTAACTGATATTGAGATCCAATGAAATGTCACAAAAATGTCATTCCAAAATTTTTACTCAACTTTGAAATTTTTTTTAAAATCTGACCAATTATATCGAAAATTTCTCTAAATATCACAAAAGGGCATTCCTTTTACAAAAAATAGCATTTCTCCCAAAACCTAACTTTTTTGTTACAAATTCCACAAATAAAATCTCTCCCCAACAAAAAATCGTCCAAACTATCCAACTCGGACCCAAACATTCCTCAGTCTCTGGTCAGTCCCAAATTCCCCTGGAAGAGTTCCTGGAAGTGCTAAAAGGATATAAAAGTGAGGGTGGGTCCACAGATCCTCCCAAAGCTCTCGCCACCCACTCATCCTTGAAGGTGGGGACAGCGTCCAGGATTAGGATTTGGTCAGCCGGCCACCGGCTTGTAGTGTGACTCGGAAGAAATAGGAGCCGAATTAGCGGCAGCAGAGCACAGTGCTGAGTTCTCGACCCAAAGTGCAATGGAAGAGCAAAATTACTAGTGACTAAACTTTAGAAGGAGTCTTGAAGGGAACACTTGAAATGGAGAGCGGAGAGGAACGGATGTCAAAAAGGTGATGTATTTTGACGAGAATGGTTCTTTGACGGCTATAATTGAGACAGATTTGATCTAAATATAGTTCGAGAGGCAATAGTTTTTGAGTCAGAGAGATGGATTGGAATATACCCTGCGGGCATGTTTTGGATTGGTGACAAGTTGTTGGCCTTAAAAGGTCAAGAATCACCGGTTTTCGGATTCCAAAGTCAGTGGTTTAGGTCTAATTTACAGATTTACACAAAAATTTTCGTACATTGCCTGAAGCGATTGTTCTTCCATTCAAACGTTGTCTGGAACTAAAGATACAATCCGATCTTGTTTAAAGTATGTGTGGTCTCTAAAATATTGTCCTGTTGAACGGAATGGTCAGCTTTGGACCTGTCGAATGATCCTTAAGCTTAAGATTGACCTTAAGGATGCTTACAGCCTAAGATCTCGTATTAGAATAGGCCAGCTTAAATTTTCACACTGATCCTAAAAAGTCCCGGAAGTAAAAAAATCCCGGAAGAATCCGAAAAGTATCTTTATAGCCTAAGGATTGAAAAGGAGCCCAAAATTGGTTCACTACTGGGGCCTTCCCTAAAATCCGTACTGGGGCTAGCAAGAGATAGTGTCATAAGAGGAGACGTATTTTGACGAGAATATTTCTCTGACGAGAGCCCACACAAGTAAAGCAATAAAATGCAAGTATTGACAAGCTGGAAAGTCTGATAGAAATTTATGAGACCTTGCATGAATAAATTGATGCGCAATCAGGAAGAGGAAAGGTAAACATTGCGCGACTGCGAACAATATTTATTGCATTGCATAAAATTTCAGCGCAATGCCAGAGGGCTATTTCCGGGAATCAAAGAACCTGCTCACTTGAAAATATGAAATAAATGTGCTGGCATATTTCTTTTAGTAAAGTTATTTGATAAATATTTGAAAATAAAAGACATATTTGAGTTTTTGCTTGAGCTATAACTGTGTGAAAAACATCATATTCATAAGAATAAGTCACAAAATTTGGTAAAAAAGAGAAAATTTGGAAGATAAAAACAAAAAATTAAAAATTTTCTATAGAATATGCGAAAGATAGGTAAGTTTAATAGTCCATTCAGCTTATGGTTTCGTTGTATTGGTAAGATAAAAACTCGTTATTTTGGAAAAAAGTAAAAATTTACACTCCACAGACATTTATTTGAAAGTTTTTGCCACCATGTCCTGAAACTTGGGATGTGTGAATGAGTTCTCAATTGTGCCTCATTGTGTACGTATATGGGTTAAAAGACAAAACAAACAGATGGATATGGGGAATGGGTAACCCCCCCGGTAAACCCCCCCGCTCGCCATTTTTGCCATAACTTTTTACTGGAACCTTCTAGAAGGATGAGTAATAGCTTAAATATACACAAATAAACACATATTTTATAGCTTTACCATAGGCAAAAGACACTACCAAAAGTGGACAGATTTTTCAAAATAAAATGATAAGATACAAATCGCTATATACTATGCACACACCTTATTAAAATTTCTGGTAACGGGTTGTTTCAGCTTACGACTCAAATTTGGGATGCTTGATTGTGTATTTTAACTTATAAACACACATGGCTTAAGGGTCAAAATTTCAAAATGGATATGTTTGAGAGCAGGCAGACAGTTAAAAATGATACAAATTCTGCTCTGGCAACCACGAATCACTAAACACTACAGAGCTTTTGGAATTTTTTGGTCGGTCAAATTTGGGACCAGTGACCATGTATGGGTTAAAAGTCAAAACAAACAGACATAAATGGGGGTACGGTAAACCCCCCCCCCGGTAAAACCCCCCAAGCTTGACATTTTTGGTCATAACTTTTTTCTGGAACATTCTAGAATTATGTGTAATGGCTTAAATTGAAGCTTAGGCTCTTGGCTATCGATCGGTATCTTGGCTATCGATCGGTATCGCCGCATCTCGATTCAAAATTCTCGAGATTCAATTTTTTTTGTCTCTTTACTCTTGATTTTCACGAAAATTCAAGAGTAAAGAGACAAAAAAAATTGAATCATGAAAATTTTAATATGAATTCTAATATGAAATTGTTATAGTTATTAATAAAATATCTACCCACAACACTTTTAGTTGAAATTCCTGGGCTATTTATCTGAAAATTTTCAAAAAGTAAAATTTTCAAATAAATAGCCCAGTAATTTCAACTAATAGATATTTTATTGTTAAGTATAACAATTTCATGTTAGAACGATAAAAAGTAAAAGTTTATTCTCACAGACATTATTTGTAAGTTTTTGACTCCAATTATGGCTTTTCAGGATCTGTTTGGCTTTCAGGATACGTATATGGTTAAAAGTAAAACCAAGCAGACGGATATGGTTTAGGGCAGACAGACAGAGGAGGACATTGTGAGAGAAATAAAAACTAAGAAGCTTTCTCTTATCGATAGTTTATGTTCTTTAGTTCCTAAAGAAGTAACCGTCTTTGTTTTACGTAAGCAACAAAGTAAAAAATTAGCCCACCAAATTTTATTCAAAAATTTTTGCCATTGTTAGCGCGAGTCAGACTGATTCAAACTTTGGATTCTTGATTGTGTATTTTGACTCATAGGCAAAAAGATTTAAAGAAGTGAACTAGCAGAAGGATATGTTTCAGAGCAGACAGACAGTTGAAAGGTAAAAATGATACAAAATTATACTCTGGCAACCAAGAATTATTCTTTGCAAAAAACACTACACATCACAGAATTTTTAGAATTATTTGGTCGACCAAATCTGTGAATGCCTTCTTGTAACTATTGAACCTTTAGGTTCATTAGTTATTGACCTTGCTCAGGAAACTTTCTTAACGCTGTTGCCTTTGGAAATGTAAAAATGCCATTTTGTCAAAAACACAAAATATACCCTCCGCACTCATTTAGTTGAAAGTTTTTGGGTTTGAAATCTCAGAATGATCCGTTGCGTACTTTCAAACAATGAGCATCATTCTGCAGGGAATATGAGTTAAAGACAAATAAACAGACTGATATGTTTCAGAGCAGACAGACAGTTGAAGATGCAATGAGAGAAATCCTTTGAGAGAAGCTTTCTATTCATTGAGAAACTTTATTTGTTTATCAATTAGCTGTTTAAAAACGGCTTACAGACTTTTTCAAGCACAATTGACACGATACGGGCCACAATTCCTTGTCGCGTATTTAGAGGACATGGACCATATTTAGGACCCATCCAAGACTGGCCGACAAGAGGGGTAATATAAGAAGTCGTTATTTTATCAAAAAGGACAAAATTTACTCTCCACACGCATTTAATTTAAAGTTTTTGCCATAATTTCTCTCAAACTTTCGATACTTGATTGCATACTTTCAACTAATCATTTTCTTTATGAAACCACTAGCATGCATCAAAAAGTACAAAATTTTCCCACCATTCGACCTAAGACATTGTTGCGTTTATTTAATTATAAAAAATTAATCCTCCACATTTATTTGAAAGTTTTTGTGATCTGATAAGTTCGGATGTTTGATTGCGTGTTTTCAGCCGAGCCTTTTTATGTACGTATATGGCCTAAGAGTTGCAATTAGCGGATATTAGCGGATGGATATTATTGAGGATAAACAGAGAGTTGAAAGAAAAATGATACTAATTTGGCAATCGATAAATAGATTGGGTTCAACAAAACTCTGTAAACTATAAGTGAATATTATGCGCCTGGAACCAAAAAATATGTAAGGATAGTGCAAATTTTAAAGATAACAGTTCATGTTTCCTCAATAAAATGTGAAGCGATTATACAAAATGGATTCGTGTTCGACCAAAAATTAGTTTAAGATTGCGCTGAAGAAAAAATATATCCAACACTCGTATTTTATTAAGTTTTTGGACTTTCATCGGAATACGAATGAACGTGGGATTTTTTATTGTATATTTACAACCAATGAGCTTCCTTATATAAAATGAACGTCAAACTATCGGATTGATATGTTTGGGAGAAGGCAGACAGTTAAAAGTGTTATGAGAGAGATTTTAAATGAGAGATGATGTTACAGATGATTTTAAATCTGTAAAGATTTTGTAGGCTTCTAAATAATGAACTAAACAAATGGATACGTTTCAGAACAGACAGACAGCTGAGATGCTGTGAAAGAAATAAAAAATAGAAACGCTCTCTAGTACCAATTTTTATTTACCAAAAACGTAAAAAATTACACATTTACCCATCACTCGTATTTAATTGAAAGTTTTTGGGCAGTTCGATTGAACGCTTTGTTTCATTTACAATACACGTAATTTCATAGGCCGACTTTAAATTTAAATCAAAAATATACCACTACACATTTAATTTTATTGCTTGATTTATCGATCGCGAGCAACTTGACCTGACACATTGCAAACTGTTTGGCATCTATAGTACTTTATGTAATAAAATTGGGATCCAAAATACATGCCAAAAAGAACAGATAGATATGTTTAAGGGCAGACAGACAGAGGAAGATATTGTGAGAGAGATCCGAAATAAAAGCAACTTTTTGTCTTGATTCCACATTGTGTCCTTTTTATTGGATACAAAAACGACAAAAATAACTCAAAAATGGGAAACATATCAAAAATAAAATGCTAAGAGATGAAAGTTTTTAAAATTTGTGGAAAACAACTAAAATAGGTAAATAACTCAAATATTCGTCAAATTCTGACCTCAATAAATTTGAAGCAAATATTTTTATTTTAAAATTTGTCCTGAAAAATGTTGCTAGTGTCAATAACGATGACAAATACAATTTTTGATTGATATTACTTTTGATTTTTAACCTAACCAAAAAATGATCCAAAAACCAAATCGAATGTTTTAAAACCAAGCAAAACAATTTCCAAAGTTGTTTTCCGTTACTCGCCCTCAAAGAAAGGTCATAAAATGTGATATTTAACGGATTTGCTATTGCTGGCCTTTAGGCACTTTTCTTTGTGTTGCGGCTTAACTAAGCCAATTAAACGAGAAAATGGCTTATGTGTTTTGGGATGTTTTTCTCGATGTCGTCCAGGAATAGAAATCAGTTATAAAAACTACTCTATTCGGAAAAAGTATTACTCTGTACACGCACAATTTCAGAACAGATAAAAGGTCAATACATTTTTGATACCGAATTATTTTCTTTTTTAGTCCATATTTTGGTCGGGTTTGGTCATATTTTGACCAAAAATCCTTAAAATGCAACATTATCCAATCATTTACGTACCTTTAATAACATTTTCCTCTTCTATTAGCGACCCGTTCGGTTAAATGACAAATCTTTCTCCCATACCACTCATTTCTTCTGTTTCACTCCCAGTTACCACTACACAGTAGTGGTATAGTGACATGATTCTCGCTTCGGGTGCGAGAGGCCCGGGTTTGATTCCCGGTTCGGCCCAACATTTTTTACTATTCTTTTTTTCCAATTTTGGTCAATCTAAATTGCCTTTTTGAAATATTTTTTTGCAAAACATGTTCTAGTTTTTCTTTAGCTTAGTTTTTCTTGGCTTCATTTCCCGTTGGAATTTTTTATTTAGCAATTCAAAAGCGTATCCGTATACGCTTTTGAATTGCTAAATACTTCACAAAAAGAAAGAAACGAATGAGTGTTCATTATTCATACAAAGAGTGTGTATCCGAACGGATACACTCGGCAATGAAGGGTTAAGATAGGATGTAACGTAAAACTTGACAAGATCTTTTTTCTTCGGATTTTATTTCAATTTTGGAACGTTTTTCGCTATGTTGGTCATAAATCTGATGTTACTAAATAACTTTTAAGCCAAAAAATGAGAGTGTTTTCAAAATTATGCACCATTTTCGCTTATTGACTGACCGTGCCAGGAATTACGCGTAATCACTAGTGAATAAGCGAAATTCGCTTATTCACTGAATTTTCCAGTAATTATCGATAATCACTAGCAAATCCAGTGAATAAGCGAATTTCGCTTATTCACTAGTGATTACGCGTAATCACTGATTTCGCTTATTCACTGTAACAGATATACAGGTGGGATTATTTACATTCAAGAATGTAAATAATCCCACCTGTATATCCAAGGAAGAAAGAATTTTGGAAAGAGTAAATTGGCTTTGAATTCTAGAAGATAGTTTCAAGAAATTTCTAGAAAATTCTGAAACTTCTTCACAACTTAAAAACATTTCGACGTTTGAGGAAGTCGCAACATTTATAACGGTAAATTTCGAATGTTGCGAAAAATGTATTTCAAAAAAGCATTCACTCTGCCGTGAAAGAGGTCATAATAAAAAGATAGGCTCATGAGAGAAAAGCGAGGGTGGATATATAAATTCGGGAGAGCCTGAATGCCTGGGGCGATGCATTCCAGCGGAATGAAATCATTACCGGTGTGTTGGTCCTGGCCTGCGGCCTCCTGGCCCTTCCCTGGAGACCCAAAAATGCCAATTGGGGAAATGACTGCTGTGTGAAACGAGAACCAGAAAACAGCCCACAAATGGATTGTGTAACTAAATAAATGTCCAGGAATGGGCTAACAAGGCACCCGAGAAAGGCAGGAAAAACAAATGAAGTGGTGTGCATTCTGGAAGAGAATGTTTGGAGAGACTTTGATACTAAAATTTGGGCATTGGAGTTTTGTGTTTTGGAAAGGTATGAAAAATGAAAGAGAAGTTTCAAAAAATTGCAACAAACTTTTTTTGAATTTTTTGAACTTTGTAAAACAGTAAAAATGTAATTTTTATAATACATTCTTACAATTTTTGCAAACATATTTAGTAATTTTGCAAAATTTTTCAAATTTTTAGAAAAAATTGGAAATGCAAAATTCAGTCTGATTAGTAAGCCAATTATGACGTCATAAAAAGACAGTTAAGGGAATCAAAGACAGAAGCAATTTTTTGTGTTGTAATGAATTGTATTATTATAATTCTTTTTATAATACATTGTTACAATTTTCGCGAACATATGAAGTAATTTTAGTACTTTTTGCAAAATGTTTAAATTTTTTTAATTTGAAAATAAGACGTGACAATTTTTAGTCTGATACACTCGCTTACTTAACACGAGAGTGGGGCGCCGCGGCCTTCGCCGCGAAATAAGCCAAAACCCGCATACGGTTATCCGCGGATATCCGTTTCAAAGACAGAGATCGGATTCGCGTTCAACATGCTCGAAAACCCCCAGGTTCAAAAAATCAGCCATGTAAATGCTTTTGTTTCAAAAATGTCATTTTTTGACAAAATTGCCATTTTTTGGCCAAAAAAGTGCACCTTTTTTTGCCCTCAAGCCATCATCCTGAACCACCTATCAGGTTTAAAATTTAAAATTCGTGAAGCGGCATATGGGATTCTTGCAAAGAAAGTTTTGGCTTTTCACAATCATATTTTTAGGGTATCGCCGATCCGGGGTCAGAAATCAGCATTAGTTTTTGCGGCTTGCATCAAAAAGCGGTTTTGGAACCGTTTTCCTATTCCAGCCAAGGTTCCAAAAGAAATGAAACATTTATAGAAATAAAATGCCTGGTATAAGCCTTATCCCTTGTATAAGCCTTATGGTAAAAATTCATAGCCCCGGGCTATATACGACAGATTTATAGGAAAGGTAATGTTCTTTATTACATTCACTGAAACAATTTACGGATCGCAATTTTCTTGTCGGAAGTTGGAAAAAGTGAAACACAATTGTTTCCGGAAGATTTTCTTTGACATTGGTTGTATATATAGGATACTTCGGGCCCCGAATGAACTATTTATGAATAATTTGGCAATGAAACAGCAATTTTAACTGGAAAAATTGTGTGACTGAAAAAAATCGCAATTGGCTACGTTCTATTTTTTCTCTAACCTTTCTCTACCATATAAGGGCATACTATGTTTTAGACTGTTGTTTTATTTATCAATTTTCTCTGTTTATCAGTGGATTAATTAATTTTTGAAAAGTCCAAATGAGTCATGAAAAAAGCATAAAAATATACAAATTGCTTGAAGATACATTGGATACATAAATTTTGAATTAATTCCGTTTATTGCGAAATTGTATATTTATTAAAATCCATTTATAATGTTTTATAATTTCAACAAAATCACTCCCAGTGTCTTATGTACCGTTCGAACCGCTACAGAACTGGCTACAATTCTATGGGAGTCGATTTTCGAAATATTCCGAAATTCGGCAAAATTTCGACCACACGCATCGAAAATGCTTGAAAAAGTCGAGAATCGCGAGAAATCGATACAATCTTGCAAAATTTGAAGAATATCGAACATCGCTTCCCATAGAATTGTAGCCAGTTCTGTAGCGGTTCGAACGGTATCAAACACATTGGGTGTGTCGTTGTTGAAAAACGTGTAATTTCCGTTCCCGTAAAACAACGCCAACAATTGCACGAGCAATGTAACTATCGTATCCTGAGAGCACGTAACTCAAAATTTCATGAACTGTGCTATTTCGGGTCGGTGTTTCCCATTTCGAGTCAGCGAGCCAATGACCGTTGTTTGCATTGCTTCGGGGATTCTTCAATCCCACACCAGAACCTTGGTTTTCAAGCAGATATTAGCCATAACAAACAAACAGGCCTTTATTTACACTTTATAAAACAAAGCGCTAACAGAAATAATGAGCGGTAATTTGAATGAACATTAAGCGTAGTATGGGGAGAAGCGTCTTTTCCTTCTAGAATATTCGAATGGAAAGACTCGTTCATTTAAACTCTTCAATTTTCCTTTGTGTAAATGGAGTTAATTAAAGGCCTCCTTGTTTGTTAACTGAAAATTTTTGTGCACAAAAGTCAAATTTTGAATTCTTAAATTTACATATAAAATTGTTGGATGTCTAAATTCAACTTACTGGTTAAAGTGGTAGTTGTCATGATTTCGACGCCAACATGCGGAAAGACCCAGTGCCAACTTCTCTCTTTGAAAAACATATCAAAAGTTTGTTGCCAAACCAATTTTTATATATCGTCACAGTTTATCTAGTACCAAAAGCTTTATTTCACAAGAGCTCATAAAACCAACACCGAGTCGCGACTGAATAAAACCAAGCAAATATCTTCTTGTGACTTATTTGGCAATGAAACAGCAATTTTAACTGGAAAAATTGTGTGGCTGTATTTAATTGAAAATCGCAATTGGCTACGTTCTATTTTTCTCTAACCTCTCTCTAGCATTAGGCCATAAAAACCATATAAGGGCATACTATGTTTTAGACTGTTGTTTTATTTATCAATTTTCTCTGTTTATCAGTGGATTAATTAATTTTTGAAAAGTCCAAATGAGTCGTGAAAAAAGCATAAAAATATACAAATTGCTTGAAGATACATTGGATACATAAATTTTGAATTAATTCCGTTTATTGCGAAATTGTATATTTATTAAAATCCATTTATAATGTTTTAGATTTCCTCCGAACATTATTCTTTTTCATTCCCATCCACATGCCCGGCAACGCCATCGCCCACAGCCTTTCTCCGGGCGTAAAAAGCTCAATAATTGCACGAGCAATGTAACTATCGTATCCTGAGAGCACGTAACTCAAAATTTCATGAACTGTGCTATTTCGGGTCGGTGTTTCCCATTTCGAGTCAGCGAGCCAATGACCGTTATTTGCATTGCTTCGGGGATTCTTCAATCCCACACCAGAACCTTGGTTTTCAAGCAGATATTAGCCATAACAAACAAACAGGCCTTTATTTACACTTTATAAAACAAAGCGCTAACAGAAAAAATGAGCGGTAATTTGAATGAACATTAAGCGTAGTATGGGGAGAAGCGTCTTTTCCTTCTAGAATATTCGAATGGAAAGACTCGTTCATTTAAACTCTTCAATTTTCCTTTGTGTAAATGGAGTTAATTAAAGGCCTCCTTGTTTGTTAACTGAAAATTTTTGTGCACAAAAGTCAAATTTTGAATTCTTAAATTTACATATAAAATTGTTGGATGTCTAAATTCAACTTACTGGTTAAAGTGGTAGTTGTCATGATTTCGACGCCAACATGCGGAAAGACCCAGTGCCAACTTCTCTCTTTGAAGCAACGATACTTGCCAATATATTCGTCGGGAAATTGGCCACTTGACAGAGCAAAAATAGCGCAAATAACCAAAACAGTTTTACACCACATTTCTAAATGCTCTCTGAATCGAAAATGCTTTAGATAAGAGATGTCAATGCAAAATCTAAAAACTAATTCAGTCAGTATTGGTCCGTTTTTTCTGTTTACCTCATCCCCCTAAAACAACTCGCACCATTCCACACTCTAGAGCCGCTCCAAACAACCCTTATAAGTGCATCACGAAGTACTTAGGCTTAAGATTAGGATTACTCTTAGGATTAACGCTAAATCATATATAGGGCTTTTATAGCCATATATGGAATTCGAATGGAAAGACTCGTTCATTTAAACTCTTCAATTTTCCTTTGTGTAAATGGAGCTAATTATTCGCTTCTTTGTTTGTTAACTGAAAATTTTTGTTCAAACAATGCAGAGAGAATATCTTGGAATTTGGTCTAATCCTAGAAGTAAGCCTGAGCAAAAAATTTTTTAGACTGTTGTTTTATTTATCAATTTTCTCTGTTTATCAGTGGATTAATTAATTTTTGAAAAGTCCAAATGAGTCATGAAAAAAAGCATAAAAATATACAAATTGCACTTATATTTCGTAAAGTGAACAAACAAAGCATTTTTCTTATGGAATATATAAAATTGTTGGACTTTTCGATCAAAGATAACATTTTAAATTTATATATAAACTAAATTAAAAAGGCTTCCAAAAGATTTTAATCCTGGATTTTTGGGATTCGCGCATCTGACAACTCAGGCAGCTCCACCAAGTTATGGTCGAGAATGATAGCTAATTTTACTTTGCTCGTAGAGAGCTGTTGACTGATGGATCACTTGCCATGGCAGAGCCAGGATTTCGGAGTGCGCGACGTTCTAGCCCAGATTCAAAGTATCATTTGTTGCCTTTCAGCAGCCCCAAAAGCGATGACGACCCCGTCCACGATGCCTCTTTCACAGTGCCATAATCAGGAAGACATTCACTCTAAACAACTTAACGGCATTAAACACCCAATCATCGAAGACTGTCACATTGCGCAGGCCAACTCTTCTTTTCAACCAACTATTCTTTTTCCTTTAATTTTGTAAACGTATGCAAAACAAGTAAATTCAATTTCGAAATTTCGACCTCGAAATAAAAAGGGGTACTTCGGGCCTATTGGGCCCATTCAAATATCTTATACGTAATCGCTTTGTAATTGCTTTGTGATTCACACTGAATAAAAGTTTGTATTTTTGTTGAGTAAGATATGACTGTATACTGTTTCCTTTATTATTTTCTTTGTGTAATGTTTCTGATCTTTGTGACAAATTGGATTTTGTATTTTTGACAATGTCCAACATCGCTTTACCGATGACACTTCTTAATCTAATATCTGAAAAGTGCTATGTCAATCAAAATGTTTGAATGACATATAAAGATTGCTCTATCAGTTTTTGTGTCACGTTTCTTTTCTTCGTGGCGCATTGGACTTTGACCAATGTCGCTCTTAATTTCATTTTCCCAAAGTTCTCATTCAACGTTTTCCCACTCAATGACATTTCTTAATCTCCGAAAAGGACTTTTGATGTGTCCAAGGACCAATCCATCAATTCCCATCCGATATCATTCAAAAAATTTGTCCAATGCCACAATGCTTCCATTCATTGAGTTCCCAAATATTTTATTGAGCTCATTCCATTCTTTTGTCAAAAACAACATTATAAATTTGCGAATATTATTCAAACATAGAAAATTGAATAAATTAATCAAATGTTTGATTAATTTATTCAATTTTATATGTTTCAGTTCTATGATCTTCCTTGTGTATTCATTGTTTTATTATTATTATCACAAAGTGATAATCTGTGGTATAAATTTTAATACATTTTATTATATATAACTATTTGATTCACTCCATCCAATTTGAGAGATCTGAATCAATGAGCAATAATTGTTTTGATGGGGGATGATACTTCTCCAACCAATTTTATCAAAGTGATAATATAATTCATAATCGTCATTCAAACTTATATATATTTATTGCTTCAATATTTATTGCTTCAAACCACGTTAGATGAAACGTAAATACGCAAACGAGGGAGGGGTTAAATGGGGAAAGGGAGTTAGTAAATAATAGGGTTAGTAAAGTACTTATATACCATACTTTGGGTTACGGTTAGTAAAAATACCTTATGGGGATGATACTTCTCCAACCAATTTTATCAAAGTAATAATAATCGTCATTCAAACATTTTTTCGCCCCATTATTTTCCGTCTCTGCCAAGCTATCCTAATGTCGATTAGTTTACTCCCGATTTAGTTTACTCCATACAATTTGAGAGATCTGAATCAAGTCAACTTGATGGTTATATACTCAATCATTTTTTGTGTGGCATTTTCCGTCATATTAAGAGTCGATTCAATTAGTTTGAAATTTTGGTAATGTAAAATCCCAGGGCTCATCGTACCGCTTTCGAAAAATTTTTATTCGGCGGTCCTAGCTTACCGAATAGAAGCCCCGGAGCTAAAAATCCATGACCCAGCTGAAAAGTCCGTCTTACGGGCTACTAACTCTCTGTGGGACCAGGACCAGTTCATCAAAAATGAGCGATATTTAAGAGTAAATTCAGTTCAAAAATTTGTGTTCCATTTGGATCTCGGTGCCAATTAAATGGCACGTTGCTATTAGAATTAAGGTGAAGAGAAGCTTTCTGTTGTCCATTTCGAAAATGATAACTGCGATAAATCTGTGTTAGACTTTGTTTGAAAACTGATTTACTACTAAAAAAATATTTACTGTTTCATCCCTCAGATTTATAAAACATTTTGACGGCAATATTTATTGCTTCAAACCACGTTAGATGAAACGTAAATACGCAAACGAGGGAGGAGTTAAATGGGGAAAGGGAGTTAGTAAATAATAGGGGTTAGTAAAGTACTTATTTACCATACAATGTATATCCACTCTAACCTATTAATAATTAACAATACTAACGGACTAAGTAAGCTTTCTAACTATGACTGATTTGACGATGGTGTGACATAATCATAATAATAAAGCTGAAATAAATAAATTTTAATTTGATTTTTATATCGTTTCGAAATTGATAGCAACTTAGCGATTATTTCTTTGCTTTTTACTTTGCGTATTTACGTTTCATCGCACAAATTTTTTAAAACATTTTTCTAAAAACATTTTCTAACTACCAACCTAGCTAATAATTTACATACTTTTTGTGTTGGGCTCCTACGGAGCCGCATGATAGCTCAAAATGCTCCTACGGTGATCCTGAAACGGCTGATTTAGGATAACGCATAGGAACTCCGGTCGAGCGGCCGAAGGCCGCGAGTCTCACTGACAAAGCAGAGCATACTTATTTAGGATAAAGTCCTTTCGGGCGCCGGCGGCGCCACCTCCGCTTGTTATGGGCGAGTTCCATTTCTCATAGCTCCATCTTTTGGCCAAGCTTTCAAATTGTTTAGGCGCGAATTTTGAACATTATTTTTGACTTTAAAATCTTTAAGTGAAACTAACTATGGGCGAGTTCCATTTTTATTGTTCGCCCATATTTATTGTTCACCGGTTACTGGTTTCCAAGCTTTTCAGATAATTGAAACGTTCTCCTGAACTCAATCCACTCAAGTCTATCAATGTCTTGCTCAAAACCTGTGCCGCCGTTCGTTCTCGATTTGTTGTACTATTTAAACCGGGACCAACTGGAGCGCTTCTCAATCGTCTGCCGACCTCTGAAGAATCTCATCGATCGATATTTTCACACAAAGCCATATCGCGTTTTTGATCTATTGCGAATTTGTGGACCAAAGTATGCTTTGGTCCACAATGCTGTGCAATGGCACCCCAACCGAGATGATTACAATGTGCAGCAGTTTTTGGGTAAGAAAATTGTAATTTAGCCCGGTCCACATAATTTTGGTGGTTTTTCCGAGAGATGTAGATATCCGTTTTAAGAGATGCGTATTTTTCTGAAGGCTTTTGCGTTTGATCTCGAAAATTTCTAATGGGGCCCATAAAGGTAATGTGGACAAATAAGTTGCACTAGCGGCTATATATATATATGAATGAGATCTGACGAGGTCTACTCTAGTTTGCAAGTGCCCTAAGCTTTAAGAGATATAACGCCAGCGATATAAATAAGTTGCATATTCTCGTTTAGATCTCGAGATTTCAAGCGATCCGTATTTTTCCGTAAAATATAGCATCATAACACTATAAAAATTTTGAAGCATATTTGGTCATAACACTATAAAAATTTCACCAGATCTAAATTATTGTTCACTAGCGCGCTAACGCGCGCTAGTGGTCGGGCGCGGAGCGCCCGACCACAGGAATGGTTCGCCACCTGCGGTGGCTCGCAAACTCAGACTCAGTCTGAGTTTGGCTCAGTCTAAGTTCTAAAACGCCTCGCGCGCGCGCCTGCACGCGCGCGCGGTCGAATCCGACCTCAGATTCGGACTCAGCGCGAAAAACTACCTGTATAACATGTCCCGCGCGCAAAAACTGGGAAAAACGCCTCGCGCGCGCGCGGTCCGACCTCAGATTCGAATTCCCCGTAGTCGAAAACCCCCGGGACCCAAAAATTTCGACCTGAAATGGCACAAAACCATAAATTACAAAATTTGTAGTTTGTAGTCAAAAAGAGGGACAAAACGTGACCGACGAAATAAGACATCAAAGATCAAAACGTGCGGCGGAGGAAAATCGTCACTAACTTATTATAAGGATTTAAATTTTTTGTGCTTGGTTATTAAATTCTTTTTAGAGTTTTTGTCCGAAATATTTTACATTGAAATAAAAAAGCGGCACCAAAATGCTTTAAAAAAATTGGAAGTCATAAATAACGTCAGCGATCATATTTTTGTAGAAATAAAATATTGCTGATGGAAAATATTTCAGATGGTCAGGAATGCAACATTGGCTTTGCATATTACTATTATTATATTAGGATAATTACACTCTAAACAGTTAATAAAAAATTTCGAAAGCTGGAAACATGAATCACTGTAATTTGTAAGCTAAATGAAATTGTTTCAGCTCGTCAGGAATGCAACAACAATCCATATTACCCATTCGCCGAAATGCGTCCGTATTTGGACCCGACTGTTCGCATAAAGAAGACTTGGATAGGCAACTACTATCTCGCCTACAATTCCCAGCACGTCGCAGAAATGGAATCCATTTCATACCTTTGGCGAGATGGCCGCATTTGCATTGACATTGCTGAAGGCTCCCAGCTGATTCTCAATTCGCCGACTGTCCTGCAGTGTCGAGAATTGAGTATTGACTTCCATGGCAATGAGTATTTTTCATTCAAGGACTACAAAGTTTTGTACTCTGTGAACAAGATGGAAATCTTCTATTACAACAAAAAGACGGACCCCAACATTTGGACACAATTTCTCGAGCAACCGGGAGCGAAACCTGTCGTTGTCTTGAGTTGGTTACATCCTGAAAGTATCAATGAGATACTCGACCAACTTACCCAGGTAATTTACAAGAAACTTTTCCTTACACCAGGTTTTTCTTTTTTTAGCAAAGAAATTTAAAATATATTAATTAATAACTATTTGTAAATAAAAGAAACGCATTTTGACAAAAATGACGTTTTATACAAAAAGTTTAATGAATTTTTTGGAATCCCTTTATTCAATAAAAATTTGGCCAGTTTAGGTGAGTTTTTAGTACAAAGTGGTCCAGGTATTTTTGAAAAATGGTCCAAATTTCATATCAATTTAATCTTATTTCAGAACTAAATTTAAAAAATTTCTAAAAATATTTTTGAAAAGCAATCCATATTTTAATTCAATATGTTCCTCCTGTTTTGCCATAAAGCGTCCATAAAATTTTTCTTTTGCACCAAAAGGACATATTTGGAGCCAATATTTGAACATAATTAGGCCTTAGGAATTATTTTTGAATGCAAATTCACAATAGTCTGGTCCAAATTTTATATCATTTTATCAATGTTTCTAGAACTGACGTCTTCTGTAACCGGATCCTTGCATTGCTAATACTTACCTATGTCCTATTTTCTTTTATACTCATATAAATTTTTCAGACCTTTTCCTCCGCCGTTTCTCCAAATCCGTTCAAAATTGTATTTGCTGGACTTTACAAAGAAGAATTGAGTGAATTTCGAGAGACGAACAATACTTCAGGCGAGATTTTGGAAATGAAGGAAGGACTTCCGGTTGAATATCAAGACGAGATGTCAAGTGATGAGGATAGCAAACATTATACTTTGGAACGCTCCTGTATCTGATTTAAATCTGTCCATGTTTAAAAATAGCTTCACCCCATTTATTGTTCCTTATGTTGCATAAAACTTCTCTTAACTGCTTTTCAAATTATTTACATTGCATTCAGTTCTATGTGGTATACATTTGACATTCGTTAATCAGAAAGTTTATTGAAGAACTTTTGTTTCAATACCGTTGGGTCTAGTATAAAAATGCTTTTAAAACTTCACTCCGAATAGATTCGAGTAAAATATTTCTCGAAAACGCGTTAAAAATCGTATTTGGTCATTTCAATTGTCAATGGTCAATTAAATTTAATCAGATACCTAAATTCTGATGTTGACGTCCCTATGTCAGTTTTTCCTGGAGATTCCAAATATGCAACCCTTTTATCAATATGTATGTATTTTAAGCATTTTATATGCATGATAACCCCACGGTTATCATGATAACCTTGTGGGTTATCATGATAACCGGACATTTCCTGAGTTATCAAAGGTTATCATTGCACATCCCTAACCATATTTTAATAACGTTCACAGTGTACAAAACTTTGTAATCCTTGAACGAAAAATATGCGTTGATCATGTCCAAAGTTTGACACTGCAGGATGGACTGCGAATTGAGAATGGGCTGGAAGTCTTCGGCACGAATTTGGCTACTATAATCATCATTCCAAATGCGAATTTCGCCATCGCGCCAAAGGTATGCTATGGATTCCATTTCCTCGATATGTTCGGGATTATAGATAGAATCGCCAGCTACGAGTATGGTAGTCCTCTTTATGCGGAAAGTCGGATATAAACAAATTCCTGAAAGACATAAGAGTGAGCTCATATCGAGTGTGGCGGTACGTTACGATAAAATCATAATTATAACTTTAAAATTGTTTTCTATGTCATCTCTATGCATAATCAATATCACATCAAGTGCGCTTGAATTGGTATTCAATTCTGCCAACTCCGAGATTCTGCGCGTGTTTCCCATATCGGCCGACGACTTGAAGAAGATTGGACCTTAGCCGGAGCCGAATAAGTATCCTCCTTTTTGGAAGCGTCTGAATGATATCAAGCCATATCAACGACATTTGTGTGAGTGTTTTTCCTAAGACCTGTTTTTACCATGTTTAGAAACGAATGTGTTTTAAATGCTAAAGAACTATAAGTTTGCCCATAACAAGCAAACCTAAACATCATACACTTGCGGCATTCCCTGTTTTACGCTTAGTAGTTTATGTATTTCCAACAATATGCACTGTTTAGGTGGAAATGCAATTGTATTGCGTGATTTCGAGAAGTACACTTTGACCTACAGCGAATTTAAGCAGTCGGTCTCAAAACAAGGAATCTCAAATCAAAGAATCTCAAATCAAGAAATATAAGAGAAATTTTCCAAACTATTGAAGAAAATTTCAATTTTTGCTCACGGTCAAATCTGAAATTCGTACACATCGCGATAAATGTATCGAAACGGACATCAGATTCGCATTCCCCTTCCACGAAAATCCTTGGCACTAAAAATCAGCGCTGAAAGTGGCTTAGATGGCCCAAAACTGCTAAATGCCCTCATAGTATATAGCCCGTGGCCCAGTGATAGACAGCGTACCAGTCGTTAAACGTACCTGCCGCAGAGTACCTTCATGTGTACCTGTCTCTACCTTCTCTCTAATTTGTCTAAATGTATATGGGGCCTTATTAGGGGATTTACCCCCGAATTTGCAATTGTATTGCGTGATTTCGAGAACTACACTTTGACCTACAGCGAATTTAAGCAGTCGGTCTCAAAACAAGGAATCTATGGCATCATCGGTGACGGCCAACACAAGAAAGTGTGCTTCTTCATCAAAGTCGAGCCAGCTGAAGAAGGTCCGGCTTTAGCCGAATTCAAACGCGGATTCTTCTTCCGATACAATGACGTTCGATAAACTGTTGTTGCTATGTTTAATAATTTTGTCATTGCATTCCGGTACACTTAACTACCATGTTAGCGTTTTATCGTATAAAGAGAATAAGTGGGTTAGAATATTTACCGTAACCAACTAATTTATAGGCACCACACTCTGGCTGATTTCGGATTATGTTTGGACCGCGCCGGTCGAACTCGATGGAGCACAATCCAACAAACACTGCATCTGTGAAACAGGATCCGGATGGAAGTGCTTGGATAATCAATAACTAACCAGGGGGTAATAATTAGAGGGGAAAATAATTTCAGAGATGGGGGTAGTAATTATAGGGATTACGGTAATTTCGAAAAGACTAACATATATTTTCTCGCTAAAAATGGAGCAGGCTATCTGCCATTTATCTGTTAAATTTGCTATTTTCTTAACTTGACAGTCGTAGGCAAGCTGTACTTTTGTAAATGATAGTGATTTTGGAACGAAAATGTTAGGCTTGAAGGGGGACTCGAACCACCCGACCAACGCTAAATGATAAAAGAAAAAGATAAAAGAAAGTTTATCCAACACACAATAACAATGAAGATAAAATATTTCGAAACAAAAGCAGATTCAAATCAGATGCTATAGCGTTCCAATGTATAACTATCGAATTTATACAAATAAACCGCCTTATATTCCACCGGAAGTCCTTTCTTCAATTCCAATTTCTCGTTCGTAGTCTTGTTCGTTTCTCGGAATTCAGTCAACGATTCCTTGCATTGTGCGAATACGATTTTGAACGCGTTCGGCGAAACGGCAGAGGAAAAGGCCTAAAAATATATACGGCTGTAGACTATGGGATATGGGAAGAAGCATTAGAAATTAATTTAAGGATTGTGTTATCTGTGTCCGCTAGCTCTACGCCAGGAATTTGCAATGCGTAAACATGTCACAAAATAAGAGCGGCAATTTGAAATAGGTGTGGAAATATAGGTGTGGAAATAAAATGGGTAGCATAATCCTTACTCCTGGCCCGTGGAAACATTTTGGTCAGACAAAAAAGCGCTTAACAGAGGAAGTGGGAAATAACCAGCCAGACAAAGACATTCTTTGCGCTCTAACATTTGCGTTGTCTTTTCGTGGTGCGTCACAGTAGCCCTAGTTTGACCTCCTCTGAACATATAATAAGCTCATTTTTCGCCGAGTTTTGGTCAAAACCCAATAACAAAATTACTTTCCCGCCCTTGTTTGTGAAATCTTTGTATGCTCAAATCAGAGCTAAGACTCTGGGCTACAAATCGGTATATTACTTGCCTCATCTCGATTCAAGATTCTCGAGATTTAATTATTTTTGTCTCAAAATTTCAACTTTTTTTGAAAATTGGAGAATTTGAGACAAAAATACTTGAATCTCGAGAATCTTGAATCGAGATGTGGCAAGTAATATACCGATTTGTAGCCCAGAGTCTTAGCTTCCATTTAAGCTATTACTCATCCTTCTAGAAGGTTCCAGTAAAAAGTTATGCCAAAAAAGGCCGCGGGGGGGATTTTTACCGGGGGGGGGGGATTTTAACCGGGACTCAAAATATTGTTTTATATTCAAAAATACACACCACACATTTTGTTTTGATTTCTAATCCTTCTTTCTAATTCCTTGAACAAGGATGTACTTATTTATGAACCATCCCACATATTTACATGATACAAATTACTGCATCACAACAGATGAATAGGTTACAGAGGCGGCAGACAGCTAAAGACATCAGTGAAGTAAACGAAATTTATGAAATAGGAACTTGTTATTGAATCGTCTCAAAAGTTTAACGACACTCATTCGAAAAACAACCATTATTCTGAACTTTTTTGTGATTCATTAGCGATAACGTACACAATCACACTTTCTCAATAACCGCAACGTTTATATTCTGGAATCGAGTAATGAAATTCAAAATAGTTGTATTGATGCAAAAATGTTCAAGTAATGAAACTAATATTGGTGCGGTGTGTATTTTTATCGCAAAAGTCGAAAATTTCGTTTCAAAATTTTTACATGTCGGAAAAATATGCAATGAGTTACGACTACACCGTTCAGCAGTTTTTAGGTAGGATAATTGTAAGAAAATATAAGAGAAATTTTCCAAACTATTGAAGAAAATTTCAATTTTTGCTCACGGTCAAATCTGAAATTCGTACACATCGCGAAAAACGTATCGAAACGGACATCAGATTCGCATTCAAACAAACTCAAGCAAACTCTTGGCACCAAAAATCAGCGCTGAAAGCGGCTTAGATGGCCCAAAACTGCTAAATGCCCTCATAGTAGCCCGTGGCCCAGTGATAGACAGCGTACCAGTCGTTAAACGTACCTGCCGCAGAGTACCCCCAGCTCAAAAATAACCTCAAATTCGGATTCAGCGCAAAAAACTGACTCTAGAAGTAATTTTTATAAAAATTCTCTAAAAGTCGGTAATTTGCTACGAAATGTGCTAGGAAATCCCGGAAATGTGCTAGGAAAGGTGCTACGAAATATGCTAGGAAATATATTTTTTCCTTGAAACGTGCTACGGATCCGAAGTACCCCTTTTTGATAACGTATTCGAATGGGCCAATAGGTCCGAAGTACCCCTTTTTGATAACGTATTCGAATGGGCCAATAGGTCCGAAGTACCCCTTTTTGATAACGTATTCGAATGGGCCAATAGGTTCGGAAAGAAATAAATTCCGCATCGGCGCATCGAGAATTTATAAAAATTCTCTAAAAGTCGGTAATTTGCAACGAAATGTGCTAGGAAAGGTGCTACGAAATATGCTAGGAAATATATTTTTTCCATGAAACGTGCTACGGATCCCGGAAACATGCTAGGAAATGTGCTAGGAAACCAGATCCGGTAAATTTGTAAAAAATGTCTGGAAGATCAGTCCTAATCTGAGCTTAGTTTTGGACTCAAATCTCACCCTTAAGCTTGATCTTAAGCTTGATCTTAAGCTTGATCTTGAAATTTGAGTGAAAGTGAAAATTGCTCTGAAATCCCTGAAAAGTGGTAGTCAGGGGTTTTTGGATGCGCTGAGTCCGAATCTGCAGTCATTTTTTGACTCAGAGCTCACCCTTAAGCATGATCTTAAGCTTGATCTTGAAATTTGAGTGAAAGTGAAAATTGCTCTGAAATCCCTGAAAAGTGGTAGTCGGGGGTTTTTGGATGCGCTGAGTCCGAATCTGCAGTCATTTTTTGACTCAGAGCTCACCCTTAAGCATGATCTTAAGCTTGATCTTGAATTTGAGTGAAAGTGAAATTTGCTCGGAAATGCTTGAAAATTTGTCTGGAAGTGTGACAAAGAAGTTTAATCTTAATTTAGACAGCTGGTATACTCTCTGTATAGATCTTTGATTTTTGAACTTTTCCCTTTAAAATTGGGATTTTTCCATATTTTGGTTTTAGTATTTGGGTTTTCTGATGCGGCGAATCCGAAATTGATGTTATTTTTGGCATATGATAATGTCTCTAATAAATCCCCCATACTCCGTTTTAGACATTTCAGGCTGTTTTTGGAAAACATTTTCAGGACACGGGGGTTTTCGGGGTCGCTGATCACTATTTTTAAGTCTGTTTTAGAATTGGGCATAGTGTTGTACCATTTTCTGGCGTTCTGCCCAATTCTTGTTTCTGGCCATTTTTGGGCGAAATTTTTGAACCCGCGGGTTTTCGGATGTGTTGAGTCGGATTTTGAGGTCAGTTTGAAGAATACTCAATGATTGACTCAACTCTTGATCCAGTGTTGACCATCCACAGCTAGGCCGTGACCGAGAGCTGGGACCCAAAGCATAAGTTAAATGCTATGCTAAATTTGTACCATAGCGTAGTTTTGCATAATGTTCTCCAACTTTTTTGTACAACAAATTTTATTTGAGAGAAATTGTAAAAGAGCAAATTTAAAATTCATAAAAAATCGAAATGCAACATTCAAAAGAATATCATTTGACGTGGATTGGAGCTTCATCGGATGAGGACGACGAGGAGGATCTGAAAAGTGTTGCAGATGAGTTGTCGCACTATTTTGCATTACATTCGCGATTAAATTTCATAGTATCAAAAACAATTTATTCCTTTTCCTAATCGGAATTGAACTAGATAGGAATATTCGATAGCAATCGCTCTAAAACCACCAAAAGTTCGGATATCTGGATAAAATCCCTAAATACTATGCGGCAATGTTCTGTTTTAAGACGTCCAAAAAGTTAGGATATCTGGATGAAATGAATTCAATGAAAAGGGACATGAGGAAGTATCCATGATCTTAGCGGCATTCTTTATGAAAAGGCGATTCAGAAGGAATAATTTATCAAACTGGAACTGGAAATCCACGAAAAAAGCCGTCAAATTTATCTTAGAACGCATGAGGATGAACCCGAGCAAACGAATTATTTGTCTACTGGAAGAAAAAAACTGGAGGAAAGTGCGATTTTACTGTTATGCATGTAAAAGCTTACTCTCCATCGCTTTCGGAACCTTCGGACTTTTCTTCTTCTTCGGTCGGTGGCAAGCTGCGGCGTTTCAACGTATAAGTTCCAGTGGAATATTTTTTCTTCAATTGCAATTTTTCGCGCGATCGGTAGTTCATTTGTCGGAAAACAGTCAGAGATTCGTCAACATTTACGAATTCAATTTTGTACGTGGTTGGCGAAACGGCAGAGAAAAAGGTCTAAAAATTTAGAAGATATATAGATAATGTAGAAAATAGGACTTTGAAAATAAAAAATGAAATTTGAATTCCATACAAATATTGATATAGTAGATAGTTGGGTTTTGGTGTCTGTCTGTTTGAACCCGGCCCATCTATAGCACCTATCGGGTGCGGCATAAGTTCTGATAACAAATTTTGACAATGAATATTTCTTCTAGAATGAATGGATGGCTATGAGTGTTTGGTATTATTTGGTTGCCTGTTATGTCTACTTTTATATGGTATATAACTTTTATATATCACATCACAAAATATAAAAAATATTACACGAAGTTTGAAATCACTTCATCTGAAAAGTTCGCAAATCTTCTAAAACTGTAAGCTAGGGTGGTCTCTAAAACGCTAATAATTCAGAAATATATTATAGTTTTCCCCTTACTAACTTTTTGAGACCTATCCAATAATCTATCACACGTCTCTGGATCACGTCAAGATCGACACCAAAAACCAGCCCTTTAACCCTTCATTTTCCCGATGTTCCAAATTTGGAACCAAATTTTTAAAAATATATGTGTAAAATATATGTCCAACATGATTGGAAAATTTTTTCAATAATTAAAAACAAATAGGGAAAAAAATTGGGCCACCCTGTATATATAGATATACAGGGTGGCCCATATAAAGATATAAGACAGAACTGTGGAAGTAAAAAAATTAAATTTATATTCCATACAATATTGATATAGTAGACAGTTGGATCTGTCTGTTTGAAAATACCAATACCTAAATACAGAGTACCTAAATACCACGTGGAACATTTCGCTCATCCCTGCTTTACTGTTGTATAAACGGGGATTTTGACTATCACGATCACAAATAAACGCTTAGTTTGATTTCTCAGCTCCGACGTAAAAGTAAGTCCATAGCGCGGGTACCCGCTCTATTGTTTTCCCAAAGATATTTTTTGCATCCTACAATGTCAGGTCACAAACGCGGCGTAGGCCGCGGTTGCTTTGAAAAAGGAACATTTTATGCAAAAAAGGTTACTTGTAAATTACCTTGGTTAGTTGATCCAGTAACGTATTGATACTTTCACGAGGCAATCCTTCCAAGACAACGACAGGTTTGGCTCCCGTTTTCTCAAGGAATTGCAGCCAATAACAGTGACCAATCTCTTCATTGCGGTAATTTATAAGAATCTTGTTCACAGAGTACAAAGCTTTGTAGTCCTTGAACGAAAAGTGGGCATTGTCCATCTTCAAACAGTGGCACTGCAGGATAGTCGGCGAATTGAGGATTGACTGGAAGTCTTCGGCAATAATTCGACAGCCATCATTCCCGGCATTGCGAATGTGAATGTCGCCATCGCGCCAAAGGTGTGCCATGGATTCCATTTCAGCGATATGCTCCGGATTATATGTTGTGTCACCAGCTACGTATATGTATGTCTGTTCTATGCGGACAGTTGGGCCCAAATACGGACGGTCCAAATACGAACTAATCGACATTAGGATAGCTTGGCAGAGACGGAAAATAATGGGGCGAAAAAAGTTTGAATGACGATTATGAATTATATTATCTATTATATATTATGGTCTGGGATTATGAATTCCAAGTGCCTCATTCCTCCCCTAGAAAAAATGTTTCCACGGGCCAGGAGTAAGGATTATGCTACCCATTTTGTTTGTGTATCAAATAGTTATATATAATAAAATGTATAAAAATTTATACCACAGATTATCACTTTGTGATAATAATAATAAAACAATGAATACACAAGGAAGATCATAGAACTGAAACGTATAAAATTGAATAAATTAATCAAACATTTGATTAATTTATTCAATTTTCTATGTTTGAATAATATTCGCAAATTTATAACGTTGTTTTTGACAAAAGAATGGAATGAGCTCAATAAAATATTTGGGAACTCAATGAATGGAAGCATTGTGGCATTGGACAAATTTTTTGAATGATATCGGATGGGAATTGATGGATTGGTCCTTGGACACATCAAAAGTCCTTTTCGGAGATTAAGAAATGTCATTGAGTGGGAAACGTTGAATGAGAACTTTGGGAAAATGAAATTAAGAGCGACATTGGTCAAAGTCCAATGCGCCACGAAGAAAAGAAACGTGACACAAAAACTGATAGAGCAATCTTTATATGTCATTCAAACATTTTGATTGACATCAGCACTTTTCAGATATTAGATTAAGAAGTGTCATCGGTAAAGCGATGTTGGACATTGTCAAAAATACAAAATCCAATTTGTCACAAAGATCAGAAACATTACACAAAGAAAATAATAAAGGAAACAGTATACAGTCATATCTTACTCAACAAAAATACAAACCTTTATTCAGTGTGAATCACAGAGCAATTACAAAGCGATTAGGTATAAGATATTCGAATGGGCCCAATAGGCCCGAAGTACCCCTTTTTATTTCGAGGTCGAAATTTCGAGATTGAATTTACTTGTTTTGCATACGTTTACAAAATTAATAGAGCAATAGGGAAAGTAAATAAGTAATACAGAAATATATACCTACCGCATTACCTGTAATTAACGCCCCGGGGCGTTAATTTTTTAATGTCCGAAAAAATTTGGAAAAAAAATTTTAACTCAATTTTCTCCGATATTTTCAATGACAAAGTTTTGGCATTGGAGTTATTCTGACGTATCTTGCCGAGATCTACACGATTATACAATTAGTTTTGGTCGGTGCACCTCGGAAATAGGTTTGGCATTCTGTTTGGGGGCGCTAATTACAGGTAGTACGGTATATAATAAACAATAAATTATAAACAAAAATACCCTAAAATCACACATCAAAAGTACTTTATTAAATGTCATTGAGTGGGAAAACGCGGAATGGGAACTTTGATAAAATTATATTAAGATCGACATTGGTCAAAGTTCACTGTGTCAAGAAGATATCCTTCAGCATGAATTTCAGGATTTCTGGGCGGTCAGAAGAGTTGGCCTGCGCAATGTGACAGTCTTCGATGATTGGGTGTTTAATGTCGTTTAGAGTGAATGTCTTCCTGATTATGGCACTGTGAAAGAGGCATCGTGGACGGGGTCGTCATCGCTTTTGGGGCTGCTGAAAGGAAAAAATGATACTTTGAATCTGGGCGAGAACGTCGCGCACTCCGAAATCCTGGCTCTGCCATGTTAAGGGCAAGTGATCCATCAGTCAACAGATCTCTACGAGCAAAGTAAAATGAGCTATCATTCTCGACCATAACTTGGTGGAGCTGCCTGAGTTGTCAGATGCGCGAATCCCAAAAATCCAGGATTAAAATCTTTTGGAAGCCTTTTTAATTTAGTTTATATATAAATTTAAAATGTTATCTTTGATCGAAAAGTCCAACAATTTTATATGTAAATTTAAGAATTCAAAATTTGACTTTTGTGCACAAAAATTTTCAGTTAACAAACAAGGAGGCCTTTAATTAACTCCATTTACACAAAGGAAAATTGAAGAGTTTAAATGAACGAGTCTTTCCATTCGAATATTCTAGAAGGAAAAGACGCTTCTCCCCATACTACGCATAATGTTCATTCAAATTACCGCTCATTTTTTCTGTTAGCGCTTTGTTTTATAAAGTGTAAATAAAGGCCTGTTTGTTTGTTATGGCTAATATCTGCTTGAAAACCAAGGTTCTGGTGTGGGATTGAAGAATCCCCGAAGCAATGCAAACAACGGTCATTGGCTCGCTGACTCGAAATGGGAAACATCGACCCGAAATAGCACAGTTCATGAAATTTTGAGTTACGTGCTCTCAGGATACGATAGTTACATTGCTCGTGCAATTATTGAGCTTTTTACGCCCGGAGAAAGGCAGTGGGCGATGGCGTTGCCGGGCATGTGGATGGGAATGAAAAAGAATAATGTTCGGAGGAAATCTAAAACATTATAAATGGATTTTAATAAATATACAATTTCGCAATAAACGGAATTAATTCAAAATTTATGTATCCAATGTATCTTCAAGCAATTTGTATATTTTTATGCTTTTTTCATAACTCATTTGGACTTTTCAAAAATTAATTAATCCACTGATAAACAGAGAAAATTGATAAATAAAACAACAGTCTAAAACATAGTATGCCCTTATATGGTTTTTATGGCCTAATGCTAGAGAGAGGTTAGAGAAAAAATAGAACGTAGCCAATTGCGATTTTTTTCAGTCACACAATTTTTCCAGTTAAAATTGCTGTTTCATTGCCAAATTTTTCATAAATAGTTCATTCGGGGCCCAATAGGCCCGAAGTATCCCTTTTCTATTACGTTGCAAAATCACGAAATTAAAAATACTTATTGGCTTTGTATACTTTTACCAAATTTGCTTTCCATAAGAAAATTGCTTTGTAATAATGTAATAAAGACCATTGTCTGTCATACATCCGTCATATATACCTTGAGGCTACGAATTTTTCGATGGCCAAAGGATAAGGCTTATGCTGCGCGTTTTATTTCTATAAATGTTTCATTTCTTTCATTATTCGGAAAGATAATCAAATTCAAATCAGACGCTGGAAAAACTTGCCAAATAATTTAATGAAAGCTAAAAATTAGTGATTTTTTGGGCTTGTGTTGTTAAAATTAGATTTAGGGCGCAGCCAGTCATTTCGAGAGTCGATTCAGCGCTTCCCCAGTGACTTTGTTTCCTCAGCGTCCGGCTATGACTTCTCTTCCACTCCAATTCTGGCGGCGCTCCAGTGAGCTCATGTACTATAATTATCTGCCTTAGCACGATTCCTAAATTGGGATATGTCGCCTGTACCTGGCGACATATCCGTTTGAGTAACTTTGTCACTATGGTTCTTCTAAACATTTCTGGTGATAAGAGGAATTCACAAACCGCCTTTTTTTTAATCGTCCATACCGACGTACAAGCCCTTCTGCGAAAAAGTGCAATTTTTAGCCAAAGTACGTGTTACGGGAACGAAAATTACACGTTTTTCAACAACGACACACCCAATGTGTTTGATACCGTTCGAACCGCTACAGAACTGGCTACAATTCTATGGGAAGCGATGTTCGATATTCTTCAAATTTTGCAAGATTGTATCGATTTCTCGCGATTCTCGACTTTTTCAAGCATTTTCGATGCGTGTGGTCGGAAATTTGCCGAATTTCGGAATATTTCGAAAATTGCTTCCCATAGAATTGTAGCCAGTTCTGTAGCGGTTCGAACGGTACATAAGACACTGGGAGTGATTTTGTTGAAAAATTTGTTGTGCTTGAAAAATTTGTTGTGCTTTCTTTGGTCGCGAAAATTAGGCGGGCTCTATGCTAATGTTTTCATTTCTGCTTTTCGCCGCTTCTCTGAGAAATGTCTCTACCAATGCCTCTCTTTGATCGCGGTGATCAGTGATCAGGCGAGTAAACATAGCTAACACCCAAGTGAGAGACAAAGAAAACGTGTTGCCGGCTGGGAAATTTTGATCACTGCTTTTATTTGGCTCAATCAATTGCTGAGTTCATTATTAATAATAATAATTAATATTTAATATGTTCAGATTCGTACCAACATGTCAAGAAAATATTTTTTACCACTCTTTAATCTGTAATTTGCCAAATATATATATAATAAGCCGAGTTTGCCTTTCAGTTTGGTCCCTTTCTTTGGTCGCGAACATTTGGCTGGCTCTATGCTAATGTTTTCTCTGAGAGATGTGTCTGCCAATGCCTCTCTTAGTGTGCCAGTGTATCTAATGTTAATCTAACTCTTTGTTCGGTTCAGTGAACAGGCCAGTCGACTGTTAATTACAGCCAGTCGGCAGCTAACACCCAAATGAGAGGAAAAGGGAAAGCATTGCCGGCAAGGGAAACTTTTATCACTGCTTTCATTTGGCTCAGTGTTTCACATTGCAGTTCCCAATTTCGGTGTTTGCGAAGCATTTTGTCTTTATTACTTCAATTATTATTATTATTTCTTTTAATCCGGTTTTACACTAGTTTTAGCGTCAACCCCTCATTTCCCAGTGTATCCGAAAGGATACGCACACTTTGGAGTAATTTTTTGGCCTCCTATCCCAAATCTGATATTGCTTGTATATATCCAATTTTTTCTACTGAATCAGGAAATTAATTTGTTACCCACTTTTTCTACGATTTTGCCCTGAAAAATGGTCATTTTTGCTCCTATAAAAAATGCTCAGATTCATTCCAAGATATCAAAAAATTTTTTTCTTAAATTTTTGTGCTGTAATGCGCACTGCCCAGATGCCGATTATTGTGGAACTCTCCATAACTCCAGTTTTTGAGTTTTAAGTTTATTGACGTTAGAATTTCCATTCTATGCTTTTTTCTGACACTTGTCTAGCTTCTGAGAAATTGCAAGATTTTCATTGTTTTCTGTTTTGGCCAGATATATTAAACTGAGGTTACTATTATTTCGTGAATTTGACGCGCACTTTATATATATCTTGTGCATAAATTTGCAATATTTTTATGTTTATTTGTATAAGTTCGTGCAATTCCAATTTATGAATTTGTTTACCTTAATTTATGTCATTGCTATGAATCATGTTTTAATTTATGCTAACTTGTTGATAATGATTAAAATTGACGTTGATTCTTACTACTCTAACCTATGAATGATTGGTTTACGTTGAATCGAAATATTGTATCATTGTATTTTTGTTACTATTGTTTTTTCTCACCTGCAATAGATATTATCGTAAGTAATTCATCGACCAAAGTGTGATCAAACATTTGTTTGATCTGATTTGATGACAAATATTGCGCGTAAAACACACAGCACTGACATTACTTCAGATTTCTATTCTTAATGTACATTTTTTGGTGTTGTTTTCTCTACATGAGTGGTAAATATGACATTGGTGTGACTATCCCAAAGCACCGAATTTATTATTTCGGATAAAAGAACAAATTCAACAAAAACTTATGTCTGTCCGTCTCTACAATCACCAAATCGTGTTTCAAATCACAAAATCTCTCTTCATTTCCCATATTTGGTAGCAAGACTTGGTAGCAAAATTAGCGTTCGGTTTCATATCACCTATGTGGATCTGATTTGATGACAAATATTGCGCGTAAAACACACAGCACTGACACTACTTCAGATTTTTATTCTTAATGTACATTTTTTGGTGTTGTTTTCTCTACATGAGTGGTAAATATGACATTGGTGTGACTATCCCAAAGCACCGAATTTATTATTTCGGATAAAAGAACAAATTCAACAAAAACTTATGTCTGTCCGTCTCTACAATCACCAAATCGTGTTTCAAATCACAAAAGCACAGCAAAAGTACCAGAAAGCGATCAGTTGACAACAAGCTAAGCTCCAGCGGAACTAATAATAAGGTAATTTTATTAACCTCGTTATCTCTTTAT
Source organism: Ditylenchus destructor (assembly GCA_022814885.1). Taxonomy (NCBI): domain Eukaryota; kingdom Metazoa; phylum Nematoda; class Chromadorea; order Rhabditida; family Anguinidae; genus Ditylenchus; species Ditylenchus destructor. The sequence goes on along the minus strand of JAKKPZ010000116.1, from coordinate 83,208 downwards.
CCAAAAAGACAGTAGTAAAAATCATGAGTTAAACAAATTGCAAGCATTCTACTGAAGAGTCGCACTTGCAATTTGTAGTAATAGTCGTATAGAATTAGCGACGAAACGACTATTATTAAACTTATTAATACATCTTAATTAAAACGTTTTTTGCTACTTAAAATTTTGTACCATATTATAACATCTATCTTTTGCGTTTAAAAGTGAATCAATTTGGTTCTTCATTCATTTTCCAATTCGATGTTTGCGAAAAAGTTTTCCTTTATTACTTTCATTATTAGTTTTATTAATTTTAATCCGGTTTTATGGTAGTTTTGGCATTAATTTGGTCTTATTTGAAACGCTCAGATTCATTCCAAGATAGAAAAAAATTATTTTTTATCAATTTTTGTACTGTAATTTGGCAATTATTTGATATTTGTATTCATAACAACAATGCGCACTGGCAAGATACCGATTTTTGTGGAACTCTCCATACTTCTAGTTTTTAAGTTTTGAATTTATTGAAGTTAGAATTGCCATTCTATGCTTTTTTCTGACACTTGTGTAGCCGGTATTTAATAAACGGTATTGTTTTGAAGTCTGAATCTGACGTGTATTTTATTTATTACTTATTTTATTTATTAATAAATTTGCAACATTTCTCCGTTTATTTGTATAAGTTCGTGCAATTCAGATTTATGAATTTGTTTACCTTAATTTATGTCGTTGCTATGAATCACGCTTGGGTCCGGGAAGGGTTGTACGTCCGTCGCGGCCATAACTCCCGCTCGCCGACCGTGTTCCTGCCGGTTGATACGTCATTCGTCTTCTCTCGATGAGAGCTTTCAAATGATGTATCACTCGCCCATAACTAAGCCGTCTGCAGAAAGTTGCCATTTTACCCGCGAGCCTGAGGTCCGGGAGCGTGAAAAAGCGGGCCAAAAGTGAAATTTAACGAAAGCTGCACCTCGTTTATAGTTAGGGGGATTACTACTAGGTAGGGGGCTACTAAACTATACTTTATCACATCAAAGTACGTCATATTTTAAATTAAAAATTACTGCAACAAAATCAAATTATCGAATAATTTATTTGGTTGCAATTTTCAATGGTATGATTCCTTAAGAGACTGCTGCATACATCTCATTTTAAAAACTTATTATGATTACATTAATACATTATAAACAATCTGTGAAAAGAAAAGAATATGAAAAAGTTTTTCCTAGAAAAATTTGTTTTCTTTATGTGCTCGTTCTTGTTTCTGACGGTTGTTACTACTAATAAATATGGCAATACTTTCAAGATGATCACGAACATTACATCATGTCAACTAACAACAATAGTGTCTGTGGCACGATTAATTATTATTAAAATTCACATCAAAATACGTCATATTTTAGAACTCGTTAGAACTGACGCAAAGCTGTTATTACATAGCATATTACATTAGAACTATTACATAGAACAGGCATTTACCATGTTTTTCATTCTATTCTTTAGATTACGCATAAAAACAACTCAGTTTATAAAATTTGAGATATGATTTGATAAATTTTTTCAGTTCGAATTCACAAATCAGATGCAAACTAAACATCCAACAAAATGACCAAAATTGGTGATATTATGAAATACTAATTATCCATTAAGGCAATTTATTATATCAATACGATTATTATCATCGTATTACACAGTACGATTTGTATTAATGACACCGCTAAAGTTTCCAACAAAGAATAAGTTTACGGCAAATTTATTATACATAAATGAACAAACATTACACGTAATGAATACAGCACTTGAGGTTACCGGACATGTTGTAATATGAAATAGTAATAAAACTATTACATTATTTACAAAACGTAAAAGAAATATAACATAATAATAATAACAAGACGTTGAAAACAGTTATCGCAAATTATTTTTATAAATAATTTGGCAAAGTGGTTCATAAACCAAAGAAAGAAGATCAAAATTGATTAGCTTAAAGTGCCAGATCCCTAACACGAGTTTATGCAACTTTTGGTTACTGATCTATTCCTTATCCACAACAGTTTTATGCATTAAATGGAAATACGTGGATACAATTAATGCTAAACGAAACATGTGTGGTCTTAACGATATTGTTTAAACAAATCAAATGCGGGGGAAAGTATATTTATTGTTGCATGAATTTTCTTACCAATTTTCTTATGCATGATTGGTTTTGCCACTCTATCTTATTGTGATTATTTTCAGTCTACTCTTATTCTATGCACTCAGCTTATTATTTAGTCAAACAAATATCAAACACTTTCCAGCGGATATTGTTGCTTTGCATGTTGTTGCAAAACGCGTAAGAAAAATATTACCAGTACCTGAAGAATTAAGAAATTTTTGCATTCGGCTTAATATGATACTACTATACGATACTACTATTGACGACTTCCGTGCCAGTTTAAACTATTTCCAATTTAAACTTCAATACTATCAAGGATTTCATTCGCTCCGTACAAACATTATAATTACTTCGAGAACAATATCTCGAAATACAAACATCGACAACCTCGCCTCGTTCGATAAATATTTTCATTATCATATTTATTTGGCAAATTACAAAAATGTTTATTTGTGGCAAAAAAATTATTCATATTAGGCAACATTTCAAAAGTATATTTGTTGTTGAAATATGTATAGTGAAAGTAAATTTGTTGTTGCATGAATTTTCCTACGAATTTTCTAATGCAAAATTGGCTTTGTCACTCTATCTTATTGTGATTATTTTCAGTCTACTCTTATTCTATGCACTCAGCTCATTATTTAACGCAACAGTTCACGCGTCTATTGCTGCTGAGCATGTTGTTACAAAACACGAAAGAAAAATACTACCAGTACCCAAAAATTTTGGACGCTGCCTAAGGGTAACAAACACGATCAAACTATTGTCGAATTCAGTCAGAGTCTAGGTAAACCCCCCCGGGAAGAAACCCCCCCGGAAGAAACCCCCCCCCCCCGGTAGAAACACCCCTCGGTAGAAACCCCCCCCCCCGTTTTCAAAAAATCATATAAAAATGGCCAAAAAACATGAAAATCCCCATTTTTTTCGCTGAATTCGTATTTGTTGGGTTGTTCAGCCTACGACTGCACAGCAGCCTAAGCCCCAAGCCTAAGACTAAGTCCGATTGTGCGTGCACAGCGTCCCCTTAAGCCTAATGGCTTGTTTAAGGGTTGTTTAGCCTAACGTAAGGTTGTTCGGGAGCTTAAGCCTAATCCGATTTAACGTGAAATACGAATTCAGCGAAAAAAAATGGCCATTTTCGTGTTTTTTGGCCATTTTTATATGATTTTTTGAAAACGGGGGGGTTTCTACCGGGGGGGGGGTTTTACCGATTCCCTTCAGTCAGTTTAAACTATTTCCACTTTAAACTACAACATATATCAAGGATTTCGTTTGTTCCTTACAAACATTATAATTACTTCGACAACAATTTGTGTTACAATCTCATGTTTAATATGGAAATAACTAGACGCTTCGCGTCTAGTTAAACTCGCCGCGCGAGGAAGCGCCACAGCGGCTACGCCGCCCAGTATGCAAGTTCATCTATCGAAATTACATTATTATATCAAAAATGAACTTTTTATGCTACATTTAGCACAAATACGCAATTTTATGCTGTAAAAAGATAGCGATGAGCGTTAAAGACAATAGCAAATATACAAAAGATATTTTCGATGAATCATTCGATGTGCCATTTCCCAAGATCACAGAATTCGAAATCTGAGTCACTTTTCTTTGGCTTAAATAAGCGCTGAGCAGAGAGTGCACTTTGTTTCGGTAGACTTCAAGCATGGGGTAACCGGTCCACATTGCGGGCTATGCCAGCCGGAGTGTTGCAAAGAAGTCGGCCACAGCGAAATCAGCCCAGGTGATTGAGGAGAAGAGCATTCCGGAACCAGAATTGTTCAACTGTCTCTCGTAGGAGGGAAGCAGCTCGGCGGCGAGTTTGGGTTTCATTAGGAGCATTTTAGGGTTTTAGGATGCATTGATTCTGAATATGCTACTTTTTACGTATCGTGTCAAAAATGGCCATTTTACCTTGATTTTTTGACGAAAAAGTCAAATTTTTTAGTATAATTATCAATTTTTAATAAACAATATGTCAAACATAATATTATCTTAGAAATCCTGAATTTATTGTACCCCCAATTCCAGACATGACTTTGTCCCAACAAAATGTCAAGAATAATTATTTTATACAGTGACAAATACAATACTTACAAACACAATGTTTAAAGCAACTTTTCTCTGCTCACTTATTTGTTATCCACAAAATTTTATACATATCTGTTTTGTTGTAATTATTAATATTTAAAATGATTTTGCTTAGTCAATTAAAACAACCTTTAAAATATTCACGGACTATTGGCGTCTCTGAATCAGCCTGACTATTATGCAATAAAATATACTTAAAACCTAAATTAGTTGCACGCGACATGATTTATATGATATCAATTTATTTATTAGCATTGTCCAATACAATTGGACGACGAAAGAAGCAGCTCGGCGGCGAGTTTGGGTTTTCAGCAGTTTGGGTTTTCAGCAGTGGAGAAGCGTGCCTTGGCCAAGAGGCTTTCCAAGCTGGTTTGACTCAATATGATGAAACCCTTGAAGAGTAAATCCACCCCGCTGAACCCAAATCCGGGATCAGATTTGATCTTTGATCTTTGAACTTTGCCTTTAAAAAGTGGAAAAAAAACAATATCATGGAACCTCTGAAGAGTAAATCGACCCCGCTGAACCCAAATCCGGGATCAGATTTGATCTTTGATCTTTGATTTTTGAACTTTCCCTTTAAAAAGTGGAAAAAAGACAATATCATGGAACCTCTGAAGAGTAAATCGACCCCGCTGAACCCAAATCCGGGATCAGATTTGATCTTTGATTTTTGAACTTTCCCTTTAAAAAGTGGAAAAAAGACAATATCATGGAACCTCTGAAGAGTAAATCGACCCCGCTGAACCCAAATCCGGGATCAGATTTGAACTTTGATCTTTGATTTTTGAACTTTCCCTTTAAAAAGTGGAAAAAAGACAATATCATGGAACCTCTGAAAAGTAAATCGACCCCGCTGAACCCAAATCCGGGATCAGATTTGATCTTTGATCTTTGATTTTTGAACTTTCCCTTTAAAAAGTGGAAAAAAGACAATATCATGGAACCTCTGAAGAGTAAATCGACCCCGCTGAACCCAAATCCGGGATCAGATTTGAACTTTGAACTTTGATTTTTGAACTTTCCCTTTAAAAAGTGGAAAAAAGACAATATCATGGAACCTCTGAAAAGTAAATCGACCCCGCTGAACCCAAATCCGGGATCAGATTTGATCTTTGATCTTTGATTTTTGAACTTTCCCTTTAAAAAGTGGAAAAAAGACAATATCATGGAACCTCTGAAAAGTAAATCGACCCCGCTGAACCCAAATCCGGGATCAGATTTGATCTTTGATCTTTGATTTTTGAACTTTCCCTTTAAAAAGTGGAAAAAAGACAATATCATGGAACCTCTGAAGAGTAAATCGACCCCGCTGAACCCAAATCCGGGATCAGATTTGAACTTTGATCTTTGATTTTTGAACTTTCCCTTTAAAAAGTGGAAAAAAGACAATATCATGGAACCTCTGAAAAGTAAATCGACCCCGCTGAACCCAAATCCGGGATCAGATTTGATCTTTGATCTTTGATTTTTGAACTTTCCCTTTAAAAAGTGGAAAAAAGACAATATCATGGAACCTCTGAAAAGTAAATCGACCCCGCTGAACCCAAATCCGGGATCAGATTTGAACTTTGAACTTTGATTTTTGAACTTTCCCTTTAAAAAGTGGCAAAAAAGACAATATCATGGAACCTCTGAAAAGTAAATCGACCCCGCTGAACCCAAATCCGGGATCAGATTTGAACTTTGATTTTTGAACTTTCCCTTTAAAAAGTGGAAAAAAGACAATATCATGGAACCTCTGAAAAGTAAATCGACCCCGCTGAACCCAAATCCGGGATCAGATTTGATCTTTGATCTTTGATTTTTGAACTTTTCCTTTAAAATTAGGATTTTTCCATATTTTAAAGGAAAAAAGTTCAAAAATCAAAGATCAAAGTTTAAATCTGATCCCGGATTTGTGTTTTTCAGATGTTGTTTTTCACATTTTTTTTAATATAGGGGAGAGGAGTAATTTTAGGGAGGGGAGTAATTTTTCGCGGCTAAATTTTAGGGGTGGAGCAATTACAGGGATTACGGTAGATCAGGTTCGGACAGAAGTTGTCGGCACAAGTTTGAATGGAAAATAACTTATTTAAAGTTCACTAAATGAATGACGTCGCCGGTGACGGACGCACAATGTAAAGTGCATTGACTAATTATATTGGCGGTTAGGCCTTAGGCAATCGCATAAGGCAATGCAAAAATCTAAAAATAACGTCATATTCGTGATCAGCGCATCAAATTACCCTAGAAAACACTTTTCCAGCAAAATAAATCGACAAAAAAATTTTCCGATCCATAGGGGGGACCACATGGAGTTTTTGACAATTTCGAGACCGAAATCAGATGAATGGTCCAGAATCTAAAGACTTTTCCGCACCAGACGCAAAAAACCGCACTGAACATCGCAAATAAGACATGGAGTACATTTTTGGTTAAAGTTCAAGTTTACAAAAAAGTCCAGTTTTCCATACAAAACTGCGAAAAACTTTGGACTCAAAGTGTAACCTTCCGACAAGTTCAGTATAATTTTTAGGTTTTTACACGATTTTTGTAAAATTTCAGGTGACCTTATATTGGGTCATATACATTTGTTACGCAGTTTACCTGTAATCTTCGATACAAGATAATCTGGTGAGCCTAAAGTCGAATCAAAAGCATCTTTGACGCTCTCGGGCATTTTTGAGTATAACTTCAATAACTAACAAGGAACACTCACCTGGTGAAACGCTCACCTGGAGGTGAGCGTTTCACCAGGTGAGTGTTGCTCCTTGTTAGATGTTTACAGGACATGTTTTCGGACAGCTCGTAACGTAAAAGTTTTGATCACAAATCTTACATTTTGCTAGATTTTTGCGAGATTCTGCGTTAAATTTTGCAACATTGTTTATGTTTCTCGCTGCTCGACTTTGAAGGATCAGATAGGTTGGATTTCTTGGCTCAAGTCCTATCAAATAACAAAGCATTTTTCAGGATTATTTCCATTATTTTGATTCATTTCGATTTCCAGCACTATTGACTTGTTCCCGACATCGATCCATGATCGTCCTCGATTTTGTTCATTGATTCTTTCCATACCTCTTTTAATTTATTTATTTGTTTTATGAAGGCAGTGCCCTCGGGGCACTAACAGTTTGTCTCAAAGCCACGAATGGGTGGCCCAAAGTTTTATCGCCTTTGGCGATAGATTGGGCCAACAATAGGCGTAATGATGGAATGCCCTAACCGGCATTTAATTACTTTTCAACGCCTCTCTTTATGGCAGCGCAAATTAGGTAGGCGTTTGGAATAGGACCGTTTGGGCAATCTCGAACTATTCTCTGGGCATTCTCGAGTTTTTGCCGCACTATTTCATGCTCAATAGACATATTGTGGTTTATTTTGGCCATTTTGATGACCAATTTGGAACTTCCATATTTGTATCGACCCCGGATTGAGGTAGTTAAGCCCTGAGGTTTGGTTCTCTGACGACTGTTGTTTTGTTCGTTCGTTCTTTTTTCATTCATTTTTTATTTATTCTGGGATCTATTTCTCAAGTTGTCGGTGAATCACAACCTGAATTTTTAGGATCTGAAACTCGGATCCAAGTTGGATTCGAAAAGGATCCTTGAACTTCAACTTTATGACAGAGGGTCATTGCCACCTCAGAGATGTCGCTGACAAGAAAAAAATTTCGAGTTTAGTTTCATGAAATTTTTTCTCTAGAAAATATTCTTTTTGGACACAATTTGGACCAAAAAAAGTGGGAATGGGTAAACCCCCCCCCGCACGCCATTTTTGGCATAACTTTTTACTGGAACATTCTAAAAGGATGAGTAATAGCTTACTTTTCCGGGCAAATTTGACAGGGGCCATAATCCTTTGCCTGCCATATATCAACTGATCCTTTTCGATAGCGATCATAATTTGTGGCCGAATGTTCGTTATCAATTTTACCACCGTTTATCTCAGTTTTCTATGATTCTTCATGATTCTCGAACTTTTCCAACTGAATTTTCACACAAAATAATTTTTAATTCATCTAGAAGCAAATAATATGGAAAATGGAAACTTGACCCGTTCCAAAACCGTTCAGCTCGACTCTCCGCCCATGGATCCGGATCATCAGATGCCAGTTAATGATTCAGAAAGACAGTACCAGACAGAAAATTCTCTTAACGCCGATATTGAATCCATGCATATTGTGGATTTTCCCGGAAAAAATCGTAAAGATTCGGAAAAAGTTACTTCTAACGTCTCTACTGAATTCAAATTCAAGACCCAAGGTATTGAGGATGACTCAAAAAATTTTGAATCAAATTTGTCCACGGCGGAGATGCCCAAAGATGACAAAGCGGAATTTGAACGTCCTGAAAATGTACTATTGAATGGAAATCGAGAGTATATAACGGGCGATGTGGCAGAGCAGAACTTGAGGCCACATTCTTCTCAGTCAAGTGAGTTTGGAGAATAAAAATGCAACTTCTGGGGGACTCGGGAATCAATAAAATGTCCTTTTATGTGGCTCCAGAAGGATGTTCCCCCCCATAGACATCCCCACTAAAATATATCCCAGAATATCCTACATTCCCATATTTGGGCATGTTTTAGGCTGAACAACGCCTTATAAGGCTTAGGTTTAATAGTTAAGGTCTTAAACGCCTGATCAATCCTTAAACTAGAATGTAGCTTAAGCTTAATCTTAAGCTTGGAGTATCTTAATCTTAAGCTCAACCAGTAAGACATCTCGGGCAGGCGTTCCAAGGAGAGTTGCTTTCCGTGACCTTATAAGCAACTTTGCTCATGTGACCCTTGCGCGAAATGTCAAAATATTGGAGATAGAAGCCCAAATATGGAATGTAGGGTATTTCCCCTATTGTTTGTGCTTGTACTTGTGCAAGCACAACTTTTCGCTTTGATTCAATTCCTCCTTTGGATCAACGTAAAAAAGCAAGCACGCGAGGAAGGCTTATTTTGGCCTTAGCAAGAAAACAGTTATTCGGGATCTAAATCCCGAACACCCAGGAACTGAAGCTCCACCCCGAAATCACATCATTAGGCTCAATCATAAGGGTGAATATGACAATGTCACCACATTCCATTTATATCGGGTCCCTCTAAGTCGATTGGTGAAGTTCCGTCCCCCCAATAGAATCTCCCGCTTTTTGGGGTCCCGGACTCGGCCTGTGCCGGGATTTATGGCTTCCGGAAATCCGGAAAATCCTGGATTTGGGCAGGTCACAGATCACGCGTCGGGGCTCGGTTCCGGCCGTGTCGCTTCCTCTCGGCGAGATAAGACGATTGGTACCGGTCTCGCTGGGAACATTTGCGAGTACCGGGATTTATGGCTTCCGGAAATCCGGAAAATCCTGGATGACCATGGGCGCCGCTATGCGGCGAAGCCGCTGGGTGGTCCTATGGAATAGCGACTATTTTAATAACCAAATTTCTTTCAGATGTGTCCCTCCGATGCTGTGTGTCACCGGTCAAAGATAAAGAGGCGACAACACCTGTCGAGGTAATTTTATAGTTTAAAGGTTTATGGTTTGCCAACTTTATTTGAATTCGCGCTAAAAATTTAAACAAAATTTTTTACGTTTAAAGTTTTCTTTCTTTCGCCTGACAAAAGGGCAAGAAAACATGTTATTATTGGCCAAGTACATTCAAATTTCGATAGCATGATACCCTCGGGACCGTTCTCAGGTCAGGACCGTTTTTTCATAGGGGAAATAGGGGAATTCCCCGGGGCCAGGTTTCAGAAGGGTGAAAAAAACAAAAGGGGGCCAAAGGAAAATTAATTGGTGGCAATTTTTAGCAAACAAGCTTTATATTCAAAAAAATTTTCGGCGCTGTTTTCTCCTTATCTTTGTGGTAGGTCTCATTGTTTTTCCAAAATTTTGGGCCAAAAATTTGTGATGTTTTCAATAAATATTAAAAAATTTAATTAATAATTTAATTAATTTTAATTTATTTCAATGATAAATTTTAGTCAATTTTTAAGTGAAAACCTAATTTTTTCAAAAATTTTTGCCTGCAGCGCTTTTTTCTCGCGAATTTTTCCATATAATTTATTTGAATTATGGTTTCGGCGCGAATTTTAAAAATTTGAAAAATGCCCCCTAAGAATGCACTTGGAAAAAATACCTGGGGTTCAAAAACGACAAAAAAACGCTCTCAGGTGTCACATTGTCTTGAGTCTTATTATCAGGGTGACTCACTATCGAGTCACAACCCTACTTCTTCTTCAGGTACAAATTGATGAGCCGGCGATAACGCCTCAATCCTTGGAAGATGTCGGTGACCCGATGGTACCGTTTGATCGGCGCAACTCAAGCGCTCAGCCGTCAAAGATCGATGCCCTCAAGGCAACAATATTGGCCACTGGAGCGAGATTTCGGTATCAATCTTTTGTTCAATTTCTTTTCACAATGTAAAAAAAGTGACAAAATTTGGCAAAAATTGAATTTTTTTCAAATTTTGGCCAGTTTTATAACGTTCATTTTGAAAATTTTTCATTTTTCCTAAACACAAAAAAAAATGTTTTGATTTTTAAGAATTTTTAACATTAAAAAATTTGCCCTTTTTCAATAAAGTTTTACTTTTTAGAGTGAATCGTCCATTTTTGAACAGAGCAAAATTTTTGAAAAATGCGGAAATTTTACAAAAACACTCAAAAGTTTAATTGAGATTTTGGGGAAGTAAAATTTGTTGGAAAATGCTTTTTTGCCCTTTTTTAATTACTTTTCCGTATCAATTTTTTGTTCAATTTCTTTCACAATTTGGAAAAGTGATCAAATTTGGCAAAAATTTGAATGTTTTAAGTATCCCACTTTTATGTCGTTGATTTTGTAAATTTTGAAAATTTTCACAGATTTGCTTTTTTCGAGAAAGTTGTACTTTACAGTGAAATTTACATTTCTGAAAAGTGCAAAAATTTTGAAAAACGTTGAAATTTATAAAAACACTCAAAAGTTCTATTAAGAATTTTGGGAAGTAAAGCATAGTGGAAAACGTATTTTTGTTCAATTTTTTTAAATTTTACACAATAAAAACAATTTTCAAAAAAATTGATACAATTTTTACTAAAATCCCCTAAAAGTACAGAATTGCAACATTTGTAATGTTTCTTATCCTTGACCATCGAACAATTGTCCCCTTTCCAGCCCCCCATTCACTCCCTCGAACAGTTTGATGTCGCCGCCGCCCACAAAGCTGAGCCAGAAAAAGCGTTCAAATCTCATGGTCGAGAGTGTCAACCACGACCCTTCTATGGCTCCAGCACAAAAGCCGGCTATGATTCATAGCGAGAGAAAGCGATATAGTTCAAGAGAGGAATCGCCGCTGGCTAGAGAGAAAGAGAGGTTTGGTTTTGGGTTTGAGGAAAAATCTCTGGATCGGTGTCACATTAGTATATGGTGACATTTTCCAGGTCATTTTTGGTGACATCCTCGGTCTTACCGATTTGTCTAACTGTCTAATCTTTAATGAGTTTTGGATGTTGTGCATTAATTTTTTCCTGTAAAATTTTCCGAGTAAAGTTCAAGTATCTATTATAGTATTAGGATTGGTGTGACATTTTTTTCTGCGCACTCTAAATCGCTCTAAATCGCGATATAGAGCTCGGGTTTTTTTTCTTACGGACTAAGTCGGCTATAAGGAAGACCCGAAACCGGTTTTTAGACGGATTTGATATCTAAATTTAGACAAAAATAGACAAAAGTGTATTTCTGAGGGCATTTTTGAGGGCCCGAAGCCCAATTTTCTCCGTCCGTCACGCTTTTTTGACGGCCGATCCGGGTCTTTTTTAGACCAAAATTTAGACAAAAGTTAGACAAAGCTGGACAAAAGTGCATTTTCTCCGTCCGTCACGCTTTTTTGACGGCCCGAAATAGTCTCATGCTGCTCTACTCCCGAACAACCCTTACTCCCGAACAATAGCCGAGGGCATACTGATGGCGATGCGCGAAGCGCCGCTGATGCACGCTCCCCGCGGAACTAGCTTGGGAGAGCCGCGAAGCGGCTCTCCCAAGCTAGTAATGCAAGGTTAGAATTGGCGAAATGCCAAAGCTCGCCAGGAATTTTGGCGGTGGTATAAGCATTGGAGTACTAAAACTTGACCAAAATTTTTCACATGATTGTTTTGGCATTCTGATTTTGGCATTCTGCCAATGCCACGATTCCCGGTTCTTGATTCAAAATCGTTGGTTCCAAAAGGCGACACTTATACCAGTATTAGTTTAAGACAACGATAATGATACTACTGTACATACTTCTTTAGTTAAGTAATAGTCTAGTTTATAACGGCACAATCAGATTTTTGAATTCGCGCCCAAAAATACCTGTTTTATCCCGTTATCATCGGATTTTCATCGGATTACGATGAAAATCTTTTTGCGCGAATTCAAAAATCTGATTCTGTCATTATTAACTATAGAAAAAGTTGACATACCGTAAACCCTCTAATTAGTCTAGGGACTTATTATTTAATTAGGGACTTATTATTTCGTCAGGTTCTAAAGGGGGACTAAATTGAGGGAGGGGTCTTATATTTTCGCGGCCCGCCGAAGGCGGGGCGCGAAAATTTTTGGCACTTTTTGGCAAAATTTGGGAAAATTTTTGAAAATATAAACCAATTTTGAATTGGCGCCGAAAAATTTTGGCCAAAATTTTGAATTTTTTGGATTTTTGATCGATTTTTCGCCAATTTTTAGCAATTTTTTTAATTTTTTGACAAAATTTTTTTAAAATAGCAAAATTTGGAATAAAAATTCAACTTTGCGCCAAAAAATTTGAAATTGCGCCAAAAATTTGAAATTTGGAAAAATTTGGAAAAATACCCATTTTTGGGGGGAGACTTATTTGAGGGGGACTTATTTTTCGTTGGGGGTCTAGGGGGACTAAATCAATGATCGCAACACTTTGGAATTGCGCCATTCTTCGATACTCCGTTTGCTTTTTCCGTCGTATATTGGACACATTATTTGGTTCAATGACTCGATTGCGGTCACATCTGGTGACATATATGGCGACATATGTGTGTTGCGAAGCTCAAAACAAGCTTGGTCACTCTTTTGAGTGTCGCGTGCTTGGCTAGTCCTTTAAAAAGGTGTGACCGCTTAATCTCTAAAGTCAATGTCGCAAAATAGAACCGAAAAAGTGACAAATTTGTACGGGAAAATGTTTACAATGTTCCGAAAAAATTGTTTGGATTTAAAATTTTCATTTTTCCAAGAAATTTTTTTCCACCAATTCTGCCAAATTTTCTTTCATTTTGATTTTTCTTGCATTTCTGAGAAATTTTTTATGTTTATTAAAACAACGGGCCCGAAATTCGAAAGCTAAAAAACCATAGGGTCCCCTATAGTTTTCAAAATGTTCGAGAAAATTTTGAAAACCATAGGTGACCCGGAATTTTGTTGAAATTTTTGGTAAAATCCTTAAAATTTTCAAATCAATAGGGGGTAGCCTTTTGTCCTAAATTTTCTCTAAAATTTTGAAAACCATAGGGGGGACCCTATGGATATTTTTTTAGGTTCCGAATTTCAGGGGGTTACAACCCTCCTAACCCCCCTAGTTACGGGCCTGCTTCTCAAACCCTAAGAAGTGCAAGACCACAAAAGTCCCAAGGCCATATAAGGCATCCCCCCCAATTTAGTCATTTGCCACCCAAAACAATCCATATATCAAACCTCTTCGGTGTGGTCCCGAAATTGTCCGTTACTTGCGCTAAACTATTCATTACTTCGGTTCACCGGCTCCATTGTGCGGCCAGATTATTGGCTTGGCGCCCTTTCTCTTTGCCCTTTCCCTCCCGAAACTCAACTCGGCCATGGGCCCTCAGGCCATGGGCCCTCTTGCCATGGCCTGAGCCAATTTCTTCTTTCCAATACCGCTATTTACTCGGGTTCCGGCGCCCATAGCCTGAGGCAGTTACTCAAATTTGACGGCCGTTTACGCTCTTTCCAGCACTTTCCATGCCCTGAAGCGTTTGGGTCTTGACGTTATATGGGCACAAGTATTGGGTGGGGGTTCGAGAATGGGGATAGAGAATTCGAGAATGAGGATAGATAGACCCGAGAGTGAGAGTTGAGAATGTGAGTTCGAGAGTGCGTTTATGGACAAGGGAATGGAAAGAAGGCAAATTTTAGGGTTAGATTGCTAGCGGTTTTACTAATAGTCGGGATAAAAAAGAACATGGAATAGAGAAAGGTATAGATGTATAATGGGAGAAAAAAATTATGCCGCAGGCAAAATTTATAGCCGAGAGTATTGGATCGAAAATGTTTAAATTGAGTTTGAACGAATATGGCTTTAGGGTTTGAAAAAACATATACCCGTAGGGAAGGAGCAGGATAGAAAATTTTAGTTCTGAGGTCCGCGCTTGGGCGCTTCTATGGTTTCCCAGAAAAGGATTCTTAGCTCAAGAGCTTGAACTCAAGATGACCTTATTAATAGCTCGAGAACGGCCAAATAAGGAAAAACGATACTTGAGCGAAGGTATTTCTAAACAGAGAATTAGTTAAAGTTTCCAGGAGCATAGTACCTTTCCTAAAACTCAGCCAAGTTCAAGCTTAAATCTCAAGATCAAGCTTAAGCTTGAGTTCGTGCTCATTTTTTATTCCAGAAAAGTGTTCGTTGCCCAAAAAGTTGAAGTCTAACTTCAGATAAGGAATAGATACACTTTTTTATTTTTACCTGACTAAAAAGGTACGTTTAGGCTCAAAAATTGTAAAAATTCTGGATTTTTCCAGAAAATTTTCTAAATTTTACTATTTTTCCCCAAAACGCCCCTGGCTATGGCTCGCTCCCGGACTTCAGGATGACTCGGCCTTCAGGATTGGCACTCTCCTTCCTGCCAGAGACTGCCAATCCCGGGCAGAGCGGTCACAGAGTGCCTGAAAATCTGTCATAGTGCAAGAAAACTAGCGGATTTGTGCGCACTTTTCTCTTGAGTGAGTCTTTTCCCGTTATGTGACGGGCCTTTTGTGGCAGCCGCGCTCACACAAATCATCTCTTCCGGCTTCCCGGCCGTCATACATGTGTTCCCCCTGCGGCTTGCCCCTTCCATGTTCCCCCTAGCTTTCACTTTCCTTTGCCTATTTATTTGTTTTATTGGACTTTGTGTGACAACTAAAATTTCCATACCACTCTTCCAGAAAATTTCCATTCCCATCCTGGAATGGAGTGCTGGCGCAAATTTTCGGACCGGATTTTGCTAGGATGGATTACATTACCAAATGGGGTGACAATTTGGGGTTTGGTTAGGGTCAGTTGTGGTCAAGGGAAGCGAGATTGTTAGCATTTTGGATGGTTCTAGAAGGCTCTGGAAGTTTTTAGAAGGTTTTTAGTATCTTCTGGAATATTTTGAACCTTTCTAGAACCTTCTAAACTTTCTTGATGGTTTTTAGCATCTTTTGAGATAATTTCTGGAATGTTATGATCAAATTTTTGGAACATTCTAGAAGATTTTGGAACATTTTTAACTTTTTAACAATACAAAAGAAACCTTTTTCTAACAATTTTGTCACATTTTTGATTGATTTTTGTAGAATAGTACAAAATTTTGTTCCAGAATATTATAATATATTGTAAAAAGTTCTAGACTCTTCCATCCCGGTTATCAAAAACCGTGGCAACGAGCACGGACATCTAGCTAATCTCGAGATTGACTTTCCCTGGCTATTCCCAGGCCCGTAGCCAGGGGGTTAGGGGGTTGCAACCCCCCCCCGAAATTCGGAAGCAAAAAAAAACAATAGGGTCCCCCTATGGTTTTAAAAATTTTCGAGAAAATTTTGAAAAATGCACCCCTAAGAATGCGTTTTTTTCACTTCTCAACCCCCTGAAATCTCAACCCCCCTCCCCCGAATTTTTTTTCTGGGGACGGGCCTGGCTATTCCTTTTGTATCGATCAATCGGCCGCTTGTTACATTCATTTCCCTATCTTTTCCATGCTTTTTCCCAAAGCTTTGCCCTTTTGTGTTCTGCGAACCCATTTCCTGTCTATCACGTGGATATGTCCCCGCTTATGTTTTGGGAAACACCGCTTTTTCCTGGGAAAGAGATTTTGTTGTGACAGAGCTTGTCACCCTAAGGCTTTGCAAATGTCCCTGAGAGTACCAGGTTAAATGTTATTAATTTTTTATTGTTAACAATTCTAATAATTCCCCATTTTTCACTTCTTTTTGCAAAAAGTTTGGTGTACCAAAATGTCTAGATAGATCAAAGTTGAACCTTGCTTTGTTTGTGGCAACAATTTTATGGCAACAATTTTGACCAAAAATTAAAATTGTCTTTTATGACATTTTTTCAAACGACAAATTTTCGAAAATACTCCTTTTTTCTCATTTTCTCTTCCGATTTATTTCATTTAAGGCTCATATTTGTCACACCACATCTATTTTTCATTTCGACAGCCTCAGGGTGTCGATAAATTTCCATACGAATGGGCTATAATCTTGAATTGCGCAGGATGGAATGCGGTATGAGTAGAAAATTAGAAATTATAAATAATTATAAAAATAAAAAATTAGCTTTAAGCACAATTTTCTGCAAACAATTTTTGACCAAAAGTTGGACTAAAATTGCATTTTACGACAGATTTAAAAAAAAAACAAATTTTCAAACAATTTTTCTTCAATTTTTTCAGCCCATTTATTTTCAGATTTATTTATTCCTCATAGCACATTAATTTTAATCTATTTTAATCTCGACCGCCTCAGGGTGTCAATAAATTTCCATACGAATGGGCTATAATTGTGGAATGCGCAGGATGGAATGCGGCATTGGAATTTGATTGGGCTAAATCCAGAAAAATCCCGGTCCCAAAATTTGACAAGATTGTGCTCGGCTCACTTTAAGACACTCTGTGTGGCCTTAATTAGCAGAGCGAAACTAAAAGGGGAATGGGTAGGAAGAGACAGCGCGCGGCGAGGATTAAGAAAGTGAGACTTTCAGAATTTCTGGAATAGCGAAAATTGGCAGTGTGTGAGTCACGGAATTTTTAGAGTTGCGATTTACTTTGCAAAATGTTGCTAAAATTCGTGACGTGAAAATTTTCCTTTGAATTTGTTTACTTGGAATTATGTTATCAGACATCAGTCTATGGGAACTGGGATCATTTAGCAATTCCCCTGAGGCATTCTTGCGCACACTAATTGGAACTCGGATTTGGATATCGATTTGTTTTTTCATTTTTCTCGTTTACATTCACAGTTTTCTTGGCTCTTTTATTTGCGTGTTTCGGCTTCAGCCTTTGATCTCAATTCTCCATTTTGTCCCGTTACTCCTTCCATCCAACTACTACTTCTTCCCATACCCGCCAAGTAACGGGTCGCTTCGTATGCGAAATTTGTACTGTACCGAGTTTCTTCCAATAACATCTTCCGGTTCAGAGGAATTTTTCCGACCGGATTTTCAGCCTAATTTTTGCTCTCTCAAATTCTAATTTACCGATTTATTTATTTATAGAGCGCCTTTAAAGGCTTATTTCCCACTTTAAAGTCCACTGCCTTCCTTATATCAGTCATGGTGATTATTAGGGCCCGGATTTTTAGGACTTTTCCTAAAAAATCCTAAAAGTCCTAAAAAGTCCTATTTTGCCCTTTTTTGGGAAATTTTAGGACCGGTCCTATTTTGTACTTTTTTAGGTTTTTATGACCTAAAACGACCTTTTTTGGGAAATTTTGGTAAAAAATTGACGCTTTCCTGGATTATATTATTATTTTATGAATATCGCCTGAAAATGAAAAATGCACCCCTAAGAATACACTTGGAAAAAATTTTTGCCAAAAAACCATAGGGGGGACCCTATGGTTTTTTGGTCCTAAAATGGTCCTAAAATGCCCTTTTTTCGGTCCTTTTTAGGATCCTAAAATGCGATTTTTCGGTCCTAAAAATCCGGGCCCTATAAATAAGTATGCAAGAAACTATAAGCATTTATTTACTATGCGATTATACGGCGGTCGCATTGTTTTGTATCCTGCCCTAATTTTTGCTCTCTCAAATTCTAATTTATTATGCGACCCAGAGTGCCTTTAAAGGCTTATTTCCCACTTTAAAGTCCACTGCCTTCCTTATATCAGTCATGGTGATTATATGAGTGCAATACAGTCTGCCCTCTCTAATCGAACGCGATCCGTTTTGGCCGAAATGTGATCGATTAGAGAGGGTGAACCAAAAAAGGGGCGAAATTGCGCAATGTTTTTTGTCGTAATATTGAATAGTTTTTATTAAACTACCGTAAACTCTCTAATTTAACCCCCCCTCTTGTTTTACCCCCCCCCTCTAATTCTGCCCCCCCCTAGAGGTCGATCGAGTAATTATACCCCCCCCCCTCTAATTTTGCCCCCGGGGGTAAAATTAGGGGTTTTTCCCAAAAAGCGATTTTCGGCCAAATTTTTTAGTTTTTGCAAATTTTTATGTAATATTGTGCATTTTTAAACACTTTTGTATGTTTTCCTTATGTTCTTACGATAAATTTTTATTAATAAACTGTCTGCAAACAAAGAATTACATCAATAAAACATCCATATGACAAGAAAGAACAAATTTTTACTAGGTTTCTTACTGCGCAGACAGCTTCTTACTGACAGCTGTATGTAGTCCCAGTTGCTTCAATGTTGCTTTCGTTTGCGCGCTGACGTGACAGCGAAACGAATCCCAGACGAGTAATCGGTTGCTGAACATCTTTGGACCGATAGTTGCCTCGAGGTACTGGGCGGTCCATTCGTCGTTGAACCATGCTCGGCCTGACCATGCGAGGTTGAGCTTGCCTTCGAACTTTTCGACGATTTTCTTGTCCGGCCTCTTGCGCGGCAGCAGCACGTAGGGGAGGCATTTTCTTCCGTCGCTTGTCGCAGTAAGCATCACAGTTATGCGGCTCTTCTCGTGGCCCGTAGAGACCACTATCACCTAAATAACGCATGATTTGTTCAAATTTACTTTCGAAACTTTCTTCAAAAATTAATCCAATTTTTACAAATTTGTCAAATTTACCTCTTTGGCTCCCTTTTGGTCGATGCACTTTCCATATGTGGGATCGAGGAAAACAGCTGTTTCGTCAGCAGCGAAGATTGTTCCATAGCTGAAATATATAATTAAGACCACGTGAAAGCTAAAAATTATTCTTACCTGTTTTTCTCGCGCATCTTTGATATGTAGATTAGAGATCGGCCAAACCGTTTTACCGATACCGATACCGAAACCGATACCGATACCGATATATCGGTCGAACCGATATTTTCAGAAAATTGAAGAACCGATACCGATACCGAGACCGATACCGATACCGAAACCGATACCGATATATCGGTCGAACCGATATTTTCAGAAAATTGAAGAACCGATACCGATACCGAGACCGATACCGATACCGAAACCGATACCGATACCGATATATCGGTTTTTACCGATATTTTCAGATTTTACCCAAAATTTGTCAAATTTGTCAAAAAATTTGCATTTTCGCCCTTATTTTGTCATTTTTTCGGGTTTTAGTTCATTCTTTTGCACTTTTTGGTTATTTTTTCATGTTTTTGTTCATTTTTTAGAATTTAGTCATGTTTTTGTTCATTTTTTCGCAATTTTGATCAATTTTTACTGTTTCTGTTGGGCCGGGGTTTCTAACCGGAAAATCGAGAATCCGGAAATTTGCCGATTTCACCTATATAGGGGTTTTTTGATGCGAGGAATCCGAATTTGAGGTCAGATTTTAGGTGGTCCCGCCACGAAAATTGGGAAAACCGCTATTTTCTTCAAAAAATGGCCATTTTTGGTCAAAAATGGCCAAAAAATGCCCATTTTTGGGCCCGAAACCAATTGCAGATTCGGGATCAGCGCATCAAAATATCCCTAAAAGCATGTTTTCCGAAAAATCCGAAAAAATTTGATTTTTTGACCATAGGGGGAATTCGTAGAACGGTAAATTCGTAGCACGCCATATTCGTAGAACGGTAAATTCGAACTTGAGATGAAAAACTGCAAAAAAATTCACTTTTTGACGCGTTACGTTAAAACTAACTGCAAATTCGGAATCAGCGCATCGAATTACCCCTAAAAACACTCATTGCAGAAGAATCACAAATCTGCAATTGGTGAAATGGTGAAAAATGAAAATTTTGGCCAAAATTTCACAAAATATTGACCAAAATATTAACCAAAATAGCGCCGCAGGCGAAATTTTTGTAAAAAATATGGCTAGTTTGGTAAAAATTTCAATGAAAATTCTGACTATTATCCGATAATCCCGTAAAATTTTCGAACCGATACCGATATAAAAATATCGGTATCGGTCGCCTGTTTTACCGATACCGATACCGAGACCGATACCGATATATCGGTCGAACCGATATTTTCGAAAAATTGAAAAACCGATACCGATACCGAGACCGATACCGAAACCGATACCGATATAACCGATATTATCGGCGAGATATCGGTTTCGGCCGATCTCTAATGTAGATGATTTCGCTTTGTCTACCATCATTGAGCGCGTGACCTTGATGCCAAGGGCGCGATTTTCTCGCACCCATCCTGCGAGCCGCTTATCAAATATGTCGTCCTTTAGTCGCGGGCCTGCCCCCGGAAGATTTTTCTTTTGACCTCCACGGACCACAGAAGCTCTGTAAAATGGGCATAAAAATTTGCATAAATTTTAGGTCCATGCAGCAAGATAATTAACAGCAAAAAATAAAATAACCTACTCTGTTATACGAAGTTGCTTTTCATTGTCCACCCATGGACGAATCGTGTTTCTATCGAGGTTGTATTTTTTGGCGGCACTGTGGACTGAATTTTTTCGCACAAAATCGATGACCTCGAGCTTTCGAGCAATTGTGTAGGCCTTCCTTGGAGCTTTTGACGTGCCCGCTGCTTCGAGACTACGACTTTCTCGCGCTGGGATTGCTGGAGTTTCGGCTGCGATATCCATGCAGCTTTGTGAAGCGCGCGCGGCGTTTTCCTCTTCCTCATCCTGAATAGCGCGCTCTCGATCAATCACTGCAGTAGAATCGTTGAACAGCCAAATTTCGTGATCGTCCATCTCCTGTAAATTAGAGGTGAAATGACAAGAAATAAATCGCTTAACCATCATAGCAGCATAAGCGGATAAATTTTGCAGTTCAGAAATACAAAACTAACTTTCTTTAAAAGGATTCTTTAAAATGACATTTTGCAGACAATGTAATTAAAGAGAATTGTGAATATGATATGTAAAGACAGAACAAAGAATAATACAGACACATGTAAGATAAAAACAATTCGCTCAGACAACAAAGAAAATGATGAAATTTAAGCAAAAATCCCAAAAATTTTTCGCGCCGCGCCTCCGGCGCGGCGCGAAACCTCGATCGCGTAATTTTACCCCCCTCTATTTTTACCCCCCCCTCTAATTTTGCCCCCCCCTAGAGGTCGATTGAATAATTATACCCCCGGGGGTTAAATTAGAGAGTTTACGGTATGTTTAATTAAATTAAGTTAATTTTTTTGCTCTTTTTAGCTAGTATTTCGTATGCATAATAAAAAATAGACAAAATTTAGACAATTTAGTCTATTTTAGTTATTTTTTAAAGAAATTTTTCAATGTTACGGAACTTTTCGTCATAATCAAATTTTATCCGTTTTTCGCAATTTTTTGCTGTTTTTAGCTAGTATTTTGTATGTTTAATATAAATAGATAAAATTTAGACAGTTAAGTCTATTTTTAGATTTTTTAAACCAAGTTTTAGTGAAATCAAATTTTGGTTGTATTTTTTCCAGTACAGGATCAGAACACACAAACAATGTTCGCAAAATTTTGAGAAAAATTTGAAATTTAGGTAAAAATTTTACTTGAAAATTTGGATTTTTGGTGAGAAATTCAGAAATTTTCTCCGGCCGCCGCCAATGGCGGCGGCCGGAAAAAATTTTTCGAAAAACAATAAGGGGACCCTTTCGTCACTTTTCAGGCCTGACCCGCAAAATGTGCTCGATTAGGGAGGGACAGATTAGAGCAGGAAGACTGTACTTCTAACGAGAGTTATGCGCAGCGACTTCGCCGCGCTAACAAAAAAAGTTTCCTTTGTAGCCTCAAAAACACTGCTTTTTGCCACTTTTTGGCAAAAAAGGCCACTTTTTGAGATCGCCGCTCCCCAATTTTTTGCATTTCCGTGCAGACTCGTCGAGACCTACAAAATGAGCTATCACACACCCCTGTATCGGGGGTACAAAAAAGTTACGCCGTGGGACATACGGACGGACGGAGATTAGCGACTCAAGTAGAGTGGATTACTCCTTCCCGGAGGAGTAATTTTTAACCACAAAAATTTTGGAGTTTCAAATTTCAAACTCAATTTTCTCCGATATTTTCAACGACAAAGTTTTGGCATTGCGGTTTTTCCGGCATAACTTGGCGAGATGTACACGAATATGCACTTAGTTTTGATGGGGCGAGCGTGCAAGTTCGTTTGGCATTCTGTTGCAGGGGAGTAATTAGAGGTATTACGGTATCTTATGTCCAGGCTGCGGATTTTCCGAACATGTCCGGAAATGTCCGATTTTGGGCAAAAATGTTTTTCCGAAAATGATTTTTCATACCATTTTTTCCCATGGTTTTTTACCAAAAAAATTTTTTTAGAATTTTTTGCCAAAAAAATGACCCTATGGTTTGAAAAATCATTTTCGGAAAAAAATTTTTGCCAAAAAAATCAATAGGGTCCCCCCTGTTGATTTAGCAATTTTACTTGTCCGAAAATGTCCGGAAATGTCCGATTTTGTGTCCGAAAATGGCTTTTTTCATGTCCGGAAAAGCCTACTTATGTCACTCTCTCTTTAATACAAGCTTTTTTGCCATGAAAACAGTTACTTTATCGCTTTCAAAAATAATTTCCTGACACCCAAATTATCAATTTTTGGTACCAACTTTTCCTTTCCAAAGCTCTTCATCTTTGAAAGTTCGAAATAGAATACCAAATATGGCTTGCATTAGACTTTTGTTTATTCTTTCCCCGTTCGCTTTCTAATTTATTCTTTTGTCTCCGGTTTCATTGTCAAACTTGGAATGAAACATTTTTTGAATGCAGCGAAATTTTGTTCACTTGTGGTTTCGAGAGTCGGATTTTTGTAGCATTTTTTTAAATTTTCGGTGACATTTTTTGACAGCAAAGTACAAATTTTTGAGGACACAAAATTTTTCGTCAAAATTTTATGGATCCTGGAAAAAATGGGTAAAAAGTGTATTTTTATATTTGACCAGTATTCCATTTCCAAAATAAAATTTTTGAAAAATTCTTCAAATTCTTTTGAAAAATACAAAACATTTTCAAAAATTAAAATCATGAAATGCTAAAAATTTTTCTTTTGAGTAGCTTAATGACATAGCTTCGAGATATATGTGACCATAATTCTGTCACTAGGAACCGGAATCATTTAACTATTCCCCTGAGGCATTCTCGCGCACGAGAATTGGAACTCGGATTTGGGTATCGATTTGTCTTTGGGCGAGTTTTGTCTCGTTTATCGCGGGATCTTTACGTGAGAGTTTTCGATGTCACAAAAGTGGTTCTTTTTTGTCACAGATTTTCGAAGTTTCCCGCCAAATTCAAACAATATTTATTGATTTAGCCCCTATAAGGGGGTCAGGCTCGATTTTTCTTTCAAGGGAAGCAAGTCTAAGGCTGTGCCTTTGTCTAAAATCGCGGGCGGGGCGGGAAAATTTTTGAGTCTTTTGCCAAAATCTTTGGATTTTGGCAAATTTGGGAAAATTTTTGAAAATTTAAGCCAATTTTGAATTGGCGCTGAAACATTTTCGCCCAAACTTTGAATTTTTGGATTTTTGATCGATTTTTTACCAAATTTTTCAATTTTTTGGCAAAATTTTGTAAAATAGCAAAAATTTGCACTAAAAATTGAAATTTGAGACAAAGGGTGGGGGGACTAATTGGAGGATTTACGGTATGCCCTTTTAAGGGCTTTTACGCAACGCCACATGCCAATCTGTGACAAAAAAGAACCACTTCTGTGACACGAATGACCTTTTCGTGGGGTCTAAACGTGGTCTAAACTGTTTTCGCGTCTTTTGCTTTTTTGTGTCCTTTTTTTCTTTCTGTTTATTTTTATTCCCGAATGTTGTCTTTGAAAAAAATCAAACTTGTTTCTAGCCTGAGGCGATGTTTACAACAATCCCCAGGTGAGAAAACACGTGCCGCCCACCATTTGCCGTTTTGAATGCCAAAACCCGTTATGTTTTCCAAAGTGTGAGTTCTAATAGTGCAAAGGATATCCTTGTCAAGAATTCCAGAAAGCTTCAAAAATTTTTGTCCAAAAATGGCTCAATTGCAGTATTTGGAGCGTGGCGCCAAATTCAAATTATGCAAAAAAATGTCGGAGGAGGTAATATTTATTAAAAGCACTTCTTTTCAAATTTTGTATTTTTTCAAATTTTGTATTTTTTCAAATTTTGTATTTTTTCAAATTTTGTATTTTTTCATATTTTGTATTTTTCTCAAATTTTGTATTTTTTCAAATTTTGTATTTTTTCATATTTTGTATTTTTTCATATTTTGTATTTTTTATATTTTGTATTTTTTCATATTTTGTATTTTTCTCAAATTTTGTATTTTTTCAAATTTTGTATTTTTTCAAATTTTGTATTTTTTCATATTTTGTATTTTTTCAAATTTTGTATTTTTTCAAATTTTGTATTTTTTCAAATTTTCGGTTTATATGAAAAACCTTACATCCTGGAAAAGTTATTTTTTCTTCCATTTTCTAGTTCATTTAACTTTTTGTTTCACTTTTTAAGTATTAATCATTTTTCACTTTCCAACTTTTTTATTCGTTTAATGACATTTTTGCGTTCTGTTGAAATTTTTTAATATAATTTCATACATTTCTTACATTTTGCCTGAAATTTCTAAATTATCCTCTGAAAAATTTCCTCATTTTTCTTCCATTTTTCCACATTCCCCAAACTTTCCCCCCAAGGTCAAATCGTTCCATCCAATTCTCCGGGATCCTGGACCCATCTCTGGAATGAAACTCTCCGACTGAAACATTTAGCGACCGCTTTGCATTTGAATAGAAGCTCATAGAACCTCAAAGAAGACCAAAACTTTTTATTCCTCCCGATTAGAGACATTCTCCCTCAGCAAAATGTTGCAGAGTTCCCCCTACAAGGTCTGCGCGAAGAGTGCGCAATCCCATTTGGAGAGCGGGACTCCCAAAGAGAGGTGACAAAGAGAGGTGACAAAGAGCGGTCCCTCCCCCCAAATGCGCCTGTTTTCGCACTATTTCCAATTCTCGCACCAGCCCCCTTCCCCCCCCAAGTCCAACCAGACCATTCACGACCCTTTTCACGACACCGCTAAAGGTGATGAGGTCGGCGAGAGCGTAATTCGATTTGGTATTGATTTTGCGAAAAATTTATAGCAAAAATGGACTTGTTTTTGGGGCGAAAGAGAAAAAGAAAACTTTTGAACACAAATTTTTGAAAATTTGAAATTTGGAGCAATTTTTCTGTAAAATGTTTGAAATTTAAACAAAAAACATATTTTTGATCAAAAAATCGCTGGAATGCAAATTTTTGGACAACTTCTGAAAAGTGCCATTCTTGACCAAAAAAGTGGCAAGGTTGCGAAAATTTTTCATAGATTTTGGTATATTTTTAAATTGTAAAATAAATTTTCTATATTTTTGACATTTCGGATAACTTAAAAAATATGCCGATTACAGTATTCTGTTCCGAAACCGTAACCGTGTCGACGATTGTAAAAGATAATCTAACATGTTCTAGAACATTTTCGTCCGAGATCTCTCTCCATTTCTTTCACTTTTGTATCGATTTCCTCCATTCAACCAACAAAAATGCGTTCATTCGATTAAAGAAACACCTTTTTCGGTGCAATCCTTTGATGTGTCAATTATTTACACTTGGGTGGCATTTCTCCGCAAAAACAAAATTCTTTGCAAGCGAAAGAGTGATTATTCTTCCTGGCTCGGTGACATTTTTATGTCAATTTCATGATAGAATTTTTGATATTTTTGCAGAAAAAAAATCAACTAAAAGCACAAAATTTTTGATAGTTTTTCACAAAATCAAAGAGAAACTAAACTAAAAGCCAAAAATCCATAAAAATTAAAAATCCAGAACAGAAAAATTTTCTTTTGGGTTAGTTTTCGTGGAGAAATATGATCACAGTTCAGTTTTACTGGGAATTGAGATCCTTTAACAATTCCCCTGGGGCATTCTTGCGCAGACCAATTAGAACTCGGATTTGGGTATCGTTTTGTATTTGCCTCGTTTACTTTTTCAATTTTCCTGGTACTTTTTTTCTTTTTTGGTTGTTTCGCCTAAAATTTTACTACAAATTTTCATTTATGTCTGCCTTATCCGCCAAATAACGGATCTCTGCTGAATCGATTTGCTTCGAATCGAGAACTCGGAACGTTTTTCGGGATTTCGGGTCCGTTTCGAGTTTTTCGACAGTATCCACAATTGTGCTGACCATAATTACTGTATTTTCTCTAATTAAGCTCCCTATAATTGAGCCCCCTAGAGAAAGAGAAATAGTGTGTAAAAGTGAGAGGTTAGAGAAACATTTTGCCAAATGATGCCATTTTTGAGGATTGAAATAATTATGCCCCGTCGGGCTTAATTGGAGAAAATACGGTATGTCAAAGCAGAAATTGTTTTAACGTGCCCAGAGTACTCATAAAAGTGTTTCAGGATGCGCAGCAGTTCCGTCCGACCGAGGCCAGCCCAGAACGACAGACACACAGAATCCAATCACACCTCTCGCCAAAACCACCTGAATTCCACAGCGAGGTCGTCGAGCAGCAGTGAGTTTTTTTTCTTGATTGGGCATATGCAGGGTTGCCATAGACTCGGCTCCAAAAATAAGAACATTTGCCCCAAAAACTAAGATTTCGGGGTCAAAAATAAGAACATTTTTATAATTTTTTCAAACCATAGGGTCCCCCCTATGGTTTTTTGGCAAAAATTTTTTCCAAGTGCATTCTTAGGGGTGCATTTTTCAAATTTTTAAAATTCGCGCCGAAACTTTCATGCGAATATTTTTATTCTGCATGAATGAAAAAATAGCGCCGCAGGCGAAAATTTTTAGGAAAAGTTGCTTTTATTTCAAAAATTCCCATTTGAAAATGGATATTGCGTGAAATAAGGACAAAATAAGAACATTGGCCAAAAATAAGAACAAATCTTATAAATAAGAACATATGACAACCCTGGGCATATGAGTCATTCACACTAATCGGTCAATGCCATCCTAACATACATAGTACTTCAGGACAACTCCTTAGTTTTTCATATACAGTCAAACCTCGTTATAACGATCCTTTTTTAATCCTTTATTGCCTAGTGTATCCGAAAAGATACGCAAACTTTGGAGTAATTTCTGTCCAATTTTTTGGCATCCTATCTCAAATCTGATATTGCCCTTATATAGCCAACTTTTTGTCCTGAATCAGGATATGTAATTTGTTTACCCATTTTTTCTACGATTTTGCCCTGAAAAATGGCCATTTTCGAGACACACCCCCGAAAATCGAGGAAAATTGAATTTTTTTGGGGGAGGGGGGTCAGCGAAAATTTTGCAATTTATTTACTTGCTATTTTTGATGGACTTTCGAAAAATAATATTTTTCCCGTTATGATCCCAAATGGGGTACCAAAAATCAGCAAAATTACGGTCGGGCAATGAAGGGTCAATAAAAGTTTGTTATAGCGATAGGTTAGAGGTATGGCATAAAAAGCGAGAAAAATTGTCGAAATTCCGTTTTTGCTTGTGTTCGAAATTTTTTTCATCTTTTCAGGAAATAGTAACAAAAATGACTCATTTTGTACAAACCTCTTTGATATTAGAAGAGGTTTGTGATAAAATTCCAGAAGTTTGATTTTGATTAATTTTCTCAAAAATTTTCTATAAATTCCATTTTCAGCCGGAGGCAGGTCGCCGAGCGTGCCGATCACACCAAAGATCAATAAAAAGTATGTGAATGTGAAGCCGAGAATCGATGCCAACTCGGAGCACACGCCTCAGGCGAGCAGGGTGAAAATATTCCACCAGCCATTGAAATTCAATGTCAGCTCCAAAATTGGAAGTCTTCAGAACGCGAGCCACGTCCCAGGTATGGTCTTACCTGTTATTTGACCTCTGTAAGGTCTTACATTTTTACTTGGCCTCTTTTGGAGAGTCAGTTTTATGGTGACATGATGATATTGTGTGGTCTTACCTTGAGGTCGAGGCACTGGGAATGGTCCCAGTCTCGAGCTTTGGGGATCGAGAATTAAGACCGAGATCAGAGTTTTCCCGGTTAAAAATGGGAAAAATGAGGTTGCAATTTGTGTCCGAGGCCCTATATGATCATATGCGTGTCCCAAATCAATAGGGGGGTCCCTATTGAATTTTTTGCAAAATTTTTCCGAAAATGATTTTTTTAGAATTTTTTGCCAAAAAAACCATAGGGGGAACCTATGGTTTGAAAAATCATTTTCGGAAAAATTTTGCAAAAAAAATCAATAGGGTCCCCCCTATTGATTTTTTCTCCGTCCGATTTATCCATTAGGCGGCGCTGGGTTTTGGACTGGCAGAGCCGTGTTTATCTCTTAGCGAGATCAAATCCGAGAATGATCCTAGTCTCAACTTTGCTCAGGACCGAGATCAAAATTTTTCCTGATTTTTTCGCAAAATTTTCAATTTTTTTTTAATTTACCAAAATTTGCCAAAATTTAACCGTTAATTTAATAAATTAGAACCGTGCTGACCGAAAAGCATTTCAGGTGGTGGGAACGTGAGGATCGAGAACCGCAAAATTAACTACAAAGAAAACGCCAAGCCGAGGATAGAGGACAAAGTCTCTGTGCAAATACCGAAAAGCGAGAAAAAGGTAAATTTTTGAATCTTGCCAAAAAGCGAAAATTTTGATTCAAATATCATTTTTAAATTTTTTCGCCTAGCAAAAAAAATATTTTTGGAAAAAAGTTCAATCAAAAAATATATAAGTTGAAATTTTTCGTCAAAACCGTAATTTGGTCTGAGCTCTAGAAAATTCTGATGATTTCTAGGAAAAATCGTTTCCTGTTAAAAACTCAAAAATCCGTGAAATATCGAAATTCGGTATTCCATTTTCAGATTATGACCCAAAAATTGGAGTGGAAAGCGGCTCCGAAAATCGGATCCTTGCAAAATTTTGGCCACAAACCTGGAGGCGGCGACGTACAGGTAAAGCCCATAAAAATCAAATTTGGTGGATCTCATTTTAATCGATACCCAATAAATATGCCAATCAAGCCCTAAGCTAGTGATTAGGATTTCTGGATCTCATTTTAATCGATACCCAATAAATATGCCAATCAAGCCCTAAGCTAGTGATTAGGATTTCTGGATCTCATTTTAATCGATACCCAATAAATATGCCAATCAAGCCCTAAGCTAGTGATTAGGATTTCTGGATCTCATTTTAATCGATACCCAATAAATATGCCAATCAAGCCCTAAGCTAGTGATTAGGATTTCTGGATCTCATTTTAATCGATACCCAATAAATATGCCAATCAAGCCCTAAGCTAGTGATTAGGATTTCTGGATCTCATTTTAATCGATACCCAATAAATATGCCAATCAAGCCCTAAGCTAGTGATTAGGATTTCTGGATCTCATTTTAATCGATACCCAATAAATATGCCAATCAAGCCCTAAGCTAGTGATTAGGATTTCTGGATCTCATTTTAATCGATACCCAATAAATATGCCAATCAAGCCTAAGCTAGTGATTAGGATTTCTGGATCTCATTTTAATCGATACCCAATAAATATGCCAATCAAGCCCTAAGCTAGTGATTAGGATTTCTGGATCTCATTTTAATCGATACCCAATAAATATGCCAATCAAGCCCTAAGCTAGTGATTAGGATTTCTGGATCTCATTTTAATCGATACCCAATAAATATGCCAATCAAGCCCTAAGCTAGTGATTAGGATTTCTGGATCTCATTTTAATCGATACCCAATAAATATGCCAATCAAGCCCTAAGCTAGTGATTAGGATTTCTGGATCTCATTTTAATCGATACCCAATAAATATGCCAATCAAGCCCTAAGCTAGTGATTAGGATTTCTGGATCTCATTTTAATCGATACCCAATAAATATGCCAATCAAGCCCTAAGCTAACATGTCCCGTGTGGTCTAGTGATTAGGATTTCTGGATCTCATTTTAATCGATACCCAATAAATATGCCAATCAAGCCCTAAGCTAGTGATTAGGATTTCTGGATCTCATTTTAATCGATACCCAATAAATATGCCAATCAAGCCCTAAGCTAGTGATTAGGATTTCTGGATCTCATTTTAATCGATACCCAATAAATATGCCAATCAAGCCCTAAGCTAACATGTCCCGATTTCAGATTTTCAATAAGCCAGTAGAGATTAACAATGTCCGAAGCAAAGTCGGATCCCTGGACAACGTCGACCACAAGCCCGCAGGCGGAAATGTCAAGGTAAGCCTTTATTGCCCTTTTAACAGAGAAATATATCAAAGGTGAGCGAGTTCGAAAGACAGTATACTATATAGTAAGTTAATTGATTTCTCTGTAACGCTTTTCGTAACTTTCTTAGCTGTCGTTAGATTTTGCTGTTTTTGGTGTCAATCGATAGCTAAGCTCAAGGGAAAACGATTGGCACCAAATGCAGCCATAAAACCAAATTTGAATTGAGAGTTATTAGTTCTCGAAGTTGCCCGAGGGCGAACAACCCATACTCCCGACACACACACACCTGGCACTGTGGTCGGGCGCGAAGCCTTCCCCCTTGGAATGTGAGGGAACTTAGAACAGGTATGCCCGCTGATACAGGCGGCCAGGTTTTTAGGCGCCTCTGGCGCCTAAACTTAGCTAAGACCTGGGGCTATACAAGCAAGATAAGGCTATCACCTGCTAAGTTGGGGATAGAGGTTATATATGTTTAAGCCTAAGCTTCTACCTAAAACTAAGCTATGATTAACTGCTTATCACAAACATTAGGCTTAAGCTTGGGGCTTTAGAACTAACCTTAAGGTTAAAGACAAAATCAAGCCCAATCTATGGCGTGGAACAGAAATAAGATTAAGCTTGAGCATGAATTGAGCTCGAACTTAGACTAAAGGCTTGAACTCAGGACCGGGCTTAGGCACAAGCTCAAACTCTAAGTCATAATTTTAAGCCAACACTAGACCCAAGTTTACATTCAAGATTAATCTTAGACAAATTTAAGTCAAGCTAATCCCAGCCATTTTCAGATTTCCGAATACAGTGTGAACTCGGCCATATCCGGGCACAGGAACTCAACTTCCAAAGATACCTCGAAGACCAACTCTGCCACCACAAGTCGACGCTCCTCTTCAAGTGCGCCCCACAGACAGCAAGTTGGAACGAATAATGTATAATGAGTCATAAATTTTTACATTTTTCTATCCTCGAATATGATTGAACAAAAGTATCACTCTCGTCATTGGAATAAAGTCATTGATAGCCGAGAAAAATGCTTGAATGATGAATCATAAAAATTTTACATGTTACTCATCGTATTGTCTTTTTACCGCTTTTTTACCCTACATATCGATTCCGTGTGAACATTGATTATTACGATGTCGTCAAGTTCAGCTGGCGTCAATTCAATTTCTCGCGCATCAATGAAGTTGTGAACCGGCCCAATTACCTTTTCCACTGTACTCATTTTTGTTACTCTCAACTATATGACTGAGCTAAGTAAAGCAAGTCAGAGCAAGAAAAATGTACTTTGCTCGGCACAGTCTACTATGTAAACTAAACTTACAGTCACCAAAGTAAACTATTCCTCCAGTCCAAACCCGACAAGTCGACGTTCCTCTTCAAGTGCGTCCCAAAGGCCACAAATTGTATCGAATGACGTAAAAGGGAACAAAAATATATTTTAAAATTTTATTATCCACAAATATGATTGAACAAATGTATCACTTGACATTAGACTAGTTAACTATAAAACTTGTAAATAGCTGACAATCATAAAGGTCAAGGTAGGCAAATTTGATGAAAGTTCAAAGTCCAAAGATTTAGCAAAGCAGAGAGAAACCACAAGTGAAGATCAGAATATTAGAGCAAAGTTTGAAAAAAAAATCACAAATTTAATAAGTGCAACTATCATCAATACATATTTTACTACAAAAATAAAAACAAGACGAAATGTTCACAGTCGCGGAACAATGGCGGAGGTGCACCACGCCAGTAGTATTCAATGATGTCCATACTCTTTGCGAATTGTTTCCCTCGCCAGTCTCGAAGGAATGTCGGATTGGATTCGTGTTTCACTCTACAGCCTCCTTGAATGATAGAGTAGTCCCGCACAATTGCCAGTGAGCTGTACAGGGTGGAGTTGATAAGCCCAGTTCCGATGGCAGTCTTGATCTTTGGAATGAGGTCGCTGCCAAGTTGTTCGGCGTTGTAGTTCTCGCTAAATCAAGTTTATTACAGCACAAGTTATTACAGCACTAGTTTGGTATTCTTTACCGAATTTTGTAAAACTTTAGGCAAAAACGTCAAAAATTCGTCAAAGCTGTAAAATTATTGTATTTTCTACTTAAATTTTTGCAAAAATAATGAAAATTTCCACAATTACTTTAAATTATTTGAATCCGCGTTATTCGGAAGCCATGTTAACTAGAAATGTGCCAAAAATCGGCGTTATTGGTAGGAGCATTATTCGAGGTTTCGACCGTATTAGAATTTTATGCAAATACGGTGAGCTAGATATAATAAATGCGATAATTACTTACTCTATGGTATTATAAATTTTCGATCTAACAGTGTCCAACCATTTTTGTGCGCTGATAGATCTATACTCTTCGTCCTTGGGATAACGGGTCACTATCAAATCCACGCCTCCGACGTCGGTCATGTTGAAAATACTAGTCGCATCGCCTTCGATGTATAGCCCAATACCAATGTCTTCATAATTGGCCATCACTAATTGGAAGTGATATCTAAATGAACGAAAAGGTTAAGATTTTTCAGTGGTACAAAAGCTTACATCGGTAAACCAATTTGTTCCATCATCTTGGTCAACACCCCGACTTTGTCCTTGAATTGCGTCTCTGGAACTGTGGCATCTCCTAAAGCCTCCTTTATTTGTTGTTTGTGAGCAGAAGGCCAAGAGCTGTTCTAAAGTAACAGTTTTTGGGTTAGCTGCTATTATAGCTTGCAAATAAGAGCTTAATTAAATAAAATATATTACCAGCTTCATGGTGACATATTTGGAAGTGAACTGCAGCGTTTCTTCCATAAGCACAGAGATGCTCTCCTGGTATATGTTCACTGCATGCTGGTTCCCTTCGAACATCAAATCCGAACAGCCCGCCGCATAAAGTGCCTAAGCAATTTTATTATGAAACTTGTTATAGGTCAAAACAATATGTAGTACATCAAATAAAAAGTTTTCCATACGTGAGCAAATCTGTACTCTCTAATTGAAAACAAAAATCGTATATTTACAAAAGCGGAAACTAAGAAGATTACCAAAAGAAAAGGATTATTAAAACCATAGTCAACTATGCACATTGCCTAAAGCTAGAGCTCAAATGGTGGAGATTGGCGGGACTGATGAAAAAAGTGTGCCAATCTTTATTTATTGGCATTTATCCAAGCACTTGAATATATGTAAATGTGAAACCGCGCAAAATATTGGGATAGAGTCATCGGTATACGATTTATGACTAAAGACCCCAAAAATATTTTTTTAATTCCGGTTTTAATTAATTAAAATATTTAAAAAAATCGCAAAATATTTAATAAAAATATTTTTTAAGTAGCTATTTTTTGCCGATTCTAGACTTTAATTCTGCTTTTTTAGCCTTCATTGTTACTTCAGACTAAATTAAAAGCTAAAATTCAACAAAATATAACAAATTTTGGAAAAATAAAGGAAAAATAAAAAAAAATTTTTTTGAAAAATTTCGTATAAAAATTTTTCGGCAAAGTTTTTTTTGGTAAAATTTCTCCGCCAAAAAAATTTCGCGGCGGCCACAAATTTTGCCAAAAAATCACAAAATTTGTCCAAAAATGCCAAAATATTTACTAAAATATAAGTAAAATTCCCAAAATATGTAAAATATTTTTTAAATAAAAAAATATTTTAAAAATATTTTAGTTAAAAAAGTCCAAAATATTTTTTAAATATTTTTTTATTTTAAAAATATTTTTGGGGTCTTTATTTATGACTACGATATAGAAAACATCTCCAAAAATGGACATGAAAAATAGCAAAAATTTTATCGAAGTCAGAGAATGCGAGATAGTACACATTGTTTTCTTCAAAAATTGTTTGTTCAATTTATGACCAAAACAGTGTGTACTATCTCGCGTTTTTCTAACAAGTTTGTACTTTTTGGCTATTTTTACAAGTTGTTACTAAAATAAACAAAAATTGGGGCACATATTCCAAAATGCTTAGAACAATTCAGTACTGCGGCTAAATTTTTGAGAGATAGTGCAATCTTTACAAATATATAGCAAATTAATAATAAGTAACTAACTGCTCTCGACAAATCATCTATAATCATTTGATAAAACTCAGCAACCGGCGCAAAATGGTAATTTGTGCCAAGAATTAAGGCGTGTGTAAAGCATCTGCAAATCGAATCAGGTTAAATTGATGTTTGGCTAAACATACCCTGTGGGTGCAACCGTTACGTCCCTCTTTTTCAATGCTCTCTTTACAACTGTCACCACGTCGTTAAGGGTGGAGACTTTCGTGTGGAACGCTAAAAATGTATTCGGATTTAGAAGTAACAGTTTTAGTGGACGATTCACCTTGCTCAATGTCTTTGATTAAATCCTGCGTCATTGTTTCATTTGATAACAGTGTCGTGATAATATCTGAAACAATATTTCAAATTATTACAAAACACTATGCCCTGCTTTAAAAAATTTAAGGTGTCAATATTATCAATAGCAGCAGTACAACATTCCGTTTAACATTCCAAAAATGGCAAAAATTGTACACTGCTTATTTTCATTGTCGAAAGAAACAAAAACTAGTTATAAAATCGAAAAACTCGCACTCGAAAATGTCAACAACATATTTTGCCACTAACAGGATATTGGAAAAAATCACCAAAAAATCGCTAAAAATTATTTTAGATGTGCTAATACAAACCGAGTTTGTTGTTTTCGTACTCAATTCTTTGGTATTCGCTGGTGAATTTCATTCTGAGCACACTTCTATGTTCAATTATTTTGAACGTCTGACGTATTTGTGAGTAAAGTTCGGCTTCCCTTAACATCATTGCTTCTGACTGAGGCTTGCTGCAGTCTCTCACCGTCATTCCGTGGATTTTCTAAAATTTAGAAACGACAAACGACAGAAATGTGTAACTTGCCCTATTTTCCCCTTTTTTAAGCGGTTGTATTAAAAGGTTTTTAAAAGATACTAATTTATACAACCGCTTAGAAAGTGGTGAATAGGATAGGTTACAAGATACAAAAAGATTAGAATTTAGCGTTTTCGAAAGCAAAAAATTTTTCATAATATTTCAATATTTAGCAAAAATTTTCATCAAATTTGAATTACCACCCAAATATCGACTTTAAAACTTTTTTACGAAATTGAATCTTTTTAGATTTTTGACAAATAAAATTAATTGTATTTCTAGTTTCCACTGCATTGTCAGTTTTTTTAATTCGACAAGATATGGCGAAAGTTTAAACACTGCAAATAGTTCAGTTGAGACAGAAATTAAATCTGAACATTTAGAACGCAGATTGATCTGATTGGACGCAGATAACTGGTCAACGCAAAAGAATAAAGTACCTGAACGAGGTGTTTTGGATTCTTTTGACGACATACGTGCACAAATCCATCAACAACTGCCGGAGTTTTATTTAACGCCGGATTCCATATAAAGGCAATTTCGGACTTGAGGACGTCGAGGATATCTCTAATCTCCTGCAAAGATAAACTGATATGAAGTATTTTTCTCAGTGCGCATTGTCTTTGATCTTTATCCTCCCATTTTATTATTTAACCTTTAGTCTGACATAAAAGAGCGAGCTTTTTACAGGAATATCCATGCAAATTCAAAACAGAATCCTGGTTCACACTTACATGCGCACCAGGAGGGTCCTACTTGAAAAATATTTATTTGACCTCAAAAGCATGTTTTCAAATTGGATCCCGCTAGGTGCGCAAGTGTGTGAAATCCAGAATTTCGCTTTGACTCTGCATCGAACATCGTCAAAAGCAAGCCACACTCTCTCGTACTAGACGAAAAAGGCCAGCTAGAAAATGTTAATGGGAGGAGTGGGAATAGGTATTAATCTTGTTGGACTTATTCAAAAGTCAGATTTTTAAAAACAAGGAAGCATTAGAAAATTTTCGAAAAATTGGTAAACTTACCCTGTTATAGTCCCATATTTTAGTATCCAAACTGATCACTTTGACAGCGAAGTCTATTTTGTTTTCAATTTTTGAAAATTGCTGCGTCATTTGCTTAGAGAGTAGGACCAAAGCTCTATATTCATCCGATTCCGTCTGAAATGAAAGTCAAGCTTCGCTAGATAAAATTTAACAGAAAAAATAAATATTTTTATGTGTCAAAAATTGTTTTTTCAAAAATAAATATTGTTCTAATTACTAAACGCAAGCTTATCAGACACCGCAAACTTTATAATTTAAGCCTCTTTGACTGTGTGTTATCTCTAAGTTTACAGATTTGACGAAAGTTATTTTTAGGAATTCTGGCTAAGTTGATTTAAGCGTAGATTTCTCTGGCTGTTCTTATTTCGGTTTAGTTAGCTTACGCTTAGCCGAATTAAGGCTTAACTTCGGACTTGGCTAGCATATCAGCTAGCTTATGCTTTGCAGCTTAACCAGATTAAATAGGCTAGCTTATTGTTAGCAGGCTTGAGTTTAGACATAGACGTTTAAACTTATCGTTGGCTGGTTACGCCTAACTTAAGCTTGCACTTGGCTAGATTATGCTTATCGGACTTAGGCTTAGCTTAATGAAACTTGGACTTAGCTAACTTCCTAATCCTAGCTGTTTAAGATTAGAAGAAGGTAAATAAACCCAATCGTGATAGTTTTGACTAAATTTTTTTACGGCTAACGTGATCATACATTTAAATATGTAGTCTTACAGGAACTTACCTGCGCTCCTACTTTAATAGCAGCGGTCAGCAATCCCCCCAATGGGAACACAGTTTTAATAAACGGCGCGACTTCTTTCCCAACCTTGCTCATCTTTGCCAAAATGTCGGCTGTTGGATCGGTAATGTCTTTAAACGCTGACACAATTGCCTCAGCATCGTCGATGGCTGAATATATAAATAGATCCTTTTGAACTTGGTCAGATACAAAATTTGATAAGAGTAGGTGCAAAATTTATTTTCAGCATATAAGTCACAAAGGCACTTTACTTCATGAAACTCGCCCCAAATTTGCCCTTCAGGGATATTTTCACTATTTTTAAATTAATCCGACATTTGATCTCTATGTCATTTTTTCTCTATTTTCAACGCTTGTTCAATATATTTTAGAATGCGTCAAAAACTTCCTATTCTTTCAAATTTTCACTGGTTCATCCTGGAACACTTGTGAAAACATGACTGATTGGGAAGTTTTCGTCTGAATTTCAAAATTTCAAAGACCATGGGAGACTAGAGATACATTTCATATTTTAGGCAACTCCTTACTTGATGCCATGACGTATTCCGTAGCGGCAAAATTTACTAGGAATATCAAGAAAAGAAAATTCATGGTGTAAAATATGAATTTATCAATTTGACCAAGCACGTCGCAATAATTCCTTGAAATTTAGTGTTAAAATAAAATACTATTACAAGAATATTTCAAATATTTATCAGATTTTACAATTTGAACATGTAATACAAATAAAACTGTCAAATAAACTTGAATTATATTTGCCAACAATACTTTTTGTCCAGCAAGTGATTTTTCCAGGATTGCATTGAGCTTTTAATGCCTCTGAACCAGTCAACCAGTTGAGAACTGAACGGGTTGATGGCAAAAACCTAAGCGATATGTGTCAGCTGTACTTGGTTGCTAAGCACTGCGCTGGGCCAAAACTCGTATACTCGTCAATTCCATTCTCAGACATTTTTTGCCGACCTTTTATCGCCTCATTCCGCACTAATTATAGCAAAGAGTGCAATGAATGTCCTTTTTTGGCAACACCAGCGAAGCCATCTGCTAGTTTTTGCCTAGTCTAGCCAGCTGAGTAATTGGAAATTTCCCACTGGTTTGAAAGGGAACAGGTGGGATAGTCGAACCGCTGCTTCCTTCGCAACATTGATGATCATCTCGCTGATGATTTCCGCTCCCCTTTCTACCAGAAAATCTATCCTCAATGTTGAATCTTGCTGAAACACGTCTGTAGCTGCGAAATGTTAAATTTAAAGTGTGAAATTGCAATTTACTCGAAGCGATGTCTGCTGGAGCAATCAATATGGGAAAGTTTGATGAAAATGGATCTGTTTTGCCTGTTTTGGCCAGTTTTGATTAGGTTGGCCATAAATCTGATATTACTGTTACATTTTAGGATTTCTGGATCTCATTTTAATCGATACCCAATAAATATGCCAATCAAGCCCTAAGCTAGTGATTAGGATTTCTGGATCTCATTTTAATCGATACCCATAATATGCCATCAGCTGTAGTGATTAGGATTTTGGATCTCATTTAATCGATACCATAAATATGCCATCAAGCCCTAAGCTAGTGATTAGGATTTCTGGATCTCATTTTAATCGATACCCAATAAATATGCCAATCAAGCCCTAAGCTAGTGATTAGGATTTCTGGATCTCATTTTAATCGATACCCAATAAATATGCCAATCAAGCCCTAAGCTAGTGATTAGGATTTCTGGATCTCATTTTAATCGATACCCAATAAATATGCCAATCAAGCCCTAAGCTAGTGATTAGGATTTCTGGATCTCATTTTAATCGATACCCAATAAATATGCCAATCAAGCCCTAAGCTAGTGATTAGGATTTCTGGATCTCATTTTAATCGATACCCAATAAATATGCCAATCAAGCCCTAAGCTAGTGATTAGGATTTATGGATCTCATTTTAATCGATACCCAAAAATATGCCAATCAAGCCAAAGCCTTACATGTCCCGTGGTTTTCTAGTGATTAGGATTTCTGGATCTCATTTTAATCGATACCCAATAAATATGCCAATAACCCTAGCTAACATGTCCCGTGTGGCTAGTGATTAGGATTTTGGATCTCATTTTAATCGATACCCAATAAATATGCCAATCAACCCTAAGCTAGTGATTAGGATTTCTGGATCTCATTTTAATCGATACCCAATAAATATGCCAATCAAGCTAAGCTAACATGTCCCGTGTGGTCTAGTGATTAGGATTTCAGGTTTTCACCCAGGCGGCCCGTGTTTGATCCCCGGCACGGGAAATCACATTTTTGATAGAAAACCATAGATAAAATTTTTATCGCGACAGAAAAAACCTTTTTACGGCAACAAAAAATCTTTTGCGACAAATTTCCGGCATCCTTGGAAGCCATTTCAGAGCAAAAAAACGTGGGACATAGCAAATTTTTGGTGATACATAAAATAGAAGTCAGGGACAATATTCCACAAATATCCTACCATTCCAAAGTTGTGCGGATAAACGAAATTTCCTAATTTTTTGTCATTTTTCAAATTAAAATTCCCGCCCAAAACATTTCGAATGGCCGATTCATGCAAAAATTTTGGTAACTTTGGCAAAATTTTTGATCGTCAGCGCGATATTCAGAGAGATCGTGGCGGGGCAACGCCCCCAAAAAATTGCCATCAGTGGGTTGGATTCTGGTTTATTTTAACGAACCCAAAAATATCCCAATAAGCCAAGGGCAAAAGCCAGTGTCGCCTGGTTATTTCTGATCTCATTGCTTGGAAAGAAAACATGCTTCGGCGCGATATTCAGAGATCGTGGCGGGGCAACGATTTTTAACAGGACATTGATTTTCGATGCTCTAGTTTGTAGCCATTTTTAGGGAGAAGAAATATTTTTGTGGGAGAATCCAAAGAATGAACTTTGGTTTCGTGTGAACGCCTGCGGAAATTCTTTAATAAATATAGTACAAATCATCATTCATATAAAAATTATACAAGGCGACACATAGATACATCATATGCCTTTATTCATGGACTCTTGAACTTGGCCGCGGGCGGAGAACTTGGGTTTGTGGGCGAGTTTGCGGCGAAGACTTTCTGTAACACCGGGATCGGAACCTGCTGGAGAAGATTTTGATGCATATGCGATTGATGCATATGAGACTGTTGCATTTGCGCCTGAAGAAAAAAGATTAGAAGTGGGCATAAAATTTTCAGTAAAAAATTACCTGGAACATCTGAGCTTGCAGATATGGATTAGGGCCGTTCAGTCCGCTCTGAAATTAAAGTCTGTACGTATATAGTATGATCTCTTTATATTTTTACTCACGTTAATACAGTCAGACCTCGTTTATCGGAAAATTCACTTATCGGAAACGATTTCGGAAAAAATGTGACAATAGGGTACCCCTATTGATTTGAAAATTTTGCTATTTTTGGCCGATTTTACCAAAAATTTCACCAAAAATTCCGAATTTTCGGTCAAAAATTTGAATTTTTTCTATAAATTTTGCTGTTTTTAGCCCACTTTTTATAAATTTGTCAAAAATTTTCCTAAAATTGGGCAAAAATAGCAAAATTATCTAAAAAAAATTCTAATTCGCGCCAAAAATTTCAAATTTTTAAACGAAAATTCGTTTATCGGAAAAAAATTTTGGAAAGGATTT
The DNA here is from genome assembly GCA_022814885.1 of Ditylenchus destructor. NCBI lineage: Eukaryota > Metazoa > Nematoda > Chromadorea > Rhabditida > Anguinidae > Ditylenchus > Ditylenchus destructor. Next base: position 42,194 of record JAKKPZ010000116.1, on the reverse strand, counting down.
TTTCCATACAAATTTCCCTCATTTATCGGAAATTCAGTTATCGAAAAGAAATCTGCTTTTGCTGTTGTGTGTCCGAGATACTTGGCAAAAATAAACCAGCAATATCAACAATAAAATACCTGGAAAACCTGAGGAATAGAATAGACCGGAACATGCTGGAGAAGATTTGGTTGCATATACGGTTGTTGCATTTGCGGTGGATGCATCTGCTGTTGTTGCATTTGCGCCTAAAGAAGCAAAAATTTACAGTGAGCAGATTATGTATATATTGTTAAGCCTAAGCTGATAAGCATTTTCCACTACGCTTGAAAAGGGATTTCAGACAGAGCGGATGCCTGTATCACACAGTGATGATCGGCAATTGTATTTAGTCTTAAAGTACTGAAAAGCTAGACATACCGAGCTTATACCAGGTAAGGAACTAAATCTTGCGACTAATATTTAAGCGTTTAAATTCGCGCCATATCAGTTTAGCCCCTTTAGAAGGGGGCTAGCTCAAATCTGATATTTCTAACCCCCTCTAAAATCGTATTTTAAAAGGGGTTAGCAATATCAGATTTGAGCTAGCCCCCTTCTAAAAGGGCTAAACTGAAATGGCGCGAATTTAAACGCTTAAATATCAGTCGCAAGATTTAATTCCTTACCTGGTACTTAAGACAAAGCTTAAGTGTTTGTGTAATTTTGTTCAGCTAATGTAATAGTGGTACAAAAAGTTTTTTGTACTTTACTACAAATACAATATAGGATAGTGAAAAGATAATTAGTCGATGGGCCAATGTGCTATCAGTGAGGTGTGGGACAGAATAGATCCTTTACCTGGAACATCTGAGCTTGCAGGTAAGGATTGGGGCCGTTTAGACCGCCTTGAGGCTGATGAGTTAGCGTTCTGAGAGTATTGCGCTCAAGTTCTTCGACAGTCATCACTCGGTTATGGTCACGCTAAAAGTACAAAAACTTATTAGTCATAAAAATTTTTCTGTAATACCGGGATCGGAACATGTTGGAAAAGATTTGGTTGCATTTGCGGTTGATGCATCTGAGACTGTTGCATTTGTGCCTGAAGAAAAGAGGAGATTAGCATCGAGCAGAGGAAAAAGTAGTTTAAGGTGTTTTGTCCGAGGTTTTGACCTAGACTCAGAAAAGTATATTATAGTCTCTGTATCCATTTTCTGAGACCACTTTTCCTACCTAACCGGACGGAAAATAGTTTGTAAAGTGCACTTCGTTTTTTAAAAAGTGGCCACTTTTTACATTTTCCTTTAAATTTTGGATTTCTCCAGGTTTTAAAATGGATATCCTGTCAAAAAATTGGAAATATGGCACTTTATAATAAAAAGCGTTTAAATCCAAAGTGGTCCCGCAGCGAACTCTTCCTGTCGGCTGGAGTTGTTTAGCCGGAAATTATGACTTTAGCCAATACATTGTTCAATGATAGTATTACCAAGTTAAATTTTTTTGAAAGTGCGCAAATTTATCAGCGGTTTTCAACAACAAACATTAACCTGGAACATCTGAGCTTGCAGGTAAGGATTGGGGCCGTTTAGACCGCCTTGAGGCTGATGAGTTAGCGTTCTGAGAGTATTGCGCTCAAGTTCTTCGACAGTCATCACTCGGTTATGGTCACGCTAAAATATAGAAAAATAAAACTTGTCGTATCTTTAAGGCAGAAAAGTTTGGATAATACATATAACATGGTTTACTTTGATTATTATCTCAGTCAATCCGCCTATGAAATAATCCTAGCTTTCTAGAAGCTCATTTTAACTAAGGAAATGGTAACGAGCAAAGCTCGGGCAAAAAATTCAAATTCGGGCTTTCAAATTTCATATCTGTTTGTGTAAAGAATAATTTCAAGTTTGAATTCGCGCCATTTCAGTTCAGCCCCCTTAGAAGGGGCTAGCTCAAATCTGATAGTGGTAACCCCCTCTTAAACACGATTTTAGAGGGGGTTAGCAATATCAGATTTGAGCTAGCCCCCCTTCTAGAAGGTTTAAAATGTAATGGCGCGAATTCAAATTTGGAAATTATTCTTTACACAAACGGATATTCCCCTTAAACTCTTACCCTTGCAACAGCTTGTCCAGACGACGATGCGCCGTTCTGAACTTGCTGACTCAGACTTCCGAGAGTGGCACGCTCCAACTCCTCGACGGTCATCGCTCTGCTCGGTTCTGGCTATAAACAAAATACTCATTACAAATTCGGTCCAAACGCACAAAAAATCCATACAATCTTCTGGGGCACGCTCGCAAAAAGCTGCTGAAGAGCTGGAGGTAAATTCTGCTGTGGACCTGCCGCTGCACTTTCCGGAGTCTCCCTTGGATGTCCGATAATCGGTCTCGGAGCAGTCGGCTTCAAAATTTGCTGCAGAGGTGACAGCTGCGGTTGACGGTGGAGCTCTAAAGTCAAGAATGTAATTGGAGTAAAAAAGATTGGCCCACGAGATAGGCCCATAAGAGGCCCCCAATTTCACAGGCAAAAAAACATCTTTAATTTTTGAAGTTTTCTCTTTAATTCCATATTTTTCTATTTTTTAAAGAGAAAAATTCAAAAATTAAAGCTCAAATCTGATCCCGGATTTGGATTCAGCGGGGTCGATTTACTCTGGAAAGATTCCATCATATTGTCTCGAACCCATTTGGAAAGTCTCGAAACACTCATTGTTTACAAAGAACACAACGCCAAAAGGCGCGAAAAAGGGTGAATTTGAATTCGCTTAATATCAATTCGAACAGCCCTATAATTGGAGTGAACAAGGTACGAAATCATAAAAAATACCTGTGTTCTCTTCTGCTGTGTTTTGGTTTTTGCTGAAAAAACGCGTCAGTCGACTCGACGATGGAGGATTCAACGACCCCTTGGAATCCTGGCGCTGAAATAAATTCTTTAGTACCGTGACAATTTTTGAATACATTTTTTTCATACATACGGTCTCTCTTACACATGGTTATAAAAACCTAACAAGTATTAGGTTTTGAATAATTAAGTTTTGAATTGAACTTTTTCCCGCCAAAAATTTAATTGCGTCAAAAGGGGTCACTGGAAATTTTTAATGAGGGGGATTACTCGGCAGGTGATTCCTCGCATGCTCCTTGGCATGCAGGCTAAGAGGCTATTTAAGGCATTTCGAGACAATATGATGGGTTCCGTCATATTGTCTCGAAATGCCTTATATAGCCTATTAGCCTGCTTGCCAAGGCACTCTTGGCATGCAGGCAACAACCCGCGAATTCAAATGTCAGAACTCATTCCTTGTTCATAATAATATATACAATCACATTATATACCGTAATTGATCTATTTGCCGACGACGTATCCGACACATCCAGTATACCCATTATAGCGGCAAATTCCTCATCCGTTTGAAAAGTTGGAAAAGCGTTACTTGTTTCGGCTTTACTTTCAGGGCGTTTCTCCTCTATCGTATCGCTTACTTTCTCTGAAATAACAGTACATATTAGTGCATAGATAGATTCACTTAAACAACAATTTAAACCAACTTCTATCTCTTGGCTCATCGTCTTCGAATCCTTTTAATTCAATTACGTCTGTCATTGAGGAAGGTCCTGAAAATTGATAGACTGAAATGATAGATGACATAAACCTTGACGAACTACCTTAGTCTTAGATTAAGCTTAGGTATACTTTCTCTAGCGTCTGACTTGTCTAACGTGACGACATAATTTCGCGCACTGATATTTAAGCGTGTAAATTCGCTCCATTTCAGTTTAACCCCTATAGAAGGGGGCTAGCTGAAATCTGATATTGCTGCTAACCCTATTTTAAAATCGTATTTTAGAAGAGGTTAGCAATATCAGATTTGAGCTAGCCCCCTTCTAAAAGGGTTAAAATGTAATGGCGCGAATTTAAACGCATTAACATATCAATATCAATTCACGAACATATGACGTCACCTGGTAGGTAATAGGGGCAAATCCAACCCAAAATCTACCCCTCCATACAAGACGATTCCTACCATACAGGTATACTGAAATGTGGCTTTGGGCCATTTAAAGTGAGTATAAATCTCAATGCTTTGGGTACTAAACAATGTATGAATATCACTGCATATCTAGAATATTCCAGAACAGAATGAAGGGAATAGAAATGGCTGATTCACAATGAATTAAATAATACAAGCACGAACCTTCATCCAACCATTCGGGCATTTGCTCCGACCTTTCTCCAAAGTGCCGTGCGCGAGTTTCGTCAGTGTTGTTGCTACTACGCCATGCCATACCAGGACCGTTGCTCGAGGCAGCTGCACGACTCCGACTGTCGAGTGCGTTTTTCTGCTAAAAACAAATACTTAATAGGATTCATAAATTTAAAAAAGGTCATACGAATGCAGGTTTAAAGTCCACTCCTCCATTGCTGAGATGTCCGTGACGCCATCTACCTGATGACGCCGTTTTACTTCCGGGCCTTTCCTCATCTAAAATTTAAGGATAAGTCAGCAATTTGTATGAATAATCTAGGCAACTTATGTTTTGGCGCTAATTTGAAATCGAATTTCCCTTAAAAAAGAATTGTGGGGATGTATTGTATGCTTAAGCTAAATCTAATAGTGCAAAATGTAGTTTAGAGTTGCGGATTCAATCTGGCTAAGCTTGGAGCTACCTAGACTTGGACTTAAACCTAGCGTAGATCTAAAATTAGTCTAAAGACAAGTAGTAGCGAAAGAATGAACTATAATAACCCAGATAATAGTCTAAGCTTAGGCTTCCTAATTTGTACTCCAAAGCCTAATTTGTTAAGACAATGTTTGGTCAATCAATGTATAATGAGTCATTGCCTAAGATTAAAGTGATTTTATAACATAGAATGTTATTGTGGATCGGTTCTTTACTGACCTTATTTGCCTATGACTACCTAATTTACTTAGGGTAGATCTAAAGTGGACCTTAGGATATATTATGGGACTATCTCCTTAGCCTAACTGACCTATCAAGTGATAAATTTTCACATAAAGTTTCTAACATTCTATCAAAATTTAAAAAAAATGATACCTGGTTTCGGTGAAGCTGCCTTACACCCGCTTAAAAACGCTTTCCGTTGTGGCGACAGTACTGCCTGAACTATGTCCATATCGTAGATTCCACTCGAGCTTTCCGATTTGCCGGTTGTTGTGTTCGTTCTTTTTTTGATAATCACACGATTTCCAATTCCTTCGCATTGCCTAAAATTTTATATGAACTATTAGAAGGGAAAACAGAAAAAATTCCAGTTGTTACCAGAAATGTTGAATCCATTTGTCTGGAGAAAATAGTCCGTCGTCACTGAAATTGGAAAAATTATGCAAAAATGTCTAGAGATTGAAGGTATGATAGGCTAGAGAAATCCATCCAACCATGCCCTGGAGCAATAGAAATATAGAAACCGCAAAAACTATTGTCTATAGTAAAAAAGGTCCACAATATTCTAGAAAACTAATTTCTCAAGTGCTAAAGTACAAAACTCCCCCCCCCCCAAAACACCAAATTTGGTGCAAACTCAATCCCAAGAATGAATGAAAAAATCTCACTTGTCAAATTCTGGAGAAAGCATAGAAGGTCGAGTCCTGCTGGGAGTTGATTCCCGGATCGTGAGCATCGTTTCTTTGGAATAACATAGTCGGGTCTTGGAAGAATGTGTAGTGGATTGGCTCGATGATTGCTTCTCTTTAGACATGCTAAAAATGGACGAGGAAACAGGAACAAACCTGAAAATTTTTATGGATTATCAGAATTCTTCCGGTCGATAAAGCAGTACAGAAATATCAAAATGAATTGCAACTATTCGGGAATGTCTAATCTTTTCAGGATAGTACAGTGTATATGCTACAGTATCGACTTTTGTGGCTATAGATTAGTATATTTTCGATGCTAAATGTAGGTCAGAGGAAGAAAAGTTGCCATTTTTATCCAAAATTTTTACAAAATTCAAATTTGTTTCGTTACTATCAACGAAAATTTGATTCTTGATCACTTCAATAACAAGTTCCGGAATGGGCCACAAAAAACCTCCTTCAATCTTCAAAGTATTGAAGAAGTGAACGAAAAATCAGTCTTAAATGTAAGAGAAACCAAGACTGAAGACAAATTTGCGAGCACAAATTTGCTTTGGTCCTTTGCGCGAGAGCGGAAATTAGAGCAAAACTCTGAGCGAAGCCCAAAAGAAGTGACAAAAAAAGGTGCGGAGCTAAAAATGGATCGCCTCACAATAATGCCAGGGACAAAAAATTGGCGCGCGTTTGAATCAAAATTTTGAAAATCAACATTTGAGAGGAGACATTTGGTTTGGAGATTTTCTGGAAGGAATTTTCTGGAAGATTGAAAGTGTTTTGGCCCAAAATTTTGCCCACCTGTTTTGGATTCTAGAAGATTCTGGAATCCTAAAAGGTACGAATGCAAACAAAAATTCCGAAAAAATTTTTTAGTAAGGAACCTAAAAATGGGATATTGGAAAATTTTGCCAAAAAATTTGTGCGTCAAAAAATTGGCCCAGGTAAATACAGGTAATAGGATATTTTTCCAGAATATAGAGCCCAGGTAAAAAATTAATTTCTCTGAAATCAAATCCAGATACTTAAAAAACATTCTAGAAGTCGTACAAACAAAATTAGGCGGGGAATTTTGAACGAATGCTTTCAAGTAAATTTTAATCCTGAATCCGAACAATTTTCGGGCAAATTTGGTGGCACTATTTCGGAGTCGGACACAAAAATTCAGGATACTTTACAAATTTCTCCCACCAAATTCAGGAGAGATTTTCAGGAAAATCTGAGTGCTCGGGACATTTGAGAATCCAGGACAAAATTTTTCAGATCAGATCTCTCAATTTCAGGACATCCGACAGATTTGAAATCCAGGATACTCCTGGATTTCAAATGTCCTGGGATTTGCCACAGAAAATTTTCACGCCTAAATATTTTGCTAAAAAATTTGTGCGTCAAAAAATTGGCCCAGGTAAATACAGGTAATAGGATTTTTTTCCAGAATATAGAGCCCAGGTAAAAAAAATTAATTTCTCTGAAATCAAATCCAGATACTTAAAAAACATTCTGGAAGTCGTACAAACGAAACTTTTCAACAAAAATTTTACGCCTAAATATTTTGAGACAAAACTCAAGAGCAAAATTTGATCCTAAACTAATAAAGTAGCCTAAAACCTGCGCAAAAAAACTTCCAGACACTTCTCTGGAAGAAACTTCTCTCCGCGCGCTGTCTACTCTGAAATAAATTTGCGATGAGAATGACCGAAAAGAAGACTGAAAAGAAGCGAGGAGCAAATGTTGGTTTGAAATGGGATTTGTCCCGCCACGAATCCCACTGTCGCTTGCCTTTTGCAACGCAGCAAACCACTCTCCTCCATCAGTCTTCTTCTCTTCGCCGAAACCTTTCCAGCTGAACGAGCCCATAATTGACGTTCAAACGCAAAGTGGTCCCGCCACGATCAAGTTCTGAGCTACAGACTCCTTTCGCCCAAATTCGCTCTTCTTTCCTTTGACCGAGTTCAATCTGGAAATGATTTTTTATGGAAATTTATGAGTTCTGGAAAGTTTTTGGAAGGCGATCCTGATTTTTTTAGTTTCCGTGGGTGAATTGAATGTCCAGAGGACATATTTTTTTTCAGGATTTGCGGGGTATGGACAGGTCAATTTATAGCTAAATTTTGCATCCCATACCCATTTCATCGATTCCAGAATTTTCTGGAGTGTTCCAATGGGCCCAAAAAATTTGCAGATTTGAAAAAAAAACATTGTCTAATTTTTTAGAATTGCCAAAATTCATCCTGAAATCTTGGGAAAACCTGAAATCTGACACTAATTTTATCCGAGATCTGATTCGAAATTACCATTTTTTAGAAATTTTAGCATTAAAAAATTTGAGCCAGATTTCAGTTTTCGGTCAAAATTGTCACATTTTCACGCTTAGATTCTAGGATATTCTGGATTTTTAAAAAGGTCCCAATGCATGCCAAAAACTGTCCAAAATTTTTCTGAAAAATTATAGCTCGTCAAAAAATTGACACATATTTTTCCAGAAATTCTCGCAAAATTTTTCTCTTGCCGTATTTTCTCTAATATAAGCCCCGAGGCTTATATTATTTCAATCCCCCAAATTTGGCCAAAATTTTTCTCTAACCTCTCATTTTTACACACTATTTCTCTTTCTCTAGGGTGCGTCTATTTCATGGGGATTCTATTATAGGGGTTTCAATTAAAGAAAATAGTTAATAATAGGTTTTTTTATGTAAAGTAGGCACCTGATCCTTACTTTGTTCGCGCATTGGTTTACTATTGACACTATTTCGTGGATTCTTGTGTCTGTCTCTCCAAATATTTGATACCTCATCCAATTTGCTACTTTTCATTTTTTTCCAGAAGACAACGTCATCATGGCCGTTGGCAAGAACAAGAAGATGGGCAAAAAGGGCAACAAGAAGAAGGTGGTCGACCCGTTCACTCGCAAAGAATGGTATGACATCAAGGCTCCTGCGATGTTCACAAAGCGTGACGTGGGCAAGACTATCGTCAATCGTTCTCAAGGAACCAGTGGGTTTTTATAATTTTTTGAACTTTTTAGATTTAATTTGTAGTTTGAATTTGTAATTCTGGAATAAATTTTGTAATGAAATAGGGCTCATATTCTATGGTGTATGAGCTTTTCTGTAATTAGAAATAATTTGAAAATTATTGACGCTTTAGTTCATGTTATAAATTTTGAGTAATATAGGAACGAGATTTCTAATGGATTGTGTTTAATTTTGCCTACATAATTACTGTAAAATGTATGTAAACTTTTAAATAGTAAAAATTATTAACGATTTCTGACGAATCCGGCCAAAATTTTATACTTATGATAGGCTTTTTGTTTCGTTAATACCGAACATGAAATCAATTTTAGTTATTTTTGTAGTTTGATATGCTATAGTACGATTTCTGGTCAAATTTAGAATATTAACTAGAACCTTGAATAAATTTTATTAGTTACAGAAAAGAACATACTTTATAGATTATGAGCCCTATTTTAGTTTTAAATTATTGCAAAATTACATTTACGAATGCTTTCAAATACCTGGGAAATCAGCAAATAAAATATAGTACCTTTGCTAATTCACCTATAAAAACACAATATTTTGGTATTCTTGAAATTGTATTTCAGAGATTGCCAGCGACTTCCTCAAGGGACGCGTTTTCGAGGTGTCTCTCGGCGACCTCAACCAATCTGAGTTCGATTTCCGCAAGTTCCGTTTGGTGTGCGAAGACGTTCAAGGCAAAACTTGCTTGACCAATTTCCACGGCATGAGTTTCACGCGTGACAAATTGTGCTCGATTGTGAAAAAGTGGCACGTGAGTTGTCTATCATTTTGAGTCATCAATTTGTTTATAGGTGATATAGATTTTGTATTATATTTTCTAAGAATATGGTAGTGTTCCTAAAATTTTGATAGAATAATAGATTAAAAATGTTGAAATATGCTAAAAGAAAGCATGTTTTATATCAATAACTGACTAAAAATTTGAAATTTTAATAGTTTTTATGTGAGAATGTTATAAGTTTTATCTAACTACTAAAATGGCGTAAAAAAGAGTTCCGTACGCGCAAATGGCGATTTGAATTTGCGCCAAAACATAATTGCATGCCAAAGGGGTAAAAAGGGGCCGCTGAAAATTTTTAATGACGGGGATTACTCGGCAGGGGTCTCCTCTAGAGATTGGTATAAAAAACATTTTGAGTGGGGCCCTATTAGAGTCAAAATTTTCACAGCCAACACTTTTCCCTATTAGAGGAGGCTGTTCAGCATCAGGAAAAGAGCCTCTAATAGGGAAAAGTGTTGACTGAAAATTTTTTACTCATAAGGCCCCACTCAAATTTTTTACGAATCTCTAGAGGAGACCCCTGCCGAGTAATCCCCCTCATTAAAAATTCTCAGCGGCCCCTTTGGCACGCAATTATATTCTGGCGCAAATTTAAATCGCCATTTGCGCGTACGGAACTCTTTTCTAGGCCATTTTAAACGTTTTCCAACTTTAGACTTTGATTGAAGCCAACGTCACCGTGAAGACCACTGACGGATATCAACTTCGAGTGTTTTGCATCGGCTTCACCAAGCGAAACGTTGGACAAGTGAAGAAGACTAGCTACGCACAAACCTCGAAAGTCCGTCTTATTCGAGCGAAAATGGTGGACATTATTCAAAAAGAGGTTTGTTGATTGCAAAATGAGACTTAACCACTAATTCGCTTTCATTCCAGGTGTCTTCCAGTGACCTTCGCGAAGTGGTCAACAAATTGGTTCCTGATTCGATCGGCAAGGATATCGAGAAAGCTTGCTCGTTCTACTATCCGCTTCATGACGTCTTTATTCGCAAAGTTAAAATTGTCAAGAAGCCCAAGTTTGAGCTAGGCAAACTATTGGAAATGCATGGTGAAAGTGGACGCGCCATGGTATCAGCTACCGGCGAGGTGACCGATCGTCCTGATGCCTATGAACCACCAGTCCAAGAAGCCGTCTGAATCCGCTTTGCAGCCGACCGGAAGTCTTGCGCTCGTGATTGTTAATTTTGCTGTTTGACTTTAAAATAAATATTGGCTTTGAATTATATTATATATGTTATTGTTTATTTATATGTTTTGTATTGAATAGTTTGGAATCTTATTGTGTATTGAAACTGTTAGGATTATTAAGTATACCAAGTGATGGAATCTGAGATATTATAGAAGGTTAAAGTTCTGTTGATGTCCTTTCTGGTAAGTTCAAGCTTGCAAAGATTTAGCCGATGCTTAAACTTGCGCTCTCACTTAACTTGCACTACCTGAGCCGAAAGCTATGTCTAAAGCTAAGAATAAGCTCAAGGTCTTTGCTTTTATCTTTAGCCTAAACTTAAATTTAAAGCTGAACTTAAGGCTGCCTATAAGCCTAAAGTTCGTTAGCTTAAGTCTTTCAACTTATGTGTTTAAAGTAGGTTTAAGCAGGGACTTATGCTAGCATTGTTCCTTGTAAGACTGCTTAGGCTGGTAAGACTCATAAGCCAAAGATGATCTTTAAGGTTACCATTTCACTTGTCTTTAAAAGAAACTGGGCGCTCGTCCAAACTAAAAGATAGACTTAAGATCATGCATAGACCTAAGGCCGAACTGATACTTAAAGCTGATTAATGATACTTAATCCAAGACTGAAGCCTAGAGATCTAATATTTGACCTTTAGCTAGTTTTAAGTTTGTTTAAGCCTAAGAACTAAGCTTGTTACTTAGGCCTGAGCCAAGTCTTAGTCTTGGTCGTAATCCGACTCTTAGGGCATTCGGCTTCGATCTAAGTTTAAGGGAATTTTCTATGTAAGATTCTGGGTTTTGGACGAATAATGCACTTATTTGGAGTCATTTCTGAACTGTTAATTACATTCAAGATTCATTCAACCGCAACAATAGGATTGTACTTTAAGGTTATCAGTTCACGTGTCTTAAAAACTGTTAGCGTTCATTTAAACCAAAAGAGGGGGCAGAATTAGAGGGGGGTAAAACAAGAAGGGGGTTAAATTAGAGTTTACGGTAGTTTAAGCCTAAGAACTAGTCTTGTTTCTTAAGCCTGAGCCTAGTTACTTAGCCTTGGCCGTAATCTTACTCTTAAGCTTGGCATTTGGCTTCGATCTAAGCTTAAGCTGGTATCTTAACTTTTATATGTAAGACTCCGGATTCAAGGACCCTGGATTACGTGTAATTGTCATGGAGGTATGATTACATTCAAGATTCATTCAATAGTATTGTACTTTAATGCAACATGTTCAACAGCGTTAAAAAATTTTATTACTAGTGCGTCACCAGTCGGCAAAAGGCCCGCAATGGGGAAAGAAGTCTGTGAATTCGCAACCTTTTCTGCAACAAATATGCATAATTTCGTTGATTGTCGCCGGTCTGTACTGGTCCGTTACTTCTGTCCGCAGGACACTCCGCTTCTTCCTCCTCATCGGACACGCCAGCTGGAACGCCTCGAAGAATGAGCGACCACCTGGAATTGATTTTTGTACTCTTGATTAGGCACCTTGCACTTTTGGAATTTTCAATATTATAATGATATGAATTATATGAATTTTTTCATATATTTGAAAATTTTTGCCAAAAATTGGAATTTTTTCGAAAAATTTTGCTATTTTCGGCCAATTTTTCGCAAATCTTGACCAAAAAGATCCAAAACTCGGCCAAAAATTGCAAAATGTACAGAAAAAAAACTAAATTTTCGACAAAATTTTTGGGTACTCGTCGCTTTCGCTTCCGAAATTCGGTTATCCGAACGAATTTCGGTGAAAATTTGGCAATAGGGCCCCTCCTTTTGATTTGTAGATTTTATGAATTTTTGGAATTCCAGTAAAAAATTCAAATTTTTGGCCAAAAATTTGAATTTTTTCTAATATTTTTGCAGTTTTTGGCCAACTTTGCCAATTTGTGTGAATTGGGTGAAAAATCAATAGGGTCCCCTATTGGTTCGGTTATCCGAACGAATTTCGCCGGAACGGAATTTTTCCATACAAATTTCTTTCGTTTATCGGAATTTCAGTTATCCGAAAAAATTTGGCAAAATAAATCGATTCGGATAAATCAAGTTGGACTGTACTCCTTATAGAGGTCGACAACATTCTAGAAAAAATTTTACAAAATTCACAAATTGAAAAAAAAATTGAAAACGACAAATCAACTTCCGGATGAGTAATCCGGAAGCGTTCTACTTTAAAGCCGACGCTTCGTTTAAAAAAACTAAAAAAAATTTACCTGGCGGGCACAACTTTAGAGTCCCGAATCTCGGCTCTTCCTTGGCGTCCTGCAGCAGTGTCACCAACGGGTGCAATTGCCCGAAGACATTCGCCGACGAAACCGGCAAAGGTGTGACGTTTGGAGGTAAGATGAGCAGGACGAACGTCACAACAATCGAGACTCGCCGGACCAAAAAGGACATCCACCTGGGGCGTTTCATGCTGGAGTATAGGCAACTGGGTACGGCATAGACGGTCATAGAATATGGTATAGAGTTAGTATTGACGTTCACTTCCGATTATGGGCATGCTGGGCTGAAAAGGTGACAGGTGTTTGTTTATAGGTATATTGCAGGTAGGCATATACTAAGCGATATAAATTCTTGGATCGAAAGTTAGTTAGTATCAGTTTTTGGGCATAACTTTGAAGGTAAGTCAAGAGATCTTGAGATAAAGGTCAAGTCTTAGGGTAAAGGTCAAGTCTTAGGGTAAAGGTGAAGTCTTAGGATAAAAGGTCAAGACTTAGGGTAAAGGTAAAGTCTTAGGATAAAAGGTCAAGACTTAGGGTAAAAGGTCAAGTCTTGAGCTAAAGGTCAAGTCTTAGGGTAAAGGTAAAGTCTTGGGATAAAAGGTCAAGACTTAGGGTATAAAGGTCAAGTCTTAGGGTAAAGGTGAAGTCTTAGGATAAAAGGTCAAGACTTAGGGTAAAGGTAAAGTCTTAGGATAAAAGGTCAAGACTTAGGGTAAAAGGTCAAGTCTTGAGCTAAAGGTCAAGTCTTAGGGTAAAGGTGAAGTCTTAGGATAAAAGGTCAAGTCTTAGGGTAAAGGTGAAGTCTTAGGATAAAAGGTCAAGACTTAGGGTAAAGGTAGGGTAAAAGGTAGTAAAAAAGTCTTAAAGGATTAAAAGGTCAAGACTTAGGGAAAAGCTAAAGGATAAAAGTCAAGTACTTGTGTTTAAATTAAAAGGTCAACGAACTAGAAGTAAAAGGTGAAGTCTTGAGCTAAAGGTCAATTTTTGGGCTAAAAGGTCAAGTCTTGGGTTAAAGATGCCGAACTAAACCTACAGGTGAATGCTTATCTTATTACAGTTGTGGCCATTTACCGTTAAACGATCAAAGATCACTTATTGATTCTAGAAAATTATAAAAAAGTAACTATTCGCGTCGAATTAGGTAGGGCGTGGTATCGATCTTGAAAGTATTACAAGAAAAAAGATTAGCAAAAAAATCTAAAAGTAATTTTTGCTTTCGAAAATTTCTAACGTATCTTTTCTTTCAAAAATTCCAAAGAGCCTGGAACTATTCGAACGTTCTAAAAATTGAATGTATTTTTTGGACAAAACACAAATCGACTTTCAGGGCGGAAATATTTCTCGGAAATATTTCGTCTATGAGGTAAGTCGGCCTCAGTTCGCACCTGGAACTCATTTTTTTACAGGTAACGCTTTTGTTTCGACACACGCAAAGGCAGAACAGCGACGGCTAACCCACGCCTTTCTGTCACAGGCAAACTCAGACACGCGATCTCTCAAAGTCACCTGTAGATCCGGAAGGTGAGGTCCTCAAAAATGACAAGTCAAAGATTCTGGATCAGATCCTGGAATGGACATTGATGGCCCGGTAATTTTGGGCAAACATCCAATTGGGAGAAGTTACAGTTGGGGTTGTCGCTAAAAATGGGCATAGGTCACCAAACGGTTATGGGAAAGTTAGGAGTCGATTTTTACGAGTCGGAAAGTTAGTAATCAGAAAAGAAAATCCAGAGAATACGGCAGATCCACGTACGTGGCAGTCTCCTAACTTTCCCAATCCTAGCTTTCCGATTCCTAACTTTCATAAAATTTGGTGTTTTTGGGAAAGTTAGGAATCTGGCACGTTCGTGGATCTCCCATATTTGGGCATCTCGCGCAGCGGTCCAAAAGGCAAAAACTATCTCAGACTCCCAACTTTTGTGTACCATTTTTGAAGGCAGTTGTTTGTCTAGGCCCTATAAGGCGATCCCGCCCCCTTTGCCATTTATTCGTACCCACGAACCACAGCGGTATCGTTTTTCTGGGCAAAGAAATTAAACATCAGGAATTGAGAAAAATGTTTCAGCTTGGAAAGTACTTTTCTGGCAAAAATGCAATATTTGTTAATTTTGAAAAATGTGACTTAAAACTATACACATTTTGTACTGTGTATTGTTTTTTTACAAATTTTTGTCAGAATTTGCAAATTTTTTGTTCGATGGATTTTGAGCTTCTTTAGAGATTTTAAAAAATTGGTAGGAAAATAGATCCTGGAAACTCAAATTCATGGCTAAAAATGTCGATAAAAAACCAAAAAAAACGGTTTTTTGCATAATGTCGAAAAAAAATCTGCGCAAATCAAAAATTTTTCCAAAATTTTTCCCAATTTTGGGAAAGTTTGCAACGGTTTTCCAGAAAACAAACAATGAAAAATCTGAACCAATTATTTTTCTCTGGAAAATGCACTCTAATTACCGGCCAGTCTTTCAGGATGAGGCAAGTCAAGGCCTCGGGATGAAGCCAAGTTAATAAGAGCCAGACAAAGTTAAGACTCGGACCCGATTCCTAATTAAAACGAGTTCCGAGAGATCCGAGAGTGCTATTCCGAGATCTCAGGAAGGAAACATACTTTTCTTACAGAATCTTCTAGATTGTTCTTTCAGCGGTTTTTCTGGATTGGTTCGGAGAAGAAAATAATACTAAGGGGTTTCTGGGATCGGAAATAAGCGCAAGTCTCAGAACAGTCTCCAAACAGTGTGTATCCGGATAAGTGAAGTTAGACTGTACCAACAAGGCCGATACTCCCACAGACCAGAGTCCTATGCCCTGAAGGGCTATGCCCTCCAGACATATACCCTCAAGACTTATACCGACAAGGCTATATACTCTCAAGGACCATAGATCAATACCTATGCCCCCAGGGAATATGCCCTAAAGGTCTTTGTCCTACGAAAAGTTATTCGTGTAACAGAAGTGGGTCTTTTTTGTAACAGATTTGGCATTGGCATTGTGCGCAAATCGTTATCCTTAGGCATGGGCTTAGGCTTAGGCTAGGCTTAGGCTTGGGGCTCAGGCTGACCGTTTTTAGGGGTAAATCCATAATTATTGTTTGAAACCCTGATAAATCTGTTACAAGAAGACCCACTTCTGTTACATCGAAAACCCTCACGTCTTTGTCCTCAAAGCCTATGCCCTAAAGGGCTTTGTTCTCAAGAACCATGCCCCCAAGGCCCATTTCCTCAAGGTATATGTCCTCAAGAACCATACATCAAGACCTATGGCCCCAGGGCATATGGCCTCTATACGCAGACAAATGCTTGCGGTGCGTGTAATGTAATTACACGTTATGTAATTAGGAAAACGGACATAGTAATCGTCACGGAGCGGTTGTTTTCAGGTTAAAATCGAGAATGAGGAACCGAGATTTCTGGGAAATCCGTAATTTCTTGCATAGGAATAAGTGAGAGGTAGACGGTTCTGCTGGACGAGAAAACGTGACTGTGAGTTACGTTTTGCTTTTCTTAAAGGGTTGCACTTTAAACTTTTCCGTTTAAAGTGCTAAAAGTGCAGATTCGGGACTTGGCTAGATGGGTCAAATATGAGCATGGCCAGAGGGCATAACGGGGTGCTTGGGTTATCGGGGAATTTGAAATAGTGCTTTTTGATAAGACATTTCTAAAAATTAGTCTAGAATACATAAAATCTTCTAGAATTTTTCAGAAAATTTTTTCCAGAATATTTTAGACCCCTTAAAAATTCAAATTTTTGGCGGGAATTCAAAAGTAATTTAAGTTACAGGTATTTTTAAAATAAAATTTGAATTCCCGCCAAAAAATTTGAGTTTTTAAGGGGTCTAAAAAATTTCGCGCGCCTCTTACCGTAGGCCAATCTCGAATTTGGCTTTTGCTTTTAAAGGGCACTGTCGAAGTGTTCAATTTTTGTGTAAAAATGACCCAAATTTGGTGCGAAAAGAACGAATTTGATGCAAGGTAAATGAGGAATATAACGATTTTTAAATAATTCCACTTAAAATTTTGACCCAAAATTAAAAAAATCAAAATAAACGTAAAAAACGAAAGAAAATGCAATTTCGTTCTTTTTCACAAAACCCACCAAAAATGAGGAAAGGAAGAAGAAAAAGTCCAGAAAAGTTGCTTTGCAAAAATTTCTTCGGGATTCCGCGAAGTGCGTTTGCGCCAAAGTTTTGATCATGACATCAAATTTTTTTGCCTTTTATGGCATTTGAACGACGCAAAATAGAATGGCAAGACGACAACAAAAGACCAATTATCGCTTCAGGGCTTTAGAGGGCCGTCAGAGGGACCTCCATCCGGGTCTGGAGCTAAGCCCGCAGGCGACAAACAATAAACAGTGTCAAGACCGGCCTTGGAATGGGTATTGAGCTGAGGAATCCTTAGGCAATCCTTCGACCCTTTGTTCATGGCCGCAGGCATCCGGAGATATCCATTCTCGGCACCAATCTCGAATGGAAATTCTAGAAGAAAACAAAATTCAAGAAAAAAACTGTGTCGGCGTGGGTGGGACCCGGCTCAAAGCGATCCAGGAAATCGCTGCAAAGAAGGGGCAATTAGGGATCCAGGATCGGGGTCTGAACTCCAAGGCCTGGGGCGAGAAATGTTTCTATAGTCGTATTTTGCGTCGCCAGACACAGGCCCTCAGGGTATGAAGAGATATAGGAAGAGCTTAGATACAAAGCAACTTTTTGCTCAGAAAGCGGTTTTGGACCTAAAATTTGGCGGAAATTTGAATTCACCAAAAAAATGGTCCGGATTCCGGACCTTTTTTTTCTGGTGAATCCACTCACAATGCCAATTTTTTATGTGAATTTTACCTTCCGGACTCCGGAAGGTAAAATTCACATAAAAAATTGGCATTGTCCAGGAAAAAGTTGAGAAAATTAACAGAACACAGGTAAAAGTATGGAAAAATGGCCCAAATAAGAAACAATATCGAGGCATAGAATCGTTAGCCATTGGTCCTTAGCCAGAGGGCATTCCAAAGATATCCCAATCTCGAAATCATTTTCATAGAGGAAGACACACCTGTGGAGGCTTGAGTGGAACCAGTCTGAGCAATATCGCTCCTGGCAGTCTTGCTTTATATGATTGTCTTATACGGATTGTCACCCCTTCCCTAAAAGGTCATATATGAGTGTCTTATCCTGTCTTTCTACCTTTCATTCTATCTTATTCCCTTCCCTAAAAGGTCATGAAATAAAAAGGAGGACGCCTAGACAAGAAGGCGCTTCTGTAAATTAAAATATGGTAACTCCGACTATATACCTGGAGTAATATAGAATATTGATATAAAACATCATCGCCTGGAGCGCTGTTGCATGGACCGGGTTGCTTGGACCACCCACGCCTCCAAAGGTGTGCATTGTACTTCTGGGAATGATGTCAAAAATGAATATCTCTGGAATGTCGTCTGGCTATGGATAAGATGCAAAATCCTTAGACAAAATGTCAACGGACTCCAAAGAGGATTACTCGTCTCATCAACTCGTCAGATCGGAGCATTTTGTAAGCCGCTTTAGGGACCAGCTTTTTTTCAGGATGAGGATGGAGATGGGTCGTGCTGTATGCCACTGAAACCTTTCTATCCAGGAACACACCTTTCTGTCACATTCTTCCAGGCAGACTGAAGTCCGGCAGACTGAAGTTGTGACTACATTCTTTGCATTCCTCACACCTCTGCTTTCATTCCCGGTGACATTACCCCACTTTCCCCGGAAGAAACATCCGTGGATGCGTGGGTGAACCAGTCCTTTGCAATGGCAACATTAAGAGCAATTAGGCTTTCTTCCAGAGCTGAGACGTATTTAGACTCCCGCATTGTTTGCTACCGAGAACTAATTTCACAGTTTATACTTTTTCGGGATTATAAACAACGTGGGTGGTCAACAAAATGCAACTATTTAACATTCTCGTTTATTCTTTAGTAAAGATTTTACTAACTGATCCAAAGTTTTTCAGTAATGGGGTTGACTGTAGTATAATTTTTTCGTAGATGTTGACTGACGACCAGGGCTGGGAGATCGGACCGGATCGGTTTTTTTGCCCATTTTCCGATCCGATCCAAGCACCCCTAAGAATGCACTCGGCGCATTCAAATTTAAATTCCCGCCGGCCGTGCCCGATAGGGCGCGGCCGGATTTTTTAATTTCGAATTTTTTAATGAACCACCATTCCAAAATGAGAAAATTTTCGCCTGCGGCGCTATTTGGATACCAATTCTCCTCCAAGTATTTATAAAAATTGTGCAAATTTTTATATGAAAATCGCCAAAAATAGAATAATTTTCGCCTGCGGCGCTGATTTTTCTTTCTTTACCCGTTGTTATTGAACGGCAATTGTAGTTTTTAGTAACAAAAACTACTGTTTTTGAGCTAAAAACGCCGAAAATTGCAAAATTTTTCGCTACGGCGAAAAATTTTGCCTGAAAAAAGTGTTCTTTCCAAATTTTTTCTTAATTTAGCAAAATTGAGTAAAAATATAAAAATTGTACAATTTCATGAAAAAACATTAATTTTGCCGTATTTTACCAAAAACTTGCAAATTTTACCCATTTTTGGGCATAAACAGCAAACTTAGGTGATTTGGGAAAAATTTTGAAAAACAGCGAAATTTGGTGAAAAATTTTGGATCGGATCGGAAATATCGGTTTTTTTGGGCTCCGGATCGGATCGGATTGGGGGTTACTGAGGATCGGATATCGCCTGCGGCGCTATTTGGTTAGCATTTCTCCTATATATCAAGGAGCCGATACAGGATCAGGAAAAGGTCAACAATTATAAACAATTAGTCAAAAACATGAAATATTAAATACTAGGAAAGAGGGACTCCCTTCGGGAGCCCGGAATTATATCAGAGACGTAAATGGTTAGCGTGCGGTCGACAGTCGCGGCCTTCGGGCGCTCCGCAGGACGTAAATGGTTAGGCACTGGATAGAATGGACTTGCCAAAAATTCGAGACAGACTGACAAAATGGCTTATATAAGCCATTTTCCAATGGACAGACACACGAACAGCACTCAAATACTATATAGGATAGTAAATAAGACACGCTGTAAGCCCAACCTTCAGCAGTAAAAAGCAAACTTCGAGAGTTCACAACTCGCGCAGGTCGTCAAAGTTGGTCTTCGGAATGATTTTCCCGAGATGCCCCAGGTCTAAGGATAATTTTAAGCCCAAACTTGCATCGAATGGAGCGGCGACGTGAGAGTTACAGAAGCATTGTCACCGGGCTGGAATATTGGGACAAAACGGTTGACAAACAGTGGGAATCTGGAAGAAATCTGATCCAAAGATCGCTTTAACCGTAACCGAACTATAAACTAAAATCATAAAAGTTTAACTTTTATGCTTGGACCGTAATAAAATCTCTCGGAATCCCGAATACAGTAGTATTGCTTGTTCCCGATCACTACGACCATTGATCATTGGTCTCTAAGACAAACCGGTGCGGAGGCGTAGCACAAATCCGATTCGCGCAAAGATTGGAAGCAATTATGTTCTGCCTTGGGCGAAGAGCGATTATATCCTCGAAGCTGAGACATTTTCTGGATGTTTGGCGCTATTTATTTCCTGAAAGCAAATTCGGGAGTCAGGAATCGCATGCATACCTAAGGAGGAGGTGCCGCCTCGATAAATGGCCTGAGGCCTAATGAGTCAAGAATCCAAATAAATGGCCAAACTGAAATAGAAATGCTAAGCCTTAGGCAGTCAAAAAGGTTTGAAAAACAGGAGGAAATGTGATGACAACTTCCGCGTGGATGACGTGGAATTTTCAGGACATGCCTGGAAGCAAAATTTGGGTTGATGAATGATCTTGGATCCATGCAAAAAATGTAAAAGAATCGGAAGAGTTTGAAAAAAGATGGAAAAAAGATTTTCTGCAAATTTTGTCTATATCATCGGGAAAACTATAGTATAATTTTTCTACGGATAGTGACCGCTTCTGGAACATTAAAGAAGGACGAGTATTCTCTGCGTTCTGGAGTTGGTACACAGAAAAAAGAGTCTTTTTTGCTTCTCAAAATTATTTCTTTCGTACAGGCACACAATTTTAGTTACCGTATTACTCTCTAATTTAACCCCCGGGGGTATAATTATTCAATCGACCTCTAGGGGGGCAAAATTAGAGGGGGTAAAAATAGAGGGGGGTAAAATTACGCGATCGAGGTTTTGCTCAAATTTGCTCAATTTTTGCTCAAAAAATTCAAAATTTGAATTCCCGCCCAAAAAATTTTGAATTTTTTCGAAATTTTTGCCATTTTTTACAAAATTTTGGCAAATTTTTGCAAAATTTGGGAAAATTTTGCAAAAAATGGTAAAAAATAGGTAAAAAATTCAAATTTTTGGCAAAAAATTTGAATTTGCGCCAAAAATTTGATTTTGGCTCTCTACATATTCGTAGAATGCATATTCGTAGAACGGTAAATTCGTAGAACGGTAAATTCGTAGAAAATTTGGTTTTTCGCGAATAATTACATTTTTTTGTGACCTCAGACCGCGATTTCGTACCCCCTATAGGTAATCGACACCGCTGAATCCGAATCTGAAGTGAGTTTTGGCGTAGCACAACTTTATGGCGTTCTGTCCAACAAAATGCCAAAAATGGGCAGAATGCCAGAAAGTGGTACCATATTGCCTCTGATGTCAAAACTGACTTCAGATTCGGATTCAGCGGTGTCGATTACCTATAGGGGGTACGAAATCGCGGTCTGAGGTCACAAAAAAATGTAATTATTCGCGAAAAACCAAATTTTCTACGAATTTACCGTTCTACGAATTTACCGTTCTACGAATATGCATTCTACGAATATGTAGAGAGCCTTGAATTTTTGGCATTTTTGGAAAAATTTGCATTTTGGGGGGGGGCAAAATTAGAGGGGGGTAAAACAAGAGGGGGGGTTAAATTACAGAGCTTACGGTATATACCATTTTTAAATCATTTTTGTTGTATAGTCGATCTGTTCGCCGACATATTGACAAGTAATAACAAAAACAATGTGTTGTGTATTTTACATTTTTCTTGAAATAACCTTTTTCGGTTATGCAAAATTTTCTCTTCCGCCGATCAATTCTTCAAGATCGCCAGTTTTATTTCCATTGAACAAGGCACCGAGGGATGCACTTTACTTCAATAAAAGACGCGTTGACATTTCGCCAAATCTGGCGCAAATTCAAACCGCGCATTAAAAATAACTGTTAAAAACAACTTCACATGCACTTGTGATGATTCATTTTATTTTCTTGGCTTATTATTCCGTTATTTTAAAAATTTGCTTGCAAATTAAAATTAGTCTCGTAATAAAATTTTTTTAAACAATAGAAATATTTGTATTTTCGTTTATATTTTTGTTTATTATTATTATTCTTTGTTTATTCGTAAAATTAATTCAAAAATTACCTTCAAACCTTTCAAGTTTCCAGGATCGAATGTAAAAATGGCTTCTACCGAATTTGTGAACCGGATTCCGTTCGGCGAATCTCTGGATCAAGATCAGAAACGGGCGCTCTTGTTCGCATTCTACAACGCAGTTTTTATTGCTTTGGTTTGAACTTTTATTTGAAAAATTTATTAGTTTGTAACAATTTTTGTTTTTTAGCTCGGACTTTGCTTGACGGGTCTTTTTGCGGCGTATCAAATTTTGTTCATGTTCATCCGACCCATGCTTTGGTATGTTTTTGAGGATTGTTGTTTTTGAGTTTTTATTTAGAGTCTAGGATATTTTGTGTGGGGAATTTACTTATTTTGGCGCTTGTATGGTTTTGGCGGGGTAAAAGCCAACTGGGGGGTTTCAACTGGGGGGGGGGGTTACGATATCTCGAGATTCAGCCGTTGGTGTGAGCCTTAGGCATGCTTCCTACCTTAGTTAGACCCTAAGGGTCAAAATGAGTCAAAAATCTGATCCTAAGGGTCGTTTCCCTGCAAAATCCCTTGGCATTGGCGTTGTGCCCAAATAGCCTTAAGCTTAGCCTTAGGCTGCTGTTTAGGCTTAGGCTGAATCTCGAGATATCGCATATCCCCCTAGTTGGTACCCCCCAGTTGGTATATACCCGTTTTGGCGGCTCCAAAATATCGATAGGACCCCCTATTGATTTTTTTGTAAAACATTTTCTAAAAATAATTTTTGCATAAAAACCATATGGGGACGCTAATGATTTTTTGACAGATTTTCCAGAAAAATGGTTTTTCAAACCATAGGGTCCCCCCTATGTTTTTATGCAAAAAATTATTTTTAGAAAATTTTTTACAAAAAATCAGTAGGGGACCCTATTGATATTTTGGGGCCCCCAAAATACATAGAATACCTACATACACCATACAAGTGCCCTTATTTTTTTGTAATTTTCTATTTGAAATATTATCAAGTTAATACCATAAATGTTCTTAAGATACTATAGAAATTATTCTGGGACGTTCTAGAACACACGAGGAAAGCTCTAGGAAGAATTTGTAAAATTGGACTAGAAATTTCAGTAAAATATATTATACAGTCGAGTCTCTGATTAACGATGATTTGTGAGAAAATGTTGATAAATTTTAACCAAATTCTGGTCAAATTTGGCCCAGTTTATTTTTTTTTGTAATTTTTCCCAAATGAGGCAAATTTGAATGAAAATAAGATCAATATTTCTAAAAGCGGTAATTCTATGTTAATTAAGTAAAAAATACGATGTTATACCAAAAAAGTACTGAAAAACACCAATTATGAAATGTTTGTGCTTTTTCTAATTGGCTGTTTATTTTTTATATTTTCCTGATCAATTGATGACTTATACCAAAATATTCCCGCTAATCTTGGGAAAGTTTTGGTATACGGCATACATATAAATCATCAAAAAAAATTTCGCTACTTTGAATAGGAGCAAATCCGGAGCAATGATGCATTACAGGACGATAGATATTATTTTATAATTTTTATTTAAAAATAATAATTACATTCTTAATTGGATTATTTCCATTTTGCATGTTTCCAAAGTCCGTTTTGGAAGCATAAATAAAGTTTAAAAAATCTAGAGGGTGTTAAAAAACTAAACATTCGAACTGATTTGATGATGTTCCAAAATGAAATTTAAGTTAGTCTGTTAGAATTAGTCTTTATTCCATAGGACCACCCAGCGGCTTCGCCGCATGGCGGCGCCCATGATCATCCATGGGCCAAAAAACACGTTTTTGGCCAAAATTTGAAATTTCCGGTCGGTGCATCAACTTTTTTTTGCGGATTCGTTATTAGCTCGGCCAGGGCTACAAAATGAGCTATCACACACCCCCGTAGCTCACCGGCAAGTCGTTTCCAAAAAGTGCCAAAAACACGTTTTTGGCAAAATTTAAAATTTTGGGCCGGTGCATCAACTTTTTTTTGCGGATTCGGTAATAGCTCGGCCAGACCTACAAATGAGCTATCACACACCCCGTAGCTCACCGGCAAAGTCGTTTTCCAAAAAGTGCCAAAAACACGTTTTTGGCCAAAATTTAAATTTGGGCCGGTGCATCAACTTTTTGCGGGTTCGGTAATAGCTCGGCCAGACCTACAAAATGAGCTATCACACACCATCGTAGCTCACGGCAAAGTCGTTTTCCAAAAAAGTGCCAAAAACACGTTTTTGGCCAAATTTTAAATTTTGGCCGGTGCATCAACTTTTTTTTGCGGATTCGGTAATAGCTCGGCCAGACCTACAAAATGAGCTATCACACACCCCCGTAGCTCACCGGCAAGTCGTTTTCCAAAAAAATGCCAAAAACAGGCTTTAAATTTCGTGTGCACAACTTTTTTTTGGGATTTTATTCTGATCAATGAGCTATCAAATAGTCACCGCAATTTTGGCCAAAAAACACGTTTTTGGCCAAAATTAAAATTTCGTGCTCACTTTTTGGAGATCGGAATAGCTCGGCCGAAAATTATATTATCCCAAAGTCTTTTGCCCTTTACTACATCTACAGGATGTCATTTTGATGTCTATCACATCGATAACCCCTAAAATCAGCTTAGAGGGACCCGACAAAATTTTATCGAATGCTTTTTAGGGCCGCCTTAGTTGGAACTATGCTATTTCCTTTTAAACGGAGACTTCGCGACAATTTGAAAGGTATGTACTTTTATATTTTCAGTTATTAAACGTGATGACTATTTCTTCATTCAGGTTGGCTCACTCAACTGGACAACGAGGATAGGCCGCTCGTGGTTGGAGTTGTACTCTTGCCGATTCAATGGATTCGAACGACGTCAGAGGCCATCTATGAGTCGTTATTCAGGTGAGCATTGAGTATAAGGATAAGTGTAAACTTAAGTTCAGTCTTGAGACTACCATATTATTTGGCCTTATCAGTTTGTACTTTCATTTTACAAATTCCTAAAAAGTAAACATTTGAGACAGTTAGATTACTTTTTTACTTAAAAATTTGTATTAAGCTATCCCAGAATAGTTTGCATATCCCTTAAAGTCTAAGCTTATAGAAATTTTAAGACCAAGCTTAGGTTTAATGCTAAGCTTTTACGTTCACTTATAAGCTTTGGGTGTATATTTTGAGCTTAATCTTATAATTTAGCTCTCATTTCTAAGCTTAGAAAGCATGCTTAAGCTTTTAGAAGCTCGCAAAAATTAGCCAAAACCTCGCCAAGCGCTAGCTTAAGCTTAAGTTCAGTCTTAAAACAGTTTCCAAGTTTAGATTTGGCTGAAGCTTAAGTTTTGGCTCGAGCTCAAGCTTCTAGATTCAAAAATTTCTATTACATGAAGACCAAAGCGCATAGACTTAAGTGGCAGTCTCATGGGTAAACTTACAATTTTAATAAGTTTAAGCGTAAGCTTGGCTTAAGTTTAAGCCAGGACAAATTTTGGGGCAGTTTAAGTGAGAGTACACTATTTCCCACTTTCTTCATAGCATAAAGTATATGCTTAAGTTCAATCTTAAGACCAATCTTAGGGTTTAAATATGTTTCAGCATAAGCTCAGGCTTAAGATTATGTCTAAGTAATTTCGATGAGTGACACTAATTTTTTATTTATGTACTCTTACGCTCTTAATAGTACATCTGCCCTAACTATGTACTTTAGCATGACCGGTGCTTTCTGTGTGGTCGCTTACGTTGCCCTAAAGGTGAGATTTTGATTTTCAACTCAGTTTTCATTTTCATTTAGTAAAATTTTTTTAGGTCCTCACGTTCGATGACGTCTTCTTACGGATTTTCATATGGTACTTTTATCTATAACTGTGTAGATGACCCAATATGACTCACGTTCATTTTCAGGATTGATCTCCTGCACCACGTAACGGATGTGGCCATCGGATTTCTGACTCAGAAATGGGTAGGAAATTTTTGCATTTTTACCGATATTTTTCATAATTTGCCCAAAAACGGTGTACGGTGATTACCCCCATACTTGCCATTTTTGGTCTAACTTTTTTCTGGAATATTCTAGTAGGATGAGTAGTCGCTTGAATCAAAGCTAAGGCTCTTGGCTATCGATCGGTATATTACTTGCCGCATCTCGATTCAAGATTCTCGAGATTCAAGTATTTTTGTCTCAAATGTTCGAATTTTCACAAAAATTCAAGAGTAAAGAGACAAAAAGTATTGAATCTCGAGAATCTTGAATCGAGATGCGGCATGCAACATACCGATCGGTAGCCCAAAGTCTTAGCTCTGATTTAAGCCATTACACATCCTTCTAGAATGTTCCAGAAAAAAGTTATGACCAAAAATGGCATGCATGGGGTAATCTCCGGGAGTAATCACTGTGTGCCTATAAAACACTTGTGTGGTTACGTTAAGTAGTTCTGAGCTTAACCATTTCAAAGAGCAGACAAAAATTTATGTAGCGCCTTTGAAAAGCAAAGGACCACACAAGTCGATTATCATTTTGGGGTGTTTTTAATAATTGTTTCAGGTATTCGCAACTTGCACTCTGTACTTTTTGGGATTCGGCGCTTGGATCTGTCTCAGCGATAAGGAAAAGCTCCACAAAAAATTTGCGAGAGCGCTTTCTTTGCCGATTTGGTTTGTTTCAAAATTTAACCGAAAAAGGGCATAAAAGTACATTTTTGCTCATACCTTGTTCGAGCTTGGGCACACAAGTTTAAGCATGGTATTTTTTCCGTGCAAAAAAAATTTATTTTCGTGCAAAATAATATTTTTATTTCTTAAGCTCTAGCTTGAGCTTAAGCTTGATCTTAAGGTTAATCTTAAGCTATCTTAAGTTAATCCTAAGCTAGAGCTTAAAATAAGAAAAAATCATGCCTAGTTTAACATCCTCTGGGTTTTAGGGTTACTAGATTTTAGTCCCTATGGCTCTATAGTTCCCGAGAATTATTAGACCGTTATTTTGGATTGTGAGGCTAAAATAAGCCAAATTCTAAAAAATTTAAATAAAACCCAAGGATTCTTCCCGAATCAAAAACTTTCTAGAACAATCCCAAATTTCAGGATCTTCGTTCTCGCCCAAGCTTCAAACTTCTTTGGACCGTTTCGCGTCGTCGTCTTCATTGGACTGACCGTTGTTCTGTCTCTGACCTCCGCTGGCCTTTTGGGCTCTGATATATCTGCAAGTGACTCAGAGCAGCCAAATTCCGATGATCCCGACCATAAACCACCTGGTGGAATTTCCGCAGGTATTTTAGAACAGGTAAGTTTTTTTGGTATTCTGCAAATCTGAAAAAAATTACGTTGTAGGCCACACACGCTGCAAATGTAAAAACTTCTGTCACGTCCGATAATGGACCGATCCTTGAAAGAAGCCGTATTGACAAAGCCATCACCAGGTTAGTGGAGCCAGTCAAAAATTTTAGTCGCGAAATTGGGAAGGTTAACCCCAAAGGTAAAAAAAAGGTATATGGTATATCCGAGCCCTGGTTTGGGGGATCTTCCAGTATAAAAGTTCATGGATCTATAACATTTCGCCAAATCCATATAATAACGGTTATTCAGCCTAACGCTTAAGCCTAAGCCTAAAATAACGGTTGTTCATTCTAAAATAACGGAGTAGGCGAAATGGGGTAAAACACAACTAGGGGGTTCCAACTGGGGGGATTCGAGATCTCGAGATTCAGCCGTTGGCGTGAGCCTTGGGCATGCTTCCTACCTTAGTTAGACCCTAAGGGTCGAAATGAGTAAAAAATCTGATCCTAAGGGTCGTTCCCCTGCAAAATCCCTTGGCATTGGCGTTGTGCCCAAATAGGGGTAACCCTATCCTTAGGCTCCCCAAATTAGGCAAAGTCTTAGGCTTAGGATAAGACTTAGTCTTAGGCTTGCGGCTATGGCTGAATCTCGAGATATCGATACCCCCTAGTTGGTACCCCCAGTTGGTATGCACCCGGCGAAATGTAAGTTTTATAAGGACTTGGCGAAATGTTAATACCCGAAGTTCAAATAGTATTTATCTCAAAACTTGTTTCCCTTTCAGTGACTCACACATCCAGATTATGGTCGCCCTATGTCTTCTACTCTTCATTGCAAGACACGACGTCTTTCTCTTGTTCGTGCTCATTCCGTTGGTACTTGCAGGATTCTTCAAAATTGGTAAGTTTTTATTTTTATGTGCTTTTTATTTACTTTTTTTTTTGCTTAGGCGAACATTTGGGCGTCCACGAGTGGCTCTTCAATATCGGACACCTTGTATGGACCTCAATCCATGAGCATGTCAACCGATTCCTGAACATTGTCGTGGCCGGATCGCTGAGGAAATTTGTGGTTTTGCTTTTCACGAGCGACAGAATGGTCCGTTTTTTTTTTAATTTTGGAAAGTTTTTGAAAAAGCGAAAATTTTTGTATTCTGTACAAAAGTTAAAGGTACAGACCCACAACAGCCCCCTGCATAACTTTTTTTACTTAAAATGGCCATAACTTTTGATACATTCAAGCTTAAGCTGTAAGTTTGGTCTTAAAATGTTCCTAAGACTTAGCCGACAACTTAGGCTTAAGCTTATGCTTAATCTTAGGATTAGTCTTAGGCTTAGTGTTAGGCTTAGTATTAGTCTTAAGCTCAGGCTTAGGCTTAGTCTTAAGCTCAGGCTTAATCTTATGCTTAGTATTAGTCTTAAGCTCAGGCTTAATCTTATGCTTAGTATTAGTCTTAAGCTCAGGCTTAATCTTATGCTTAGTGTTAGAACATTTTAAGACCAAACTTAAAGCTTGAGTGTATCAAAAGTTATGGCCATTTCAAGATATACAGGGGTCGGTTGCGGGTGCTTGTCAAACTAAACTATTACTCAACTCAAGCTTGATCTTAAAACCCGAGTAGCGTCTCAAAATGTAGCTTAAGTCTGACCTAAATTTGACTTATGCTTAAACATGGCGTGAAAAGTTTTAAAGGAAAGTCTAAGTTTATGCTCAGGTTTAAGCGTAGGCATCTTAGACTTAAGTGTGCGCAAGTTGATTTTGCTTAACCTCAAGACTAGCTTCATTTTGAATGTTTCAGTCGGGTCTTAAGATTAAGTTCAAGCTAAATATAAGCTCAATATAAGCCACGTTCTTCAGTTTGTCTCGAGCCTGGTCGGCAAAGTGGACCTCATTTCGTCGATTTGTGTGATGATCGGAGTGGCTCTCGTCTCGCTGCTCCTGATTTTGTTCTCAGGTAAGTTTTACCTCTGAAATCAGCGGTAAAGAAAATTTTCAAACCAACTTTTCAGTGGTCCAAATCCACAGCGAAGTCGTGCACTTGATCAAGCTGGGCGGAAACGTACTTTCCTCGGATGTGGTTCGGCAGACGATGAACTATACACAGGGCCAAATCCAGGAGCAAAACATCGACGAGTACATTGAACAGGTGAGCTAGATGGGAACTACCAGTTGGATAGTAAAGTGAGTTCGCGGCCGGGTTCCGGGCGCTCTAACTTTTCATATGACCTTTATAAGGGCATAACGAAGTTCTTTAGGCTTGTGGCTTGCTTGTAGGCTTAACAAAGGGCTTAGTCTTAGGCTTGCGGCTAGCACCGAGCTTAAACTTAGCACTAGGGTTCCGAAGCAACCCTTACTTTTGCCGGTGTGCACCAAAGCTCGAGCTTAATCTTACGGCATAAGTTTCCACTTGTGTAACTTTGTCCGTCTATGTCCTAGGATCATTTTAAGACCAAGCTCAAGTGTACAAAATGTTGGAGCTCGCGGAACCCGGCCGAGGAGTGAAGTTTTACTATCCAAGTGGTAGGTGCGCGAGCTAGAAGGTAAATGGTACCGCTACATGTATGGGATGGCCTTCTAGAACATTATAGAATCTTCTATATTCTTAAGAATTTAAGAAGATTTTTAGGTTGTTAGGAAGGTGCTAAGATTTTTAAACTGTAATTTCGAAGTAAAATGGCGTAGAAAAGAGTTCCGTACGCGCAAATGGCGATTTGAATTTGCGCCAAAACATAATTGCATGCCAAAGGGGTTAAAAGGGGCCGCTGAAAATTTTTAATGAGGGGGATTACTCGGCAGGGGTCTCTTCTAGAGATTGGGAAAAAAATTTGAGTGGGGCCTTATTAGAGTAAAAATTTTCACAGTCAACACTTTTCCCTATTAGAGGAGGCTCTTTTTCTGATGCTGAACAGAGACTCCTCTAATAGGGAACACTAATACTCCAACAATTACTAAAAATAGCTCTTGAAAAACCCCTGCTGACAGTTTCTTGAACAGCCAAGAGTGTCAGGGTTCCAAATAGGTATAACATGCCTGGAGTTTGAGCCGTTCCAGGCGAAATTTTTTGGCTAGTGGATATTCGGCAAGGGAAATGCAAAAGCTTATGTCTATGTCGATATTACATAAGTCATTAGCTATCCATTCCGTAACCTTAATTCGTATGCTTTTATACTTATGGTACAATAATTGTCTCGTTGGGTTGTGCTTACCGGAATTTCAGGCTAATTTTAGAGCAAATATTTTAGAAAGTCAATATTTTTCGATAAGGAGCAAATTTTTTTTCACTTCAGGGCTATCAAGAAGGACGGAAATGGGTCTCGGCCAATATTCGATCGTTGGCCAAATGCGATACAGAAGGTAACTGCGAAAGAGCGGACCAGTTGGAAATGCAAGCGAAACTGGTGAGTGTCATTTTTAATAGCTAAAAATTTTTCTAGATAGGTAGATACTTACCAGTGATGTCAATTTCTATGAGAAAAACTGTAAATGGTTGAAAACTATAGTATAGTTTCTGATACCGGAACGTATATTTGAGACATTACTCGTCTTCTAGAATGTTTTAGAATCAGAATCAGTATCCATTTAAAAACTATACTATAGTTTTCATACAATTTTATAGTTTTCTCACAGATATTGACATTACTGGTAGACTAAAAAGTATCGGGTAAGGAAATTGAGCCATTGCCCCAACCCAGGTTATAGGATCGATTTCTCGGGACCGGTGCCAATTTTTTTTGCGGGCCCGTCCAGAGGAGAGAAATCGGGCCCTGGACCTTTGATTAGATTTCTAGAATATACGTTCTAGAATTAAAAATACGAGAAAAAATTTACGAAAATTTTTAGCCCTGGATCTTGTATTTGTTTTCTAGAATATAAGTTCTGAAAATGTGAAAATAAAAAAAATTTACGAAAATTTTTAGCTGATGGACAACCTCTATCGAATGTGGGAGCAAAGGAACGGCGACGGAGCTAACCAGAATTTGACCGGAAGAACGGCGCTGTCTACGGGCAGTGCCTACGATTGGGTATCTCAACTGACAAGTGCGACGAATCTTGAGGCGTTGAAAGGCGACATCGCGAATATCATCACGGAGAATTATGAGACAGTTTTGACGGTAGGATGTTTAGAAAGTATTTTTGTTATATTTTTTGTGACAAAAACGTTTATAAGATATTACAATTCCTCCTCACAATTATTTCATAGAGCAAACTCAGTTTCAAATTCGCGCCAGAATATAACTGCGTGCCAAAGGGGTAAAAAGGGGTAGCTGGAAATTTTTAATGAGGGGAATTGCTCGGCAGGGGACTTTTCCGGGGATTGGTAAAAATAATTTTGAGTGGGGCCTTATTAGAGTAAAAATTTTTACAGTCAGCACTTTTTCCTATTGAAGGAGGCTCTGTTGACAATAAAAGTGTTGACAATAAAAAATTTTTACTCTAATAGGGCCCCACTCAAATTTTTTTACCAATCTCTAGAGGAGACCCCTGCGGAGTAATACTCCTCATTAAAAATTTTCAGCGGCCCCTTTTTACCCCTTTGGCACGCAATTATATTCTGGCGCGAATTTGAAACTGGGTTTGCTCTATGAAATAATTGTGAGGAGGAATTGTATGGGTAGCTAAAGGTTAGTAGCTAAAGGTTTTTAATGAGGGGGATTACTCGACAGGGGTCTCCTCTAGAGATTGGTAAAAAAATTTGAGTGGGGCCTTATTAGAGTAAAAATTTTCACAGTCAACACTTTTTCCTATTAGAGGAGGCTCTTTTCCTGGTGCTGAACAGAGCCTCCTCTAATAGGGAAGTGTTGACTGAAAATTTTTACTCTAATAAGGCCCCACTCAAATTTTTTTTTTACCAATCCCCGGAAAAGTCCCCTGCCGAGCAATTCCCCTCATTAAAAATTTTCAGCGGCCCCTTTTTACCCCTTTGGCACGCAATTATATTCTGGCGCGAATTTGAAACTGGGTTTGCTCTATGAAATAATTGTGAGGAGGAATTGTAGAGGCTAGGCTCTGCAATTGGATTTGCTCCAGTCCATTAAAAATTTGCAAAAACGATAAAAAATTGTGTAAAAAGTTGTGATAAAGTCATCAATATCAGATTTTGTGACTCACATAGAGAAACAGCTCCAAAAATGGACATAAGAAATCGCCCAAAATTTGGTGCAAGGTCAGAGAAAACGAAATAGTACACAAAATGTTTCATCAAAATTTGTTATAAAACTCGTTTGATCAAATTTGATGAAACATCTTGTGTACTATTTCAATTTCTCTAATCTTTCATCAACTTTTGTGCCATTTTTGTGTTTATTTTTGGAGTTTCCTCTATTGATATACTATGTTTTCACTATGTGAGTCGTAAATCTGATATTGATTACTAGGGCCCGGATTTTTAGGACCGAAAAATCGCATTTTATATAGGATCCTAAAAAGGACCGAAAAAAGGGCATTTTAGGACCGACCAAAATTTGCTAAAAATGGTTTAATTTCCAT
Source organism: Ditylenchus destructor (assembly GCA_022814885.1). Lineage (NCBI taxonomy): Eukaryota > Metazoa > Nematoda > Chromadorea > Rhabditida > Anguinidae > Ditylenchus > Ditylenchus destructor. The sequence continues at coordinate 9,322 of JAKKPZ010000116.1, read as the reverse complement.
GCATTTTTTACAAATTTTAATAAAGGGCAATTCACGTATCAAATTGTGTATAGATTGTTGTGTCGGCGGCATAGCTCGATATTCAACTCGATATTTGAGGCAATTTTCGGGTATCGTTAAGACGGTTATCGTATCGCTGCTCATTTATCGTATCGCTGTACATTTTTGGTAGAAATCCAGGAAAAGCGTCAATTTTTTACCAAAATTTCCCAAAAAAGGTCGTTTTAGGTCATAAAAACCTAAAAAAGTACAAAATAGGATAGTTCGAGTCAATATGATGAAACGCTTGGATAGTAAATCGACCCCGCTGAACCCAAATTCGGGATCAGATGTGAACTTTGATATTTGAGTTTTGAACTTTTCCCGTTAAAATTGGGATTTTTCCAGGATTTAAAGGAAAAAGTTCAAAAATTAAAGATCAAAGTTCAAATCTGATCCCGAATTTGGGTTCAGCGGGGTCGATTTACTCTCCAAGGGTTTCATCATATTGACTCGAAATGCCTTATATAGCCTCTTAGCCTGCATGCCAAGACACGCTAATAAAATCTCGAGAATCTTGAATCGAGATGCGGCGGATTCTTACAGATTTTTAATATTCTGGAGCAAACCAAACGAAAATTAATAAAAAAAAATTCCAATAGTTTGAAGCTAATCGTTATTGGACCGTACCTTAACAAAATTGGCAACAAATTTGGTCTAAACTGTAAAAAGTAACCGCGAAAACGAAAAAAATCTCAAAAAAATTTCAGATCGTGCACTCTGTGTGGTCCGTCTTGATCGTGAATGCTCAGCTCCTCACAGCAATACTCACCACTGTCACAATGGGACTTTTGGGATTTGGATTCGACATTCTCAACTCTTTTGTATGGACTTTCAAAAGTTTCAACAATAGAATAAAAAGAACTAAAAGTACAATTTTTCAGATCGAACTGATCGTATTCTGCTCAGTGGTGTACTATTTGCTGGCCTACAGCGATGAGCAATGGGCCCCTTTGAAATTGGTGAATGACCTGTCATCTTTCTTGAGGGTCCGCGGTCAGTCGATCAATACCAGCGGGCTCAATGTTGGGGAGGCAGTAGAGAGTGCTATCAGGTATGGTATAGGTTTTTGTATTGTTTTGACATAGGTAACTGAATACGAGTAAAAGAGGTTGACATAGAAAAAATCTTCATTCGGGCTCTTAAATTTCGTAGAAGTCGGCGACATTATCAGAACGCACCCCCTAGCTCCACACGATCCAGCACTTTTTTGGCCATAACTTTTGATACGCTCAAGCTTTAAGTTTGGTCTTAAAATGTTCCTAAGACTTAGGCGGAAAACTTAGGCTTAAGCTTAGGCTTATGCTTAATATTAGGCTTAAGCTTAATATTAAGGTCCACGGTCAAACCCTCCCCGCAGCCATTTTCCTCATAACTTTTTTCTGGAACATTCCGAAAGAATGAGTAATATCTTAGATCAAAGCTAAGACTTTTAGCTACCAATCGGTATATTACTTGCCGCATCTCGATTCGAGATTCTTGAGATTCAAGTCTTTTTGTGTCAAATTCTCGAATTAAAAAAGACGAAAATTTGAGGCAAAAAGACTTGAATCTCGAGAATTTTCAATCAACATACTGTATGCTATATACCGATCGCTAGCCCATAATCTTAGCTTTGATTCAAGCCATTACTCATCCTTTTAGAATGTTCCAGAAAAAAAAGTTATGGTGAAAAATGGCTGCGAGACGGGTTTGACCGGCTTCTAGAAGCCACTGTATTGTAATTCGAATCGAGATTCGTGCTAATTGTGTATCATTCCTCATACCACGTTCAGAGCATTGGCCGGCCACATGGCCTATTCCCTCTAATATAGGCCCCGGGGTTTAATAATTTCAAGACAACTCCAGAGGCGGGTATATTATGTTTATTCTTGGTTTCTCTAATATCGATTTTTATAAAACATGAAATCTATTCTCGAATTTCAGTGACGTGTTTGTGCTGAGCACAAAAATGGCCGTCTTCTATTGGCTCTACTTCAACTTTTTGTACTCAATTTTCGATCTGCACGTCATATTCAGTGAGTCATCAATAAAGACCCCAAAAATATTTTTTTTAATTCCGGTTTTAATTAATTAAAATATTTAAAAAAATCGCAAAATATTTAAAAAAATATTTTTTTAAAGTCTTTAGTCATCAACCAAGATTTGACTTGTAATAAGCTTACGAGTCCCGGTCAAGACCCGCCCCGCAGCCATTTTCGCCATAACTTTTTTCTGGGACATTCTAGAATAATGAGTAATGTATCAAAAGAGAGCTACAATTTGAGACAAAAAGACTTGAATCTCGAAAACTTTGAATCGAGATCCGGCGTGCATTACACCGATCAGTAGCCCGGAGTCTTAGCTCTAATTTGAGCTATTACTCATCCCTCTAGAAGGTTCCAGTAAAAAGTTATGGCGAAAATTGGCTGCGGGGGGGTCTTGACCGGTTCCCTAAGCTTAGACTTGTAACTTCGAGGTTTCAAAAAAAATTTTAGTTCCTTCTTTGCTTTCGGCACTGTTAGCGGCAATTCCGATAATGCCACCGTAAGTTTTGTAATGTTTGAACATTAGAATGCTTCAATTGTTCGAGAATTCAGGTACATCGTGGGAATATTTGGATTCGTCGAACTGTTTTTGGTGCGAGGTGAAACTGTGGCCGGCATAGCCTTCGCGCTGGCCAGCTTTGCTCCGGTGCTCTTTGCGGATGCTGCGTTTTATAGGGAAGTCAAGTGAGTTTTTGGTGCATATTGGTATAGTTTGTAGTCCCATATTGTGTATTTACGCTTATATTGGCAATATATATGGCTTATACTGCCAACTAGCCGGCTACCGCCGGCTAGCCGTCGGGAGCCTAGATTCGTGGGGCGGTATAAATTCGTTGAAGCCCGCCCGTTAGTAACATCCCGCCCGGGAAAGTTCTGACCTCGTGAGAATAACACGACCTCGTGAGAACAAATCTCGAATCTGACGTCAGAATCGTGATCAGCGCATCCGAAAACCCCCGGGTGCCAAAAATCAGACCTGTAGACACATTGCATCAAAAAACCCGATTTTTTGGCCAAAAAGTAGCTTTTTTTCAAAAATGCGCCAAATCAAAAAGAGTAAAAAGCAAATTTGTCCAGAATCGTCTCAGAAATCGATTGGGAACATAAAAAACATGACTTCCCCAGGTCAAAACCCTTAAAAACACGTTTTTCGGTTTTGGCGCGAATTCAAATTTTCAAATTTTGGGTCTGATATTTTTCGGGGGACTTTTGAGGGATTTTTGAGTACTGATTGATACTGCCAATAGGAGCCTTTGGCCTATGAATGAGAATCGTTCATTGGCCCCGCATTGGCATATCGTTACAAGGCGCCAAAATGAGCGTTTGAATATTGAATTATTGTTTGAGGAGCACAAAGGCGAATCGACCCCGCTGAATCCAAATCCGGGATCAGATTTGATCTTTGATTTTTGTACTTTTCCCTTTAAAATCCCGAAAAATCCCAATTTAAAAGGCAAAGTTCAAAAATCAAAGTTCAAATCTGATCTTGTTGTGTTCAAATGTGTTCAGCAGGGTGGATTTACTTTGGAGGGGTTTCATCATATTGACTCAAACCCCCTTCCTTCCCCTTTTGTGCTCCTCAAACAATAATTCAATATTCAAACGCTCATTTTGGCGCCTTGTAACGATATGACAATGCGGGGCCAATGAACGATTCTCATTCATAACTAGCAAACCCTACTGAAAATTAGTAAAAAATACATACCTCTTCCATAGAAGTCCCAGGATCGCTAGTCTGACATTTACGGGGCAAAATTTTTAAGCCAAAGGTATACCTAAAAATATTTCGACGTCTAAGCGAAAACGATGCCCAAGCTTAGGCTAAGCCTAAGCTTGAGTAAGCCTAAGCCTATTTCAAGCCCATCACCGGGTACTCAACTAGAGCTTATTTATGATTAAAGACCCCAAAAATATTTTTTAAATAAAAAAATATTTAAAAAATATTTTGGACTTTTTTTAACTAAAATATTTTTAAAATTTTTTTTATTTAAAAAATATTTTGGGAATTTTACTTATATTTTAGTAAATATTTTGGCATTTTTTTTACACATTTTGTGATTTTTTGGCAAAATATTCGCGGCGGCCGAAGGCCGCCGCGAAATTTTTTTTGGCGGAGAAATTTTACCAAAAAATTTTGCCGAAAAAATTTTTTTACGAAATTTTTCAAAAATATTTTTTTTATTTTGCCGTTTTTTTCCAAAATTTGTTATATTTTGTTGAATTTTAGCTTTTTATTTAGTCTGAAGTAACAATGAAGACTAAAAAAGCAGAATTAAAGTCTAGAATCGGCAAAAAATAGCTAATAAAAAAATATTTTTTTTTAAATATTTTGCGATTTTTTTTAATATTTTAATTAATTAAAACCGGAATTAAAAAAATATTTTTGGGGTCTTTATTTATGATTGATAGAAGATCCCCATTTGTCTTCAATGCATGGTCGCCCGTTATTCATATGGAAGCTGAATCACTTTGTCATAGTATTTTAAAGACTGAAACATTTTTATAAAACTCTGAATATCAGGATCAAGGTTCACTATTTTACCAATTTTTTTAAATTTCAGAGGAAGCCATCCCTACGTCACTGGGTAAATTTTTCTTCAACTCTGTTCAATTTGAAATGGCTATAATATAAAATTTAGATTGGCCGTCATTGGAGGTTTTATTTTTGAGATTTTCTTTCGTATGATTTTACTAAAAATTTACTTTTAAGGTATATATTGGCTGGGACTTCAAGGCGCCATTATCGGTAAGATGAATAGTTTTACAATTGAAGTGAACTTTATAGTAGTGTGGAGACGTCGATATCTATGAAAAACTATAGTATAGTTTGGTAAACTATAGTAATTTTTCATAGATAATGACTGCTTCTGATCACTGTTTCTGGAACATTCTAGAAGGTTGAGTAAATGCTGTAATAAATGCTGAATTTCTGGGAATATGATTGAGTCATTAAGCGCCCTTCTAGAATGTACCAAAAGCAGTGATCAGCAGCGGTTAATATCCACGAAAAAACTATACTATAGTTTGACCAAACAATAGTTTTTCACAGATGTTGACATCACTGTATGGGTGCATGACATCATGCCTCAGGTATTACATTACCTGATAGTATAGGCAAAGCTTAGGCTTAAGTTGAAGCTTAAGGGTATCGATATTCTGCCAATTGCATTGCAACCGATAGAATTTACCTTCACGACAGGTGCGTGGTATTTACGCGCGTTTGATTTGAACGGCTTCGCGCGTCTTTCTTATATGGAGTTTATCAACGCCCTCAGGCATATCCCACCTTTGCTCTGCTTTTCTCCCAGCTGAGAGGGGAATGGGTAACCCCCCCCCCGGTAAAACCCCCCGCTCGCCATTTTTGCCATAACTTTTTACTGGAACCTTCTAGAAGGATGAGTAATAGCTTAAATGGAAGCTAAGACTCTGGGCTACAAATCGGTATATTACTTGCCGCATCTCGATTCAAGATTCTCGAGATTTAATTATTTTTGTCTCAAATTTTCGAATTTTCAAAAAAAATTGAAATTTTGAGACAAAAATAATTAAATCTCGAGAATCTTGAATCGAGATGCGGCGAGTAATATACCGATTTGTAGCCCAGAGTCTTAGCTTCCATTTAAGCTATTACTCATCCTTCTAGAAGGTTCCAGTAAAAAGTTATGGCAAAAATGGCGAGCGGGGGGGGTTTACCTAGACTCAGCTAGGAGAGGGCTAACTGAGAGAGAATGATTGAATAGAAATATGGCCGCTTGATAGAAATGCTTCAGAGCCGATACATACCAGGCAACGACATGTCCGTTGAATGAATAATCTCTGTTTTGAATTGGCGGCCACTCTCTCTTCGTGTCTTTTTCTCTCTAATTCACTTCGAAGAAGGAGGGAAGGAAGAAACTGATTACGATCTCATTCAACGGACTTGTGTCGTTGCCTGGTATAATCCCGGGGAATGTCCAAGTGATGAATATTGTTAATTGCTACAGGGAAAATTGTATGAATAATGACTAAACCGAGCGTTTCCCTCTGGAATTCTCGCTCAGACGGCTGAAATCTTGCAACATATCTCTTCCTTTCAAGGCTTCTCTCCCAGCTGGCTGAATGGTCTAGTGATATGATTCTCGCTTTGGGTGCGAGAGGTCCCGGGTTTGATCCCCGGTTCAGCCCAACATTTTTCAATTGTTTTTTTTTCAGTTAGAACAATGAAATCTGGGCAAATATTTGAGAAAATAATTTTTCTTAAGAAAAATCAATCAAAATTTGCACTGGATTGCATCGCTGGATGTGATTGGGAAAGACAAAAAATGTTGGGCCGGACCGGGGATCAAACCCGGGACCTCTCGCACCCTAAGCGAGAATCATATCACTAGACCATCCGGCCACATGAGAGACGAAGAGCGGAACGATGGGATATGACTGCGGAGCTGGTCAAATGAACAGCGCAGTATTGAGTTTCAATGCTGTTTTTTGGCAAGTTTTACTAGATGATAATAAATAATAAAAAGATGATAATAAATCTGATATTATTGTATGCATGTCAACTTTTTCTCTAGTTGCCAATGCTATTTTTGAGTTTTTGAAATTGCCTTAAAAACTGCACATTTTGACTATATTTGACCGTTTTTCCGCAAGAAATGTAGAAAACTTGGAGGAATGGGCATTTTTGGCGCGAAATTAAAAATTTGAAAACTAGAGAAAAAGTTGATGCAGACACAGTAACAACAGATTTATATACAACCTAGTGAACCCTGCCCAAAATGGCTTTGAAAATTAACTAGGAAGCGCCACAGCGGCTACGCCGCTCAGTTTGCCTGGGATTTCGCGCACCTGTATCTTTGCGAGCCGTGCTGGGATTGCCATTTTGAGCTATCACTCGGCCCGATCCGAGCCTGGCTAAGAAACTTGCTTAAAACCTGGATTTCTGGAAGAAAATCCAGGATATCCAAATTTCCGCTTCCAAGGTTTCTGTGCTTAGCTCGTCGAGACCTATCATTTGACGTATCACACGCCCCGATCCGCATGCTGGATCGGAAAAAGGACACACATCCGGTCACTTTTGCTTTAGGGTGATTAGATTATTGCGTTATTCTGACCGTCTAGGACGAAAGTCGTCCGACGCCTATGACAGGATTCTCGTAGCAAAAAAAATTTTTTTGAGATAGTTCACCCAAATTTCTATACATTTTTGAATTTCTTCGATCTCATCAGTAAGAAATTCGTCTTGAGATTTCATAATCTGAAAAGGATCGATCATCTAATAAACGTATTAACAATCTTTGTTTCAGGTCCCATAATTCTCTGCTGCATGGTCGCTCTCTACAATGTCTACGTGGAATTTGCAAAAAATCGATGAGCGAGAATCGATTCAGAAATCGCTCAATTGAATCGAAGCTGAGAAAAATTTACTTGCCTTTGAATGATAATGTTGCATAATAAATTTACTGTAGTGATATTAAACCGGTGAAATGACTTCGAGAATGCATAATTTTGTGAGGAAAATGACTAAAATTTAGTTATGACCAATGCTTATGGCAAAAATTCGAACACATTAAACTATAACTTTAACAATTGAATGGATAATTTTTCGTATGGTTGAAAAAATTATACTTTCATATTATTTTTGTGCAAATTTTCATCGAAAATTGGATCAATTATGAGTTTCCAGGATCAGAAAGGATAGAATTTTTACTTTAAATTCCTAGTTTCCACACAAAATTATGTATTCTACTTATAATTTGCCTTTTTCGATGTTTTTGCATTCAGAATTTTTAGTCGTCTGAGGTTTATGTAATAATAAAATTCCATGTTTTTGCTTTATAAAAATTGTGTCGATTACAAAGCATGTTTCGATGATAATTAGTGACACAGTTTGAATTGGCGGTAGTTTGGCATTATGTTCTCAGCTTATTCAAGTATCGGGGTTTAGCATATACAGAACAAGGTATACACAAAAATTATGATACAAACACAGTGATAGCTCAAAATGCTCCTCCTGGGATGGGAAGCAAGGACTCATAAAAAAATTTCGTACCCCGGGGTATTCCTGAAATTTTTCACCTCGGGTTCGTAACCCCCGGGTATATGAAATTACCGTCCGCAACGGCAAAGTTGCTTAGAGAATAATTTGGAAAAAATTCGTACCCTGAGGATACCCTTGAAATTTCTAATTCCAAAAGAGGTTAAGTAAATCTAGAATGACTCCACTGAAATACTAGTTAGTATTTCAGTGGAGTCAGTCCTTACTTTTCAGATATGAACCATATAACTTTCTGGTGCTATGGAATTCTGATCCAATATTGCGGATTGCATCTGTAAACAAGTGTAAATGATATTTATTACTCATCGGCTCCCTCTAACTCGGGAGGTTCCCGAGGTGATAATTTTTTTCCGGCTGGCCGTCGAATTTCTTTCTGGATAACTTTTAAGGGCCTCATCCATTTTTGAGAAAAAAAATTTTTTTCGATTTTTTGCTACCGGGTGAAAAATCGAAAAAAATTTTTTTTCTCAAAAAATTCCGAAAAAATGCTATCTTACCCTAAAAGTTACGGGGAACACGAATATGACATTATTTTTGCCACTTTCATAGACAAAAACGCCCGAAAACGGCCTCTGAAGTCGGATTTTTTCGCATTTTCCTTGTAAAAATCCGATTTTCCGTATCAGGCTAACTTTTTTTTCGTAATGTATGGGCCAAAAAGCTTGGTACCATTCGAATGCCCACCAGATGGGGTAAATTCCTATCCATCATGTTTTCCACAATCGGTGAGTCTTCCTTGTCAGCTTACTATGCATGCAATTTTGGTTCTCTTCTGTTAGTTTTACTATCAAATTGTCTTTTATGTATGTCAATTTTATTCAGAAAATTTGTACAAATAGTATACAATGACTGAGGAACACATAAATAACAAAAACAGAGACAAATCCCGATGTAAAAGCTGCAAAAACATTAAAAATCCAAAAATATGGTTTGAATTGGCGCCATTTTGCCTGAGAAATTAATGATTTTCGACCATTTGCGTTTTTTGAAAAAAACTCAGAAAGTCATTTTGAGGGCCAAAACTTAAGCTTTGTGGATGAGGCCCTTAAAAGTTATCCAGAAAGAAATTCGACGGCCAGCTGGAAAAAAATTATCACCTCGGGAACCTCCCGAGTAAGTTGAAAGGTGAAGCTGAGCCACGAATAGAATCTCCCACTTTTTGTGGGTCCCGGACCTCAAACTCGCGAGTACCCCCCAAAACCCATGATTTTAGGGGGGGGGG